>CM053791.1:435210535-435758035 GCA_028749045.1 Cupressus sempervirens | reverse complement strand
GTAGGTGCTTCCTTGGCTTCTTCTCCCTTGGCACCTTCTATTTCCTCCTCTTCCTTATGCTCTCCCATGCCTTCAGTGAATACAAGAGGTTCTTGTGTTTGTTCTTCCTCTTCATTCTCTTTTTCTCCCTCTTCTTCCTCCTCTGCATCTCCTCCAAATTTAGCCTTTAGCTTCTTAAGTAGCCTATCTTTCTTCTTAAGTGTGGAGGTAGTTTTCAACTCCATGGTAATCTTTGATTTTACCATTTCATAGTTGCCAAATATCTTTGCACTTTTATCAATTTCTTCTGCTAGGAGTGTAGTGATGGCTATTGATGCTTCATCAACAATTTGGCCTTAACCATTTGACACTTGGTGTGGTAGCTTGTACAAATGTGTAGTCAACATCAACAAGAAAGCATATATCATCGTAATGTTTCTCAACCAATGAAACTAGTATCCTCATTCTTTCCTTCATTGATTTCTTAAAATCTTCAAAGTAGCTAGTCATCAATGTCTCAAAATTTTCACCCATCTACTCAATGAACTCATGATCTGCACCACAACTGACCTATTTATCTTCCATCCTATAGTACCAAAAGAGGGAAATGTATTCTATACATAAAAGAATATATAGACTAGGATATAACCAAATTTACATTGAGCACTCTTGGTCTTTCTGATAGCTCCAAGATTTTCCATCAGTTATTATAATTGAAGCTTAGCTAGATCATATGTATGATCTCTCTTCACAATCTTGTAGCCAACATCCATAGCAATGTAGGGTACACTATTCAATCTACTAGATTGATATAATTTGTGTGAGATTACCCTTATAGAAAATTCTAGTAGTGGATCAGTGATAGCATCAATTGTCATCCCTCTCTTGTTCCATTTTGCTTTAGTGTTTTTCTCTATCACTTCCATGGAATCACTCCTCAGAGTCTTGTGATGATTTAGGGTTGGGTAGCCTATAACCCTATGAATTATCCTCTTGGAAATCTTAATTGGTCTACCTTCTAGCCATAAAGATCCATCATGGATTCCGCTTAACACAATTCTTATCAATTCTGTTTTAAAAACACTAGGAAAATCTAGGGCATGTGTTAAACCCTTTCTCTCAACAATTTTATATTCTTCCTTTAGAACACCATTAACACATAATCTATCATAAGCTTCTCTGATTTATAAGTCCCCAATGCTACCAATTTTACAATTGTAACACTTCCTAACATCTTGTACCATAATAACATTTGGTAGGATCATTGAAAGTATGCCAGAGGGATCTTTTTTATATGCTATGTTAGGGATGGCCTTAAATATAGGTTGTTTGACTTCATTACTAAAAATATGGACATTCAAAACCTCTTTCCCTTCTACATTTTTTGGACTAGACACCATTTGTCAAACTAGGGTTTGTGCAAAATAAGACTGCGTAGCTTAGCTTATGGTAAATACCTTGTGAAATCCAAAGAACTAGTGTGACATTGCTATCAAACTCTTTATAAATGCTTTGAACAAGTTTCTAAATTGCCTTTTGCTTTGCCTGATCTTGTTTAAATTTGAAATGATGAAAAATGAGCAAAACTTGATCATATATCCTTTGAAAACCTTGCATTTAATGCTTAGTGCTTACATAGCTATAAGCTCGACATCAACCAAGTTCAAGATCACTTGAAATATTCTATTTTTTTCATCACTCGACAGCTACTACAAACTTTAAATCTACTATCATTCCACTTGGCACACACAGGAAACATTTCATGCTCGACAAAAACATGAAAAACTTAAAGATTTGACTTGAACTTTCAACAACATCTTGCATCTTTATTCATGCTAATATAGTCTTTTCAGTACTATCTCCTTTTGGAATTGATGTATGATGTAGCACTTGAATATCAATCCCACATACATCTTGGTTGCTTAGTTTGATGAGATGTAATCACTTGACCCATTGGGTGAAGTGATCCCTTTTCCATTTGATGTGCTGCAATCATCCTTCTTTTTCCATGTCTTGTTCATCTCATCTCTGATGTGTTCAACATTTACCTTTCTTTTTCCTTTGTCAAATTCACAACTTGGTGCCTTTGACCTAGTTGGACAATGCTTACTGATATGACTACTCTTCAAACACTAAAACATGTGATTTGATTCAACCACCTTGTGTAGTTACCACTAAAGTGTGTCCTAATGCAATTCTTAAGAACATGTCCATATTTTTGATAGTAATGACAACTATATCTTGTGTTATAATCCCAATTATAAAAGTTCCCATAGCTTCTTACCTTTGTTGGCTTGTTTGACAACCACATGGACTTGGATTTGCATTCATAAGCTCTATGTCCATACTTTTGATAGTTGTAACAATATCCTTCAAATCTTGGTTTATGCATCATCCTGGTTCTACATTCATGTGCTTGATGACCTTGCTTGTTGCACTTATGAAATTGAGTCATGTTCTTAGGCTTGATATTCTGATTTGTATTCTTGGTCCTGCACATATCAGCAATATGTTCTTTCTTACCACAATTATGACAAGTAGGTTTGGAGTTCTTACCTTTGATGTTTCTTTCTTTAGCAACTTTGGATGATTCTCCTTCTATAGTGCTTGTATATCCCAGTCCAGATGTATCATTGTTAGATGTAGGGGATCTCAGTATTTTCTCAAAGTATTTGATGGCTTCATTTGGTTTGTTGAAACTTTCAGCAAATTCCTTTTCTCTCTTTAGGTCACTCTGAACTTGTTCATTTTGCAACTTCAATTTAGTCATCTCAATGTCCTTTACATTCAATTCATAGTTGGCATTCATCATTTGACTTAGAGTATCCAATTGCATGTTGGAAATCTTGGTGAGTTTTATTGACTTCTCTTCCAGTCTATTAACCAAAGCTCTTTTGTCTTCTTCAATCATGGCTTTGTCTTCCATGGCTTTCTTCTTTTGCTCAACCACTTCAGATACTAGTATGGCTTTAGGGATAACTTTAAG
The DNA here is from genome assembly GCA_028749045.1 of Cupressus sempervirens. Taxonomy (NCBI): domain Eukaryota; kingdom Viridiplantae; phylum Streptophyta; class Pinopsida; order Cupressales; family Cupressaceae; genus Cupressus; species Cupressus sempervirens. The sequence continues at coordinate 435,755,070 of CM053791.1, read as the reverse complement.
GAACCCCCCCCTCCCAAAATTTATAAAATTGTGGTGAATCACATGTCATTTGGGTGAAAAAAAATTAATAGTGTTGGCGAATTATGCGTCAATGGATGGATATTTGGTGGTGATTTTTTTAATAGTTTAGACAATTTTTATAAAATAATGGCAATTATAATTTTTGTTTTTAATAAAATTATTAATATTGATAAAAAATTATGTTTTGAAATATGGATATTGGTTGGCGAATATTTTAATAACCGATACCTTTTTTATAAAAAGGTGGCGAAATTATTTTCCAAATAATTGAATTAATTTATTTGTTATGGCGAATGGTTTTCAGAAAGTTATAGTTGGTATGGCTATTTTCAAAAGATGGAAAATAAGTAGCCTAACCTAACATACCAACTTACATAAATTATTGGCCACTACCACTGTAATTATGTTAAATGTATTATTTGAGAACTCAGACTGTTTGATGATCCAAGATCAATGGCTGAGGTTTAATTTCGGCCAACATTTCTAGAAGGAAGAAGAATTGTTGAGGTAGTCATTGGAATGTTGACACGTATCAAGGTAAGTTGTATGTGGAGTACAGTGCACCTGGAAAGAATTAAATGCCATGTCAGTGATAGTGACATTCTCTCACTAGTATGTGAAGCCTCGACCTTGTTCAAGTGTCTGGAATGGTGACACCTTTCTGTCCAGCGTGTATCACTTAAGTTGCAGGAGATAGTATATTGATGTCTTGTCACTATTAATTACAATTTAAAATTGGCCTTTTCCATCGACGAAGCGGCTTTGCACGCATTATAGGACATGCCACAGTCCACTAGCAATAGTACTATTACTATTAGTCTTAATTACAATTGGCCTTTTCCATCGGTTAAGTGGCTTCACATGCATTACAGGACAATGGACGGTATTAGTGTTTAATTACAATTGGCCTTTTGGGAACGTACTTGCAATTATGTTCAGGGTTTGAGAATATTTGCTAACTTAATGTAATTGAATTAGCAGTCAGACAGAAACAAACAAATAATCCCTGGCACCCTGCCCGCAAAGCTTATTTATAGGCGTTTGAGCTAATTCTTTCATCATTGCTCATCTCATTTTTAGTAGTCGATAGGTCTAGTTTGTTAATTGTTTGTTAATTGTTTGGTGTTAGTTTGAACTTTGCAGTAAAGATGGACAACCCTATTTGCCTGAGATGCATTTTGCAAGAGGAGCAGAAGGCCTTTCTAGGTCGCGTTCCTGAGGAAAACCTCTTGTCAATTTGCAATGAGGTTGTTCCATGCTCTGGTGTGAAGTTTGTTATTGCTGCTGTCAAAATGGTTTTGGGGCGTGAGTTTTTGAAGAATGAGAATCGATATCGTGTCAACAGTGACATTATGTCACAATTTCTAGCCTCCCTGCTTGACCTCGGAGAAGCAAGGGCCAAAATTTTGCTGCTCCTAAGGAAGATTTTTAAAGTAGTATATTTGGGCGATGACATTGAAATTGTCGCTCATGCAGTTTCAGAAGTGGGGATCCCTTGGGCGGGTGAAGTCCACAAGCTTCTGGAACCTGGCCAGAATGTGGTCCTGCAACCATTTTTACTGGGCTTGACTGTTAGGCAGTTGCAGCACCATAGGAAATGCGCAAGAATTGGGTTGAATTTTCTTCGACAATGGTTTTTCCTAGATGAAGTGGAAGATGGAAACAACTGGCTACAAGAATTCACAACCATGGTCAATTCTGGTGGTTTCTACAATGAATAGTACAGTACTTCTAGAGTCTAGGGTTTTCCACCGATTTTGTAAATTTGTAAATTTCAAGAAATATCAATGAAATTTCTCGAGTTTCAGTTCCATATGTATTTCATTGTTTTAACTTCTTATGCTTACTTATGCAACATTGCAATATTTTGCATTTTTTAATTTTCTATTGAATTGTTTATAAAAGCCTATGTGAATATAAAATATTATTAGTAAACTAATGGAATCACCTAGTTCCATATTAGTTCTATAATCTAAAAATTTCATTGATATACAAATGTTTGCAAAAGGTTTATTAATTTGCATATCAAATATTGGTTAAAATAAATACAAAAATTTACTAATTTTAACTTCAATTAAAATAAATTCTAATTAGGTACAAAATAATTTAAATTTTTTATTAGAATATACATAATTATACAAATATACATTTAAAATAGTTTACTAAATTATTTAATTTTAATTTTTAATAACCAAGTTACTGAAGAAGGTTCTAACCAATCCTTCTCTAGATTTAAAATTGTATAATTTATAGATTATTGCATATCAAAATGTTATCAGAATCACCTAGCTTAGGATTAACCCAATAAACTCTTTTTTCTTGAATTATTAATTTTTTTAATAATATAATGATTTCTTATTCAATTTACAAATTGTGATATTGAAATCTATGTAAAAAAAAATTTATGTCAAAAAGTATTCGAGAATCTAGCCGAAAATAAATGAACATGGAGGTAGCCTCCGAGAAAAGAGGTCTTATAACACTAAATAAAAAGAACCAATTATCATTCGGATAAATAGTATAGATAATATATGAGAATAATAAATTTATATAAAAATTTTAGAAATATTTGATAAAAAGAAAAATAGTTCATTTTCATTGGTTGGTTGATTCTAAACTAATTCACTTATTGTACAAATTGAATGCAATAGTACTAGCCTACTGGCAAGTAGAATAATATACTAACTATACTCATAATTTAATGGGAGTGGGACCCACAACCCACGGGGCCACCACACCATTCACCGGTGCCGTTGGATGTTTATGGATCAACGATCGAAGTTGAGTTTCGGGATGAAAGGAAAAAGAAACCCTGTCATTTCAAATGCGTCCTGGAAACATGACACGTGTCACTAAACTCCTCGGTCGACCAACAAATAACAATGTAGTTTCAATTTTGTGATGACGTGACACTGACACATCTGACTCATGATGTGAGTCATCCTGATACCTTACTACCTTAGTTAATGGGAGTGGGACCCACGACCCACGGGGCCACCACACCATTCACCAGTGCCGTTGGATGTTTATAGATCAATGATTGAAGTTGAGTTTCGAGATGAAAGAAAAAAGAAACCTTGTCATTTCAAACGCGTCCCGAAAACATGACATGTGTCACTAAACTCCTTGGTCGACCAACAAATAACAATGTAGTTTCAATTTGGTGATGACGTGACACTAACATGTCTAACTCATGATGTGAGTCATCCTGATACCTGACTACCATAGTTAATGGGAGTGGGACCCATGACCCACGGGGCCACCACACCATTCACTAGTGCCGTTGGATGTTAATAGATCAATGATCAAAGTTGAGTTTCGGGATGAAAAGGAAAAAGAAACCCTGTCATTTCAAATGCATCCTGAAAACATGACATGTGTCACTGATCAGTTAACACATTGACATAATCACATTCCACTTGCAGTTAATAGTGACGTTATGAATGGCATTAATACATTATGATGGGTTAGGTAACACTAGTGGTCCACGATTCCACTCACATTTATATTGAAAGTGTACTATGTGACAAGTGTATCGACTATAGACTATAGAGTATAGATTGTACAATTTTGGCATGTTAAGTTTCTTTAATTTTGCAGTTATACGTCGTCTGCAGATTTAGAAATTAGAAAGGGGTTACAAATTACAATTTACAAAGTTATAGTGCAACAAAGTTACAGATTCTTAATTTCTGGGTTGAGGATTGTGGTTTGAGGAAAGCAACAAACTACAGTCTCTAGACTCTCAGCTCTCTGCAAAAATTGAAACTAAGGGCAACGTGAATGTGAATGGGTAAGTGTAACTACTAAAATCCTGAAAAATTACGTCCCGCATTTTAAATTTTACAACTTTACTGTTTATATTATATAAAAAAATTTAGTCTGTAAGGTTTTAATTTTGAATCACCCCTATAGGATTGTAGCTGTGTTTAAATATTTACCACGATGGGCAAAAAAAATACCAAGAATAACATGGGCAAAATAACAGAATTCTACAATATGCTTAAAACACTAGGTTTCAGTGATTTATTCCATGATATACATGATCCTGTTATTCATGGAAATAAGGGTATAATGGAGATAATATTTGCACTTGAAAACAAGTGGAACGATCCAAATAAGGCTTCAAAATTTTGTTCATTTAACCCTAGTGTAAATGCAACTGCAAATAAAATTGCACCATGGCTAGCTGGGTTGGCACACATGGCGTTACCTCAAGTATTCCCTTGCCTAGAAATTGTTATGCTCTGCGCCAAAAATTATGATGAAAATAGAAAAGCAATTGTGAATAAAATTACTCAGGAGGAAATTTTGTCTATAATTGAGAGTGAATTTGCTAGTCTGTTGAACCTAGGGTTTCAACAACAACATTCAAACATACATATTGACCTGGGAAAGCTGGCAGATGATTATGAAAAATTAGATGCAGAACAGAGAGATTCTTATATTAGAGGAATAACAAGCGGTTGTAGGCTGAGTCCAAATCACATGCCTCCTTATGATTTTAAATTTTTTGTGCCATGGGCACAGGATAGTATTTCCTTGCTAGCATTTTGTTTGGTATTGGATAGTAACAAACAAGTGGATGCCATCATTCTTGAAATGCTTTATCATATTCATTTTAAAAAAGAACCAGTAAGATATCATTTTATTGAGCACATTGTTCATTGCATGCAAGATCAATTACTAATGATTCAAAGAGGTTCAGAGAAGACATTTAGATTCACAACCTACTTGTGCTATCTTCTCCTAGCAAAGCATCGTGCATTATTTGAGGCAAACAAGCTTTGTAGTCAGACTGAAGGCCAAAATCCAATATATGAGTGGACACCTCATATAAGGATGATTGATAACAAAAGGAACTACAAAAATTTTGTAGACTTCTTTTTGGCACCAATGTACCATAAAATTATAGGCACTCCAATGCCTAGATTGCCTGTTACTTGTAGAAATTGCATTCAACTCGGAAGTGAACTACAATTGGCTAACTGGTACTTAATGGAAGAGTACACCGTGTTAAGGTTTTACAGTTCATGGGTAGAATCCTACAAATTTCCAATACATGTAACAAAGAGGGTATTTGCATTGGAATATGTACGACAAATGGAGAGCACAGATGTATTCTTTCATGGTCAACAAAAGAAAATGATATTTCCCTCCTTGCCATTCTCCTTTGGAGGGTTCACATTTGAGAGAAGAGGATTCAAAGTGGCAGAAGCCTTTTTTTTCAATTTTTCGATTTGATGTTGACAGTCACTGGCAGTATGATCCACTGAACATAATTGGAGCAAGGCTTAAGGGCATTGGGACTTCTGCAAGCAAATATCAACATGAAAGTATGCCTTTGATTGAAAATTTTAAAAACATGGACTCCTGGGAGGAGGTCAAAAAATAGATGGAGAAATATGCTGCTGAAAATAATATGTCAATACAGGAATTGTCATCACAAATAATGGCATTGCACAAACAAAAAGGAAAAATGCAGGGCATAACATCGTCCAATTTCTACAAGAAAGCTGATAAACCATCTACAAAACCTATTCCAAAAGAGCTAATGAATGATTGTATAGATGTTGGATGGAGTCAAAGAAAAATTTATCAATTTTGGGAAATGAGGAAGAATCTCGGTGAGCCAAAGACCTCTTTAGATCATGATGAGGCTGAAGAGGATAAAATATTTGACGAATTGTGGAATAAGGAGCATCCAACTAAAGCACATCACAGTGATACTGATGATGATTACGATGACCAAGATTCTTTGAATCCCTCATCTAGTACACAAATTCAGAGAGGAGTTGATGCATCCACCAAACTTCTATATAGAAAAGGGGCAAAAATTGTAGAAAAAATGGGCTACCAAGGTTTTGGTGGTCTGGGTCCTAGTGGAGAAGGGGTTTGGTTACCACCTCAACCACCAGCTGTAGCACCAAAACATGGTTAGAAACTAGGCCTTGGGCATGGAGATCAATCATCAACTCAGTCAATTCCATCCACATTGGATTCATCTCAATTAATTCAATTTGTTTCTACTTTATTTACAGTTCCACTTCCAAGCACTCAGATTCAATCCGAATCAATTGTCACTCCCACAGCTATAGATATCATGGGTACAACTACAACTAGTGGTTTGAAAAGGACATTGTATATAGATGCAAAAAAAATTGGTCCCAGAGATCAAGAAAGTGCAAAGAAGCAGAAGGTTATGACAAGTATTAGTAGTACTACTAGTACAACAATGCCAATGGTGACTGTGAGTCCAACAATTGCCCATCCTTTAGGAAAAAACCCTCAAAATAGTCCACAAACCCCACTAATGGATCTAGGTAATGGTTATCCTCATGGTATTGGTGGAAGCTCATACATCAGAGCAAGTGCTACTACTATTTCACCATTCAAACATTCAATTGTCTCACAAAATCCTGATTTTCGTTACAATGAATTTGTAACTAACTATGAAAAATCAAAAAACAAGAGTAGACAAAATAGTAAGACAATGAAGATGGAAGCAATTGCTGTAGCTCATGATGCAGAACCTGCAACTGACAGGCTATTTCCCACATATTGATGTAGAGCCACACCTTGGAAAACTCAGGAGGAATCAGTCACTCAATTGAGTTGCTTCAAGGGGCATCTACAACCTTCAGGATCACACACTAAAATCAGATTCAATAAACAAAACTTTGAAAATAAAATCCCCCAAAATATCTTCTTGCTGCCTTCAGATAGACCCGCACTCATACATGAATAAATTTCAAAACAGAAAAGATTTACTCAATCCAACCATTGATATTTGGCATAACTAGGTTTCAAACAACATATAAAAATTTGAGAGAAATCCAACAGTTCAAACCTGAGATATTGACCCCGCATCAGAGTACATTTTTCTGCAATTGTTATTTCCTAAACTGATTGCCATGAGAAATATATGAAGCATAACAGTAGAACCATAATCTTGAAGAAAAAATGCAGGAGACCAAAGGAGACATAAAACTTCCCATTCCTCCCCAAGTTTGAATCATTTTTTACATAAAAGATTGGCTTTTTAATAACCAAAGTCTGACTGGCCTTGCTGTCCAATAGTAATAAAAATGTTTTCTTTTCCATCTAAGAATAGGAATCTGAAAGATGCTTTACCATCAATACCATGCAGCAATCGTGGATATTCTTGTAACTGCTAAGAATAGGAATTTGAAAGATGCTTTACCATCAATACCATGCAGCAATCATAGATATTCTTGTAACTGCTAAGAATAGGAATCTGAAAGATGCTTTACCATCAATACCATGCAGCAATCATAGATATTCTTGTAACTGCTAAGAATAGGAATCTGAAAGATGCTTTACCATCAATACCATGCAACAATCATGGATATTCTTGTAACTGCTAAGAATAGGAATCTGAAAGATGCTTTACCATCAATACCATGCAACAATCATGGGTATTCTTGTAACTGCTAAGAATAGGATTGGCTTTTTAAAGAAAATCGACTTTCCTCCAAATAGAAGGAATATGAAATGGTTTCTTTTATTCCATAGCCATTTTTTTGTCATTATGAACACTCTTAAAATTTCCACCAACTTTCTGATGAGATTCTTTTAATTATTGACCACATGGCATTTCTATTACTAATTTTATCCTTTCTAAAACCGACACTAACATCATTAACCCTTTCCTCTGACTCTCTAACATATCCGACTAAAAACTATAACATTTATTTAATAAAACACCTAATTCTATCCACTAAGACATAATCCTAAATTATTAAAATTGACCATTTAAAATATATGGAGAATCTTGGACCTTTGAAATGATTTAGTAATGAGATGCACCTGCATCATACTCCTGGGGATAGAAAAATTCAAGTCCCATTGAATTGCTGCAATCTTTTTTCGGAGTTTCCAATTGTATGTAAGCAATAATGTCACCATAAGAATGATGGAATTGATGCCGCTTGCCAGAACATTCTGATTCCAAACTGTAGAATGAATACCTTCCATGGTACCTGTGTCAAATCTTGGAACAAATATATTTAACAGCCTCGTATCACCTGCATAAAAATACCAAATTATCATACCAACATCTGCTTCTCATTTGTATATCTCTAGAGCATCATAATGATCAACAAATACTTCATTCTTGTCATCAATAGTCTTCTCTTCAGCATCTGATCTTTGCACTACATCTTTTCCTTTCTGATCATTTGTGTCAACATCTCCATCATCTGGGCAAATATTGTCTGCAACCACACCTGTCACCAACTCTTCTTCATCTGCAAGAACCTTTTCCTCACAAGGTTCAACAACAACCTCCTATTGTTCACTCTTAGTCTCTACACCAACATTCACCTACTGTCTATGCCCTTCTAATGGATTGTTTTCCTCTTCTTGATCTAACTCTTCATCCTCTACTTGTGTGCTTTGAATCACTTCTTCCTTCTTATCCTCAGCCTCCAAAATCTTTTTCATAGGAGTACCTTCCAGCATTGTACTCTTCTCTATTTTCAAAGGACATGTTACTGTTCCAACGACAGATTGTTTGCATTCAAATCCAATAGGGCTTGTCTTGTTACTGCTCTCGTCAAGAGATACTTGTTGCACTTCTTGTTGCTGCACTTTGTGTTCTTGCTGCACTTCTTTCAACTTAGCTTTATTCTCTTTCAACTTAGTGTCATTCTCCTCAAGTCTCCTTCTCAAATTGTTTATCTCCTCTTCTATCTTGCTTAGCTCTTCTCTTTGTACATCTGCATTCTACTGGTGGCTCACCTATAATTGGATTGTCCACGGGCTCAATGAATGGATACTTTGCTGCCCAATCAAATTTAAATCTCCTGGCCATCTCCCACTGACGATCGGTTTTTTCTTTCGATTTTCCTCTCCCTTTAGTGTCACTGTTAATGTTAATTGCACCATCATCATCACCGAAGTTGATTGATTCGTCTTGGTATTGGTTATTTACTGATATTCTTCTTCAAGGTCATCTTCATTAGAGTTATCAGGTTCTGCAACTCTATCACCAGATTTATTAGGCTCCCCAATTTGTTGAATGGACTCCTGTGTAGGTTGAGATTGTAGAGGCTCCTCTGATGATGTACCTTCCTTACTTTGACCAACACTGTTGCATCTACCCCCGCCAAAGTATGAAGATATATTTTTGCATTTCGTTGGCCTCTCTTGGACATCTCCACCTTCATTAGTCCTACTCCTCTTCCTATTTAAATTTGACTGTGACATCTCCATCAAATTAAGGCTGCGATAAAATACTATGGATTCCTAGTCGTAGTCGTTCCGGTTCTCTACTGATTGCAATACTATGAAGAAGGCTCCTTTTGACATGTTTCAATAATGAAACTCATGTCTTAAATAGACAACTACAAATATACCATTTTCATTTTGGAAAATGGGCTGACCGTTACATATGATAAGAACTAATATTTGGTGAAGCCCGCGTAATTTCAAGTAATCGAGTGGGCGAATATGGTAGGAATTTGGGAACCCATTGTGTGTGATGCATGGTGAATTGGGTCCTAGGACAAATAAAAATTTCACATAGGAAAATGGGAATTTGGCGAATGATGATCATTGAAATAGACACTCAATTAATTCCGTGGCGAATAAGAGTAAACATTAAAGAGAAATATGGGCAAAGAACCCGACTACCAAACTGAAATTACGTAATAATAGCGGCGAACGTTCCAACCACTATATGAGTATTTTATAAAATCTGGGCGAATCAATCAACTAGTATATGGTGTTTTTTTTACCAATTTCTATAGCCCGATCGGGACATATTCACCATTTGGCAACTAATCGCCACTAAAAAAATCTCTGTATGGCTTGTGATTCTTGTTCTAACTTGAGATTTCTGATTTCTTTAGCTTGGATTTTGTTCTTTTCCATTAGATCTACAACTACTACATCAAATTCATTTGAGTCTCCATCTGCAAATTGCTTGGTAGTGTCTATCTCTTTGTATAGTGTGTCATTCTCTACAATAGAAATTTCTTTCCTTCTCTTCAAGGAACTCTTCAAAGCATCTCTAGTTTCATTTAGTTGATGTAGTATAAGATGTATTTCAATCTCTTGGTTTTCAATAGTCTTTCCTAACTTGTAGACTTCCATTTCAAGATCTTTCCTCAAAGTTGCAAAGCTTCTCTTTTAGAGAACAAAGCTTTGATACCAATTGTTGGAATTACAAGTAGGAATAGTAAACTTCTGAGAGGGGGGGGGGGGGGGGTGAATTAGTAGTTTAAAATTGGACCCATAAAAATTTTCACCATTCATTGATCATATGTATTCAATATGCAAACTAAAATAACTAAAATAACATGTAAAGCACATACATCTAAATCTTGTAAACATGTGAGCAATCACACATATAACACCATATATGATTACCTAGAAACCCTCCAAGTGAGAAGGTAAAACTGGGGTGGGGATGACACCCACAAATCTTCACTATTGCAACAATAAAGTGTATCCAATTAAAATTAGAATGGTTTGACCATGAATCATGGTCTGCCCTGTGAAAGGCCTACCTTGTTTTAGGCTTACAAAGACAATTAAGTCCCACATTGTTAGAGGATTTCAACACCCTGTTAGAAGTGTGCCTTGTTAGAGGACTTCAACTTACAATCAAGTAAGCACCCTATTAAAGGATTTCATATAGCCTGTTAGGACTACTCTGCTTAAGAGATTTGACTAAAATCACTGGTTAGAATATCTTAGCATAGATCCTGCAATTGGCACTTGCTTTCCTGATAATAGATCATCTCTACACAATGTCCAATTGATCCTTCATGATTAGATCTATCAATACTATATCCTTCTCTCTATCCTCTATTCTTCTCTAATTGATTCTATAATTCTCACTTCTAATTCACCTTGAATACTTTGTAAACTATCTTGTTTGCTCTCTAATTCAATCAATCACCCATAAATACTATAAAAAGTTTGGGCTTCATCATCCTTAAGAAGACTTAGGTGGCTTAGGGTTAGGTATGAATCTATGACTGAGATTCATCCATTTTGCCGCTTAAGCCTTCCCATTTTCTGATTGGCTACATGTAATTACATAGGGAATTCACATATAGATTTGTCCTTATCTCCAAAAGATCGTAATCTATCCTTAGGTCAGCTTGGAAATAGTTTACATAGTTTTTTGTGCCATTACAAACAAGTATGCCAAAACTTTGTCACTCAGCATAAAAAGTCTCTAATGCTTGGCATGCACTATATTTTTGTTCTGACTTAGCACCTACACTACTCAACATCCACTATTTACTCGACACTTGAATCACTCCTCATGGTCTATCTGCTTGGCACCTAAGTGACTCGGCACCTGAGTGACTTAGCACATGAGTGACTTGGCACTCATTGTAACTCAGCATGGTCTAATATTAAAATGTTATGCTCAACATGTATTACTAGTTTGACATGAACTAAGTAAATGGCTTAAGTGTGTTGACACTCACTTGTCAAAATCAATATGAGATCAATATAAGACTATTCAAAAAAACATAAGTAGTTAGCACTCTATTGATAAAATTGTTGATCAAGTAGAGAAATGGATAATAATGACAATTTTTACGAGTTATTATGATAACTTTAAGGAATATGAGTATAAGAGAATTGAAGATGCAATAGTATTTAGCTTGAACAAGATAAGTAAATCAATGATAGAGTTATAAGGTCATATGCCTACATCTTTATATAATACAATAGAAGCTAGATGGAAGACTGCTCTAATTTTGGATATAGATTTTTTTTGTTTTGAAGAAAATAGTATCAGATTTGTAACCTAAAGAGATCAAGGAGATTCTTAACCAAACAAGATAATACTTGAAGACCAAGAAGAGATTGACTAGATTACTCTATAGAGAAACACAATTAGTCTAGGAGAAGACTAAGGATATATTAAGGAAAATTTTGAAGTTAGATGAGAAGAAAGAATAATAAGAGGTTAGAGTAGTTGTTAATAAGCTGAAGAATTAAGAAGAAGAACTAGAGATTTCACATATAAATGAGGGGTAGAAGATAGGAAATGTCAAGATAACTATTGATTGCATATCCATTCCTAGTGCCACTAAAAATCCAATGGAAGTACTGGACATGGAAGGAATAGACCAAGTCATGAAGGAGTTAATGGTTGAGGATTCCATTTTTAATACTCCTATCAAGGAGGAGATATAGGAAAGAGAGGAAGATGCTACTAGTAATAATGGAAATAAGGATGATCAAGTACAAACTAAGAATGTATAGACTGAAGGAGAAAAGGAGAAGCCAAAAGAAGTAGAGAAAGATACTAGATACATAGGGAAAGAAAAATAATGTGTTATCAACACCCTATATACGTTGAAAAAAATGTTGTTTATGATGAAAATAATCTAATAGTTATAAAAGAGAGAAATGATCTAAAATTTCAATAAGCCCTAAAGAATTGATGAAATGACATTCAAATATAAATCCAAAAAAGATTAGAAGAAGGAGGAATAAATCATTGAATCATCTAGAGGCATATTATCAAACTTGGTGCAAGATACAAAAATTTATGAAAAGGTCACACCTATTACACAACTAGGTCAATTAGTGTTAGCTATTGGTGAGAAAATGTAGAATCTTGAGGAAGTTATCATACAAAGTGTGGACAAATAGTATGAAAATAAGTAATTTGATAAGTTGGCTCAAAGGATTATATTTTTCTAGGGAACATTCATTATGGGATCCAATCATTTGAGAAAAGCATTAAAAGTGGGTAATAAGACACTCACTTCTATTTTAAATCATGCAAATTTTGTCAATGATATAAATAGGAAGAGGTTTGAAGCTCAATAGGAGCTTAGGTTGTGTGAAGAAAAAAATCATAGTATCACTAAATAAAATTCACGACAACTAAGTTCATTTATGAATAATTATGGTAGAAGGTGTACTAGTAGACAATGACACTTGTTAGCATGCCACACTCCTCTAGGGCCATTTCTCCCATAATTTTATGGGAAACCCATGGGCATGCAATGTGTCCACATCATCTACATCTCTTAATACTATGGACCCTAGCTTCTTCAACATGGACATAGCCCAAAGATGCATCTTCACACATGATAAAGACTACAGATAGGGATTTTTCTTCATCAGTCTTCATACACCTCTAGATTCAAATGTTTTCCACCTTCTATAGAGGAATAGTGATAAAATTATGACTTGCATAATATACTACCCTCAAAAACATAAAGTCCTTCAACACATGTCAAATATTCAAAGGATAAGTAGGGGGCAATTGTGACCTAATAGGCATAGGAAGGGGTAGTCAGAAAATATTATGTCACATATGATCACCAAGGATATACTAGACCTAGGCTTTTTAATGGGGAGTGAAACACATTGTAAAAGGAGTCTAGGAAAACTAGGGCTAAGAATATGTATTGTAATTGAGGGGATTCCTCTATGTAAAGCCTTAAGATTTTAATCTAATTTTGTGATTTGTCAATATAATCGATTATGTCAAAGGCCCTTTGGTATCTATTGTATAATCATATTGTCTTTTTGGATGTCTTTTGTACAAACTAATTTTTTAATGTGCTCATGATTAGTAATAAAACTATGCACTCTACTTTTCTACTAGTAGTTCTTAGTGTATGCCATGTTCTATGTTTAAGAGCTCCATCCTTTAGAAGTTAGTATTTTTTCTTAGTCAGAGGGCTATGTATTGTGCTTTGATACTATGTATTGCTCACTCAATTTGTTTGTGCATCGCCTTGGTTTTTCATCATATCCTCTTTGCACATATTTTCTCCCCCTTCACTCAATGAATATGACTTCTAAAATACTATAGGTCACTTGGTGAGGTGCACTAAGTGTCCCCCACTCACTAGGCTTCCCATAGAGACCATTGTGCTCTCATAAACAACTTTAGCAGTTAACAATTTCTTTTCTATCATGCCTGGTGAGATGTCAATCCTAATGACTAAAGATCTAGTATATGTTGCCATTACAGTCAAGTTAGTTTATTAGTGACACACGCACACACTTAATCAAATGGTTAGCAACTATTAAGCTTATCTTGCAAGTAATTTAGGATCTACCAAGTTCTACAGATGCTACCAAGTTCCAAAAATAGTATTCAGTTTGCACCAAGTAGTATCTACCAAGTTGGTAATTATCAGTGTAAATCGAGATTCATAGTGTTTATCAAATTTCTTAGTGAAAACTGAGTTCTCTAGTGTTTGTCGAGTTAGTAGATTTAGTGATGTGAATCTAGTGTTGATTGAGCCAAGATGTGTCAATTAAGTGATTTAGTTTATACTGAGCTCATAGCAATAGTGTTGACTAAGCTATGTAGTGTCAACCAAGTGATATGTCAAGTTTTGTAGTGTTGACTGAGTCACCAATACTAACCGAGTTCATACTACTTGGAAGTGATTAATATGAACTAAGCTTCTACATCTACCAAGTGCATGACAATGTTGAGAGTTGATAATGGTTGTCGAGTATCAGAACCTCACTAAGTTTTGTCTTCAGAACTTGAGTACCAACAGTTGGGCCAACTTTGTGTATTTCGGTGAAACTTGTATTATAGCTAACTTTGATGAATTGTAAATTGGATTGTTATATATGTAATGTATTGTATCATATCCAAAGAAGTATGGTATGAATATAGAAATATATGTGTAAGAACAAAAGTACAAAGTAAGAAGGCTACAAGTAGTATAAGGAGCAACAAATATTTATCTATCACAACAAGGTGATCATTACACTCTAAAGGAATCTCATTTAACAAATCAAAGATCAGCCACTAGTTCATCCTAACATGTGGAATAGTTAAATCCTTTCACAAAGTAGACCTAATTGTCTTTTGTAAATCTCTTTACCGAGTGCATACTTCACTATATGTTTTATAAATCCTTTTACAAGGTGGACCTAGCAGTCCTTATTGCTCCTAACAAAGTAGATCATCAGAAGTGATCATTGTAAGCCTTAACCAACCAACTTTATACTATAGTACTCAAGCTTGTGGGTATCATCCCCACCCCAATTTTACTTTCTATTTGGAAGGTTTCTAGGTCACCATATTATGTGTCAAAGTGTTATGAATGTTTTTATGCTTTTATTTTCTCATACATGAAATTAGATCGTAATACATATGAAGGATTAATTGATGAAATAAGAATAAGTTTTATTGGTTCCTGATTCACCCCTCCCCTCTCAGTAACCTAGCCTATCTTATATTTCCAATAATTAGTATCAGAGATTTGTGGTTCTCAAAGAAGAAGTTTAACAACTTGCGCAAAGATCAAAGGCAATGGAGGTATTCAGACTTGATAAGGCTATTAAAAATGAAAAGCTAGATTTGGAATTGGCTATTGGGAAACTTAAGAAAGTAAAGGAGCAACTCTCTTAATCCTCAAAAAGAAGAAAAGATCTTGCAGTATAGATGAATGGAAAACTCTACACTGAAGAAAGAATTAAAGATATCCATTCAAAAAATAATCTATATGAAGCTAATGAGGCAATCAGAGAACTGTTAGAAAAGAATGGTACCCTTCAAGAAGAAGTTAGAAAGCTGAAAAGAGAACAAGAAATTCAATCAGTAAGATTGTGTGAAGTCATGGAAGAAAAATACAGGGATAAAGAAGAGATAGAAGGAAAGAACAGTGAAATTCAACATCTATCCCTTCAATAAGTAGGCTTCATTGATCAACTTACTAATGAAAATGAAGAAATCACGAATTTAAGATCAGAGAATAAAAGATTGCGAAATTATCTAAACACTGAAAAACAAACCAATGAGAGTATGATGAAATATCAAAAAAACATGAATCAATTGAATGAGCAAAACCAATATAGACACAAAGGAAAAATAGGAATTGGATATATAGATGAAGGTGAATCATCCAAGAAAGGAGCTCAAAAGAATAGAAGGCCTACTTGCAATCACTATGGTAAGCTAGGTCATATATCAAACAAATGTTGGAGTAATGGTAAAACTAAATTCAATGGAAAATATTACAATTACAATAAGCATGGTCATAGATCTAATGAATGCAAAGAAAAACCAAAATTTGAAGGCAAATGTCACAAATGCAAGAAGCATGGGCAAAAATATTTTGAATGCAAAACCAAGATATTGAACCCAACAGAACAAATTGTGAAAGCTATATTTGGTTGGGACTACAACACATGGTGTAGATGCCACTACTATGGAGAATTCAGACACATCAAAGTAAATTGTGTGAAACATCACATGAGGACAAGAGACACCACTAGAAGATGTTCTAGTTGTATAGAACTTGGACACCTTGCCAAGAAATCTATAAACACTAGAAGGATAGAAGATGAAAAGAAAGCCATGGCTAACAACATCATAAAGTAGATGAGACAATAATGGATTCCTAAATCTTGTGAAAATACAACTTTGAGCCATGAAGCACATGTCACTCAAGAATTGGGTGACTCAAGAATTTCTACTTGATCTCTCACATGGATAATTGGAACTAGGACTCTAAAGTAGATATCTTCCATTAGTCCCAATAAGATAGAAAGAAAGATCCATATTAGAATTCAAGATGTAAGGGGATAATCAAGTGTCTAAGGAAAATCAAGACCTTACTGAGTTAGGTCGAGTTGCAAGACTCTGCCAAGCAAGGTTGGGAGTAACTAAATCATTGTATGGACATCGAGTCATGGATGACTCTGTCGAGCACTAAGATCGAACTAAGTGGTCTGTCACCAAGAAAGCGATCATACCAAGCATTTATGACGATTGGAAATTGAAATTTGCTAAAAGGAAGAAATACAATTCATTTGTCACTATGAATTTTGAAGAGCTATATGTGAAGAGCAATTTCTCTGCATCCAAGTGATCTGTGAGATTTATTATTGAAGTTTTCCATCTTTTATAAACCCTACCAATCATGGAATCCTCCAGTAGAAAGAACAAGAAAGGATCCAAGATGTTGGTTCGAGGAGTTGATTGGAAGGCACCAGACTTCAAGTTAAGTCTGACAATCAAGTAAATGCTTGATCCAACTAGAGCTTAGTCATAGATTCCAAAAAAAGTACTTATGGTTAATGATATTCACTCACATTTTCATTGTTCAATTCAAGATATTGGAACCGTAGAGATGGATGAGGCTCTAGAAAAGTTATGTGTGCATGGTGCATTGAAACTCAAGAATCAACACTTGGAGACCAAGTGTTTAACCCACATTCTACATATGCCTCAAGATTCTAGATAAAATGGGTAAGTTTCATCCTTAGCCATGTACACAATGGGAAGCTATGGTTGGAGTAGGCTATTCTAATAATGAAGAAAATGATTCATTGAATCACATGGCTCCTAATGTTGAACAAGGCAAAGACTACTAAAACCCTAAGTCGGGTAGAACTAGAAAGAAAAACTCTTGCTAAATGGGATGGAAGAGGTATGAAGATCTTATGTGTAACTGACATGGAGCTAAAATTTGGTATCCATGTGATAGCACATAAAATCTATAGCTCCATTCTTCTCAACAATGTATCATGTGAGGTAGTTGATTTGGCTCTCAAGGTGGTGAAGAAAAACATGTCCTTCAAACTTTCTAAGCTGATGTTAAATCAATTCAATAAGAATATGGAGAGCATCAGGACTTCAAAGAATAACCTGTGTAAGTTTGGTTTAATCTTAACCTGTTTATTCTTCTTTTTGCAAAAGTTTTTTCCCTCAAAAGATTTAGTCATATGGAGAAAAGATGTACTAGTACTATACCAGATTAATGAGTATATAGCAGAAATGGGTGAAAACTATGTTAGTATCATGGATAATTATTTTGAGTCATTCAAGGAAAAGATGAATAACAAATTCTAAATTCCAAAACTTGTAGAAGATTACAAGGATGATGTTTTCTTTATGGTAGACTATGACAAGGTATACATTCAAGCAGTCAAACCTAGAGTGGTGTGGGTTAAGCCTCTAAGCTATGAGGTTAACATTGATGACACCAAGGACATCATTAAGGCATAGTTGAATGAACCTATATATCCCAAGGCTACATATTTTGGTACTTATGATGAGCTAAAGCCATAATAGAACTTGAAATAAAGCTTCCTTAAGTAGTCAACATAGGAAAAAAGAGGATAGAAAAACTAAGGCAAACAAGTTCTACTCTCCTACTAACAAAAGGTAAAGGAGATGATGTGGAGGAAGATGATGCAAAAGATGAGGTATAAGAAAATAAATAAGAAGAAGAAGAAGAGCCAATCAAGAAGAAAGGTAAGGTTATCATAACCAGACCTACCAAGTCATCTACGGTAGTATTTACTAGAAGAGCATCTAGATCAAGGAAGAAGTTGAAATTAGGTGAATAATAAGAAAAGGATGTTATTTTAAAATGGCTTCCACCTCCATTTCAAGAGCAACTAAAGGAGATTGATTCAGGAACTGGGATGGAAAACTTTAAATCCTTCTAGGGAAATATGGATATATATTCTCTATACTAGTTATACCAAGATTACATCCTTTCTTTGAGCGCTTATATAAGATTTATCTATGGGCCACGATTTAACACATCTTTTCATCCTACCCAACACCAAGAGGAGAATAGCTACAATTTTTTTTTTGAAATATTTCAGAGAAGTTGTAGACCATCAAGGAGCAACATGCATACACTTGTCGATAAGAACTCAACTCCATTGTTTGTGGATAATTCAACAAGATGAGTTGTTGAAATATCTATTGTATCAACCTTATGTCTCTTTTGATCTTTGTTGACATCCTTTTGTAGTATTTTTGCAAACACATTGAGATAAAGTGCCACTCTATTGTATTTTAGGATCTTGCACATCTTTGTGTTTTTTTGTACTTGCACTATATTATAAAGTGCCTTGGAGAGTTTCATGTTGGCCATATTTGTCATTTTTCTTTTTCAAGTGAGTGTTCCTTCCAAAACATTAGCCTCATGATGTGTCGATGACACATGCCATTATAGGTGTTTGTACTTCTTTTGCACTCTCAATGTTCCTGAGTCTTCCTTATATAGGAGATATTGAATTTAGTTGTAATGTTCATGTCTTACATCTCAGCATTATAGGGGGGTTGTTTTGGTTCTATTTATTTTTTGGTTCGACGGAATGAGCTATGCATTCAATATTTGATCCTATGAACTAGACGATTGCAGAGGTTGGATACCTATGCATTTTGGTGAGATAAATCATTTACCATATAGACATTCTCTCATTCCTATTTTTGGAAGCCATAAATATACCTTCCATATTTGATTGATCAGCTCTTCAGACTCAGTCTTCTCTACCTAGCCATGTTCTATACAATGGAAGCTCTTTAGATCAACAGTTTGGTAGTGTTCACAACTTCATGCTTTAGTGATGTTCTTCACGATCATCTTTTGTTCCTATCTTTTGAGACATTCCCTAGTCTGGAGGCTTCTTTAGTCCTTCACTAGTTCTTTTTAGCATTATTTCCATCTCTTTTTGGAGTAGGGTTTTTCCTATGTGGTTTTCTCTATTTCTCCTCTATTTAGAGATTTGGTTGTGCTTTGGTACCTCATCAGGCTTTGTTGTTGGGTTCCAAATTTACTTTTAGTAGTAATTTCTAGGTTTTTAGCTACTCCCTAAGTTTATCTTAAGGGGGGCTATTAAAGTAATGAAGTATTTTCTTATTAATTAGATCATATTAATTTAATTATTAAGTCACTTATTATTTCTAGTTTACTTATGCTAAACTTTGGGCATATAATAATTAATTCTTTTATTAATAATTATCATGCAACCTAGGTTTTACCTATTAGGGTTTTGATCTCTTTTGATAAGGATTGATATCTTTGTAATTTATTCATTCACTTTTGATAATAGCAATTTTTCTCTTTTTTCTCATAAAAAAGGTCTCAACTATGGATCTGGGAATTCCAGCCTCCATAACTTTTGCTTTTCTCAATCTATGATAGTTGTTTGCATGCAGGTGATTCTTGGGAGCTATGGGGATGGGAAAGGAAGGACTCATAGGAGGGAGAATATATCCGATATCTTGAGCTCTATTTGTTAAGGATTTAACCTTGTAATTAACAAGGTGGGAGATACTATGAAAAAGGTTAATGCCATGTTCATCATTTTGAACAAGTTTTCTAATGGCTTCTATAGTATAAATTACCTCAAGATCCTTGCAATGCCCCATCTATATAGCTAGATAAATCAGCCTAAGGTCATAAAATATAAAGAGTCTCATAAATTGCATAATAATAAAGTATGGTTCTATAAGAAGGTAAACTAGAACATACACGCTAGTCCTTAAACCATAATTCTCATATACATGGGTCCTCAAACCAAAATTCTCATAAGTTCACATTTGACATAGGGAGGGATGAAATAGCTAGGGCCAAAGGCACACCCAACTATTCCAAACTCCCTATGAGGGTAAACACAGCAAAAAACAACACAATAACAATAGACATTGGAGATAGAGGAACAAATTCTTTATAGATTCATCAAAATGAAAGATACATGCTCAATTGTAAGGCCTTCTAGGTTATGACCAACATTACAATTTAGATTCATTCACAATGATAAACTTTGCATTCACAACTTGTTTATGTTCTTCCTACTCTACTTCATCTAACTTGCTAAAACTCTACAAAAGACACTTTAAGTACATGTACAACTAGAAGTCAGCTTGTTGTAAATACAACAAAATAAGCCTTTATATTAAATGCCAAAATAAGCCACAAGTTGGCTCTCAACAAATACTTATCACAAAATTAAATTCAAAGGTTGGCTCCAACTAGAACACAAACAACTTGGAAAACAAAGGACCAAACAAAATGCTCCAACTCAACGAACTCGATAATAAAAAAAACTCGAAAACCAAAGAAACTTGTAAATCACTATGAATTTGGCATCAAATACAAACTTGACATCAACTGTGAACTTGACAACCAAAAGAACTTGATAATGCAAGGCATTACAACTCGACAACAACTAAGGAACATGACAAACATATAGGATAATAATGAAACCCAGGATGCTCTTGCATCAAGCAACTAGGGTTGAAAGAAATGATTTACTTGAATCATTGAGATGTCATAACTCGAGTTGAATCCAAATTAGATTGGGAAATCCATGTCGCATCTTCAACTGGTCTATTTTTCCACTTCACCAATACTCATAGTAATCTTTTCCTATTGTGCTCTTACCAACTCTTTGATCCAATATCCGCTCAACTTATTCAATCTACTTCTTAGGATAATTATTTGATACATCAAATTCATTATCTACCTTATTATATTCATACAAATCAACAACATTAAATATAGGAGATATATCCATGTCATTAGGTAACTCAACTTTATAGGCATTATAACTATCAAATTTCTTCAAGATCTTACATGGTCCAAACTTCTTCATCTTCAACTTACTCTATGTTCCAATAGGAAATATTCCTTTCTTCAATTGAACCATCATCTCATCATCAAATCCAAAAACATGATGTCTTCTAGACTTATCAGCATTCTCCTTATATTTTAGATTACTTTGTTCCAATTTTAACTTTACTTCCTCATGCAAAGACTTCATAAAATAAAAAAATTCTTCCCTTGCATCACTTATCTTCTCTTCACCAACAATATCCCTTAAATCTAATATCTCTTTAGGCTATATTCCAGTGATAATATCAAAAGGTATTTTTCCTATACTTCTATTCAAAAAATTGTTATATGAAAACTCAATTTGTGCCATATCAACAAATTACCCAAGCTTCTAGTCACAACCTCTGTCTGTCCATCTATTTGTGGATGGAATGTAGAACTAAACTTTAACTTGGTACCCATCTTTTTCGACAGAGTCTTCCAAAAGTAACCAAACAACTTACTATCTCTGTCAGAAATAATACTTCTTGGTAATCCATGCAATCTAACAATCTCTTTGAAGAAAATCTTAGCAACATGCTCAACATCTGATGCCTTCTTACAAGGTATGAAATGAGACATTTTATAATATCTATCCACAACAAAAAATATAGAATCATACTCTTTCACTATTTTAGGCAATCCAAGAACAAAATCCATATTGATGTCACTCCAAGGTTTCTCAGGAATAGAAATAGGCATATGCAAACTAGTATTTTGACTTACACCTTTTGCGACTTGACAAACTCCAAACTCTTTACAAACTTCTAAACATCCTTGTACATCTGACTTCCCCTTTAACAAACTCAATGTTTTATTGATTCCAAAATGTCCAGCCAATCCACCACTATGCTTTTCCTCAATCAAATTCAATCTCATAGAACTCTTAGGAATACACAATTAAATACCATTCAATAACATACCTTCTTGATAAAAAATATTCATCAAACTTGGTTTTTTTGTCAAATTAGGTGCTCTACACTCTCTTCACATCTTAGAAAAATTAGGATCAGTATCATACAACTCCCTCATCTCATCAAAACCAAGAATTTCAACTTTCATCCCAGTCAACAAAGAACATCTTCTACTCAATGGATAAAAACTTCAGTCAGTGACTCCACTCTTATGCTTAATCACAAATGTAAAACTCTGCAAGTACTCAACCCACTTCATATGTCTTTGATTCAACTTATGTAGACTTCCCAAATACTGTAAGGCTTTATGATAAATATACAATACAAACTCCTTAGGAATCAAATAATTTCTCCACTTCTTTAATGCTTGAACAATAGCATAAAAATCTTGATCATACATAAAATAATTCCTTTTAGCATCTTTCAACTTCTCACTAAAGAAAACAATAGGTATACCTTCTTGACTTAATATAGCTCCTATTGCATACCACTTGCATCACATTCAACTTAAAATACCCTTTTGAAATTAGACAAAGCCAATACAAGTAACTCAACAACCTTTTGTTTCAAAGTATCAAAACTATTATCAGCTCCATGTCTCCACTTGAATTCCTCTTTATCTCCTCTCATTGTCTCAGTCACAGCCTTACAAAAAAAACTATAATTCCTTATAAAATTCTTGTAAAAACTAGCTAAACCATGGAATGATCTTACCTCACTCACATTCTCAGGTGTAGGCCATTCCAAAATTTCATTAACCTTCTTAGGATCCATCTTCAAACCATTAGCTAAAATCACATATCCCAAATACACAATCTCCTCTTGTATAAAAGAACACTTCTTTAGATTAATCATCAACTTCTCTTTCAATCTCTACAATACTTGTCTAACATGCTCAACATGTTCTTCCTTAATCTTATTGATTATTAGAATATCATCCAAATAAACAATCACAAACTTATCCAAGAATCTCTTCAAAATTTCATTCATCGACCTCATGAAAGTACTAGGTGCATTAATCAAACAAAAAGGCATTACCAACCATTCATATAAACCATATTTTGTCTTTAAAGTTCTTCCATTCATCACCTTCTCTGATTATGATATGACGATAGCCATGCTTCAGATCAATCTTGGTAAAATACTTTGCTCCACTCAAACAATCCGTTATGTCATCCATTCTTAGCATAGGAAACCTATATTTCACTATGATCTTGTTAATAGCTCTGGAATCAGTACAAATTCTCCATTCTTCTTAGGTGCTAATAAAATAGGTACAACACATGGACTCAAACTTTCTTTGATCAAATCAACAACTCATGCACTTGTCTGTTAAGCTCTTCATTTTCAATAGGTGTCAATCTATATGGTTCGTTATTTGACAAAATAGATCCAAGAATCAGATCCATGCAATGACTTATACTTCTCATTGGAGGTAAAACATAAGGTATATCCTTTGCAACAATATCCTTATACTCATTCAACCATTTAGTAATTTCCTTTGGTACTCAGTCAATACTACTGGTTTTTGTTGTCACTCGATTCCCACTAGCTTCTGTCACTCGGTCACAATTGACTAACACTTAGTTAACACTAGTTTCTAACTCTAAGTTACTACTAGCACAACTCGGTCTCCTAGGAATTATGGTAAAATAGATTTGATTCTTCTTCATTTCCTTTTCAAATTTCTTTCCATTAACCATGCAAATTTTTATAGTAGTACAATTAGCCTCATTTGGACTTTCAATTAAAGGCAAAAATATTTGCTTTTTTCCATTCACCCAAAGAGTACATCGATTCAATCTTCCATCATGTATAACATATCTATCATATTTCCAAGGTCTTCCCAACATAATATAACACCAATCCATGGACATAATATCACACAAAATTTCATCAAAGTAATGTCCAATCCTGAGCTTCACAATGTATTGTTCACTTAACAATATCATATTCTAATCCTCGATCCAAGAAACATGATAAGGTTTAGGATGCTCCAACCTTTGCAACTATAACTTTGTAACCAATTCTTCTAATGCCAAATTTTTAGAACTTCCACTATCAATGATCACGTTGCAACATTTTCTAGCCATCTTACATATAGTCTTGAAAAGACTTCTCCTTAGGACAGGTTCCTCATCACTTCCCTTATTACATAAGGTTCTTCTCTCCATCATATTTTCTCCAACCTTAGGTCCACTCAGTGAAACCTTAGTGTCTCCTTGAACCACAAAATTTTTTTTACCTTGCCCACTTTCAGATGATCTACACTCAAAATATCTATACCCTTCTTTACTACATTTGAGACAATTACCACAAAACCACCTCTAGAATAAGAATTACCTCTTCCTTAGTAAGAACTAGTACCTCCTCGATATGGATCACCACCTTTCCACTTGGTCTTGAATTTATCATCATTCTTCCATTTATATTTGACCTTATCTTGCACATAATTGTTAGATCTTCCACCTTCATAAGATCTACCTTTGCCTTTTTGGAATCTACCACCGCTACCTCTTTGTCTTTGTTCATGCTTCTTTGTCAAGATCTCAACTTTCGAGGCATATTAGTATGCTTCTTCCACAGTCTCCAATTTCACAAAACTTATCTCATCTTTTATCCCAAATCTCAATCCATTTAGATATCTAGTAATTTTTTCAACCTCATCATCCACATATCCATATCTGACGTCCAATCTATGGAATTCCTTAGTATACTCCTTCATAGTCATGTCTCTTTATCTCAAATTTTGCATCTTTCTCAACAAGATAACTTGGTAATCAGTAGGAAGGAACTTGTTCTTTACCTTGTTCACTATCTTCAACCAAGTCTTGATCTTCTCCTTTCCTCTCCTTTGTCTATCAGTTTGCAAATGCTCCCACCATCGTGAGGCATGTCCTTTCAACTTAGTAACTACAATCTTCACCTTCCTATTATCAGGAGTGTTTTCATAGTCAAAGAACTTCTCTATTTCAGAGATCAAATCCAACACAACATTGGTATCCAATTTTCCATCATAAGGAACAAATTCTATAATAGGTTTTGAATTTTCCCTAGACAACACTCTCAACAACCTTGCCCCATCTTGATCTTCTTTAGGTTCTGGATTTGGGTTTGGTGCTTTTGCTTGATCACCACTCACATCATCAAGATTTTCTCCTCTTCTCTAGGTTGTCTCTACATCATCTAATCTAGCTACAATTTGTCTCAATGTATCCAAAATGAAATTTTTATCATTTCCTCTACCTCAATCCTTACAATCAAGTTCATGCAAGATCATAACCCTATGCAAGTTATAGTTCAAATTTATAGATTTGTAACCCTACAACCAAATTCACTTAGGGTTCTACAAAATGCAATCTCCATAGGGAAAAACCTCTAGCTCTAATAACACCTGACATAGGGAGGGATGAGATAACTAGGACTAAAGTCACACCCAACTATTCCAAACCACTTGCAAAAGTAAACATAGTAGAAAATAACACACTAATAATAGACACTGGAGATAGAGGAACAAATGCTTTATGGATTCATCAAAATGATAGATACACACCCAACTGTAAGGCCTTTTGGGTTATGGCCAACATTATAAATTAGATTCATTCACAATGATAAACTTCACATTCCCAACTTTCTTATGCTCTTCCTACTCTACTTCATCTAACCTACTTGCTAAAACTCTATAAAATAACCGTTAAGTACATGCACAACCACAAGTCAACCTATTGCAAATGCAACCAAATAAACCTTTGTATTAAATTCCAAAACAAGCCACAAGTTAGCTCTCACCAAATACATATCACAAAATTAAATGCAAAGGTCGGATCCAACTAGAAACCACACACAAATAACTTGAAAAATGAAGGACCAAACAAAATGCTGCAACTTGGCTAACTCAGCAATCAAACAAACTCAACAACCAAAGAAACTTGGCAACCACTACAAACTCAACATCAGCTGTGAACTTGATGTCAACTATGAACTCTACAACCAAAGTAACTTAGCAATGCAAGGCATTGCAACTTGGCAACAACTAAGGAACATGGCAAACATGTAGCATAGAAATGCAACCTAGGATGCTCCTGCATCAACATTGGTCCTCAAAACTCAGACCACAATATAACAAGAATGACCCTCAAACTATTACAACACATGAGCTTAGAGCATTGGTTGATAAAGCATAATAGTGACTAAAACATCACATAAATTACTTCACATAACAATCATAATAAAAAATGAAACACTTCTCAAGCCTCCATGTATAACCCTATAACAATATAAACCCCCATAACAAGACAATAAACATATGACAATCACAAAATCAATCCCTAATGACTAAAGTTTTAATTGCTTTCTAAGGTTTACTTTGACTATAAATGCTTCATTTAATATTTCATGATATTCAATAGTTTATTGATGTTAATTTTTTGTCAAAATCTCAATACATGTTTTATCTTCCTATTAAAGATAATATATCAATCAAAATTTACAATTTTGCAACTATCATTTTTTTGTATCACCACCTAGTAATGAGATTGAAATGCTCTTTCATATAGTTTATGATATACAAAATTTACAAAAATGATCATTCACATAGTTATCATTTCCAAATGCTCAAAGAGCTTAGCCAAGTAATAGATTAATAAGAACCCTTGTAGTCCATCATAGAGGCCCTGGGAAGCTAATGGTCACTATGGGCGGTAGAATTACTAAATTTGGTACATAAACAATAATAGGTTAAATCTCATATAGAAGCTCTTTCTGTTTCTCCTTAGAGCTTGTTCAAATGGTGGAGGTTTTTTCATGCTCATCTCAACAATATATCCAAAAGTGATCTCCTTATTAAGCATCTCAATAGCACCATAAAAAGGGGCTCCATGAAATTTATTTCATCAATCTTCAGTACATGGTGACTTGTAATGAAATATTATAATATATGAGTCTCCAAAGAGACTTAGTAAGATTTATAGAAATTTCAATAAATATTTTATCATGTCTCTTTTTAACAAAGTAACCATAGAATTTCAGCTCAAAGAATAGACCAAAAACAATTACAACTATTCTTGGCAATTACTAGTTTTCTAGTTATAACATTTCTAAGGTTAAAGTTTTGGTCAAGATGAAACCCAAAAAGAGCTTAGACATCCTTGACAAACATACAATAAAAGAATATGTTAGTGATAGTTTTAGGTTTCTTGTAGCATAAGCACATGTTTAACTCTTTAGTAGGTTTAACCAAATGTAACTTGTGAAAAAGAAGACATGAAAGGAAAAATGTTTTTTTGGTTCAATATGTCTATGCCAAAGGTCCACAATGATAGTCTTCCAATCTATATGGCTAAATAAGAAGCTCTAGGTTGAATTAAGATGTTAAAAAATGTCATTGGTGGTAGTCAAAATATTGTAGATAATTTTTTCTTTAGCACAAGGTAAATTTATCCCATCACTCCAAGATAAACTCAATATTCTATTATGAGAGGTGACCATTTTGGGGAGAAGAAAGGGATCATATGATTTCTAAATTATAGCATAGGTTAAATTATATATATGGGGGAGATCAAATTTAGTAGCCAAATTATCCCAACTAATCAAAAGACCATTATCCATAATGTCCTCAAACTTATTAATGCCTATACAGGCCCATTTCTTAGCATAACACATGTTGACATAAAAGTTTACATCCTTTCTTGAGGTATGACCCTCAAGCAACCTTGTGTAACATGGAAATGATCTCCAGCTGTGGGACTTGCGCTCTAAGGTCAAATCTATGGAGAAGGCCGACTTCCTTACTATAAGGATGCACCTAAACTACTACTTGAGAGGAAAAGGGAAAAGGAGACCACAAATTAAATGTAGAAAGGGAAAGGGGGTGATGAACCAATATAGAGCACGGTTACAATCTTTGCCCATGACTACACAACACATGAATGAAATACCTAAATACATAGATCTTGACTCTATTCTACACTCTCAGAACTCACATGTAGGTTTGGAGTTAACTAAATGCTAAAAGAAAATAAATTTTCAAATTGAAACAATCATAAATAGATTAACACAATATATAACTCTAAGAATTAGGAAAGAAATATTCAAAAACAAGGCAAGAGGCATGCACAAATAATGAATGACAAGAAGAGGTAAGAAATAGAGTTATTTCATTAATAGAAGGCCAAAGTTGTAGAGCATAACATTTCTACAAAATATAGAAAGATAAGAACCCTTAAGAAATATTTACAACTCACCTTTATAGAGTTTAGCCATAACTCTAATTTAACATTGAGTTCAAACCCCAAATAGGGTGGAGTCAAGTTGTAGAGGAGGCAATAATAGAAGAATCCAAATGAAATCTAATCATAAAGTACAATTGCTACTGAAAGTGGTAGGAAGAGCCAAGAATGATGTATCTAGTTGTAAGAGGTCAAATCACCAAGGATTTGATCATGAAGTGCATTGAAGAGCCATGGAGTGCATTGGTGCCATGGAAAAAAGGCTCCAAAAGTCATTGCACATTGAAGAACTCACCCTGATGGTGTGCCATAGACAAAGAAAACCACATGGAAGTATAACAGGATGTGGTATCCACCCGCAACATGCAAGGTTGACCATAGGGGGAATCTATTTTCCCTAAAAAAAATGATGATCATCGATGAAGGTCCTTCTCTTTGAAATTGGCAATCTAGATGCCACAAGAAATCTCCCTAGTGATAGATTAAGATGTAACCATCAATGAAGATCATGCCTTCGAGATGGATTTATGAGATGTAGTGAGGAAAACCCCAAGATGCACTAGATCCAACAACTATCATGCAATTTTTGGCTTCAAAGCATCATGAAGACTCCACAACGTGAAGAAATGTCAGAATGGCAACACTTGGCAGCATCTTGCACTTTCATGAGGCAAGAAGACCATCTCACAAAAACATGTGGTCCATTGATGTGATTTGCCTTATTTCCAGTGGATGATTGAGATGTAATGGGGAGATCCCTTAATGAAGGGAGAAAATAGCATAAAGGTGGGGATCCTGCCATGTGGCACAATTCCAGGTCTCAGAGCCTTGAGAAAGCATTACAGAGTGATAAAATGCTAGAATAGTGAAGCATGATAGCATCATGCAAAATTCCAGGCTTTGGAGTCTCCCAAAGACACTAGAGTATGAAGAAATGCTAAAATGGTGACACATGTCAACATCTTGTGGCTTGTCATTCAATAGATCAGATGATGATCTTTTAATCTTCTATTGGATCTTTGTTGTTGATCTTTAGATCTGCATGTTGGGCTAACTTAAGTGTTGGAGATGGGACCCTCCATCACATGGTAGAATTCTAGATTTTAGAGCCTTGTAGAGACTTTACAACATGAAGAAACATTAGAATAGCGACATGTAGTAGCATCTTGTTTGCATTTGGGAAGATGTATAGATAGTATGTAAAAACATGGGAGCCATCAAATCTTGCAAGCTGGTGATCCCAACCAAGAAAAAATTGAGCTAACATGAAATGTTAGCCACCAACCTTAGTGCAATGATATCCCTCTGCAAGGAATCCAACTTTTTGAAGATCTCTTAGATTGGTTGTTAATGTTGGGTTGAATGGGGGCATAAATAACCAACATTCTTGGTGACTTAGAGGGGATGCTTTATTGCTAAGCATAGGACCAATGACCTTAAGCAATACATTGGGAATGGAGTCACAAAAGAAAAACACACTATTCCACCTGTAACTTCACAAAATTTTTCGTTTGCAACTAGAAAAATTACAAAAAAAAACTATATCCAGGGAAGGAATAGCTTCACTCATGCATTACTTGGAAAGAACAAAAACACCTACTCTACTATGTATAAGTATTTTCAATGCAAAAAATCACACAAATCCATTGAGTGGCTTGTTGAAGTAGCTACCCTTTCTTATAAGTTAATTTCTCCTTCCATGCACATGGGTAACTAAAAATAGCAGCAAGCATGACAAGCATGTTGTAACGCTTTGGAACACCTTCCCAATGTTAAGAAAAAATAATCTCTTTAGCATTGGGACACTATCCTTTTAAGCAAGACATTATTTCTCCTTCTTTTTATCTTTACCCTCATGCTCTGGAATGAGCATGACTAGGGAAAACTTGCATTGCTGCAGAGCTAGATGCCTGATGAGGCATCCTCTTGATAACACATTGTCTAAGTAGTCAGCCTTGACCACACTGTTCTACTCTGCAACCTTGGTATCCAACTAGTTTGAAAATGGCTCCTCCTTTTTATTGTGAAGAAAAAAGCTCCACCTTGTCTTCATTTTGTTCATGAGTCAACTCCTTGGAAGCTACTAGTATGACATCAAGCTTTGAACAAAAGTCTACTATGATGCTAGAAAAATAATCCTCCAAATCATAACTTGTATTTATCTTTTCTCTCTCCTCCTACTCATGCTTGTATTCCTACTACAAATAGTGGTTTTTCTCTTCTTCTCCTTGTAGCAGTTCTGATCCTTCTTCCCCATCTGAAGCTAGATCAACTATCTTTGGTTCCTTAAGGATAGGAACCACCTCATCCTCCTTTGTCTTTTTCTTCTCCACCCTTGGTAGTAACTCAACATCAATCTAAGGAGCTATAAGATCTTGATCATTGTAGCAAGGAATAGAAATATAGGGAGGCTCACTCCTTCTAAAGCTAAAAAACTTGTGTTTGGGTGGCTCTTCTTTAGATGGATTTGGCAATGTTGCTCATGAGTGGGCTTTTGGATCTTGCGTGCTATTTTGAAAAATGGGAGGGCTGTTCTATTTGAAGCTAGAAAATATTATCCTTCAAAGCTCTTATGCTTTAGCTGCTTGCACTTCAAAAGTCTTGAGCCTTGTCTCTTCTTCTACAATAACCAATATTCTTACAAGATCCTCTTCAAATTGCCTCTATCTTATTCCTTCCTCTTGTTGCAACCTGAGGAGGGCTTGGTGAGCCTCATTAAAAATATCAAGGGCCTTAAACACCATATTGCAAACATGAGGATAATTCTTCCACATCTCCCTATCATTATGCAAATCATTGGGCCAAGAAGTCATAATGAGCATAACATAAGAAGAATCCCCACAATCTATATCCTTGTAAGGATTATGAATGTTTTCAAAAATCTTATATATGTTAGAAAATCTAAGGGCCAAATTATTTATGCAGTCATAAAGCTCCCCTACCTTTTACTTGGGATCATTATAGGGTTCTATGGAAGACTCAGTAGGTTAGTCATTTGATATTGTAGGGGAAGCCAAACTCAAGGAAGAGTCTATACATATGCTTGATTTGTTCTTCCTTTTTCATTGCTCTTAGAACTCCTAGACTGTGATGAACTTAGAAGGGGAAACTTTAACACATTCATGGACATAGATGACATGATAGTTTGGAGTAAAATTATCCTCTTCATGATATGGGGGAAAGTGAGAGGAATCTCTATGAAGTGTGTCCATGATAAGGAATTAAAAAAAACAACTTCATAGACATCTGGAGGAAACATAAAACCTGAAAATCATACCAACACTTGGTCTATTGAACCAAAAGATGCATAAATCCAACATGGTGTTGAATGAGTGCCTCTAAAGGCGAATTGCACTGAGAAAAACACCCAATTTCTCAATGAATAGATCTCAACTAGTTGAACAATAGACTTATGTAGCTGAATCTGTGTCCCATTGGGCGTGCCAAAAACTTTTGTATGAACAATGGAGGTTCTAGAAATTGATTTGAATATTTTAATGTAAGTCCCACTAGGTGTGCCAAAAATTGTTGATACAAAAGTGTGCACCCTTTCTTGAGGTATGACTCTCAAGTAACCTTGTGTAACATGGAAATGACCTCCAAGTGTGGGACTTGCTCTCTAAGGTCAAATCTCTAGAGAAGGTCAACTTCCTTACTATTAGGATGCACCTAAACTACTACTTGAGAGGAAAAGGGAGAAGAAGAACAAAAATTAATTACAGAAAGGAAAGGGGGTAATGCACCAAGATAGAACATGGTTAAAATCTCTACCCATGACTACATAACACATGGATGAAATACCTAAACATAAAAATCTTGACTCTATTCTACCCTCTTAGAACTTACATGCAAATTTGGAGTTAATTAAATGCTTAAAGGAAAGACATCTTCACAGTGCAACAATCATCAAAAGATTAAATATGACATATAACTCTAAGAAGTACAAATTAAATATTCAAAAATAAGGAAAGAGGCATGCACAAATAATGAATGGCAAGAAGAGGTAAGAAATCTAGAGCTATTTCATTAATAGAAGGAAAAAGTTGTAGAGCATAATGCTACCGCAAAATGCAGAAAGAGAAGAACCCTTAAGAAATATTTACATCTTTCCTTTATAGAGTTTAGGCATAACTTCAATTTAACATTGAGTTCAATTCCCAAAAAATGTGGAGTCATGTTGTAGATGAATTAATAATTTAAGAATCAGAAAGTAATCTAATCATGAAATGCAATTGCTACTGGAAGTGACAGGAAGAGCCAAGAATGATGCATCTAGCCATAAGGGGTCAAATCCCCAAGGATTTGATCATGAAGTGCATCAAAGAGGCATGGAGTGTATTGGTATTGTGGAAACAAGGCTCAAGATGTCATTGGGCATTGAAGAACTGGCCCCAATGGCATGCCATGGACAAAGAAAATTGCAGGGAAGGATAACATGATGTGTTATCTACCCACAACATGCAAGGTTGACTACAGGGGGGAATCTGTTTTCCCTAAAAACTAACTTTGGTTGTCGATGAAGGTTTCTCTTTGAAATAGATAGTCTAGATGCCACGAAAAATCTCTCCATTAATAGATTGAGACATAGTTGCCGATGGAGATCCTGCCTTCGAGATGGGTGACTGAGATGCAACAAGGAAAACCCCACGATGTGCTAGATCCAATGACTATTGCATAATTCTAGGCTTTGGAGCTTCACATAGACTCCAAAACATGAAGAAATGATGGAATGGTGACACTTGGTAGCATCTTGCACTTTTGTGAGATGAGAAGACCATCTCACAAAAACACACAGGCCATTGATGTGCTTTTCTCTATTTTTAGTGAATGACTGAGATGCAGTGAGGAGATCCCTCAATGAAGGGAGCAAACAACATCAAAGGTGGGGACCTTCGCCATGTAGTGCAATTCTAGGCCTCAGAGCCTAAAGCACTACAGACTGAGGAAATATCGAAATGGTGATGCATGGTAGTGTCACATGCAATTGAAGGTTTTGGAGTCTTGTAGGGACACTATCATATCAAGAAACACTAGAATGGTGATACATAGTAGCATCTTGTGACTTGTCATTTGATAGATCAAACGATGATCTTTTAATCTTCCATTGAATCTCTACCATCAATCTGCACATCTACGTGTTGGGTTGACTTAAGCACCAAAGATGGGACATTCTACCATGTGGCATAATTCAAAATTTCATAGCCTTGCAAAGACTCCATAACATGAAGAAATGCTAGAATGGAAACATGTGGCAACATCTCATCTATATGTGGGAATATGGGTAGATAGTATGCAAAAACATGAGAGCCATTAGATCTCACAAGCCGATTAGCCTGAGCAAGAAACCAAGATAATATGAAATGTTAGCCACCATCCTTAGTGCGATGGTATCCCTCTGTAAGGAATCCAAACCACTAAAGATTTGTTAGATTGGTTATCAATATTAGTCTTAATGGGGGTGAAAATAGCCAACAATACCCTTGTAGAAGAGCAAGGAGCTTTTCACCATGTCTTAGGTTCTTCCAAATTAAAATTTATCCCCATGTTTCATTCTCATCATTTATTGGTTCATTGTTTGAGATAAGAGATCTTACCATTTCCTGAGATTTCCAATGGCTTTAAAAACATTAGAATATATTGACTTTCACAACAAACTTGTTTGCTAGGAGATCCCCTATATGCAGTCCCTTCCAAAACGTATCCTTAACCCAACATCTTCTTGCAATATAGTTTCTTATTAGAATTTTCCAAGCCTGATTTCATCCAAAACCTTTGGTAATACATTTCACAACTAGTGAAATGCCCTAGGTTTTGAGGTCTTTTAGATTTATGCAAAGTACACCACTTCCATTTTGGCTATGTGAATTTTTATTGCCCTCACTATTAGACTAGAGAAAATATCTTGCAAATTTTTGAAAATAATTATTTTAACTTTGATTAAACATATATGTTGACACATAATATATGGTGTAAGAAGAGAGTATTTTTTGATGAACGTGCATTGTCCCAATAAGGGATGTATAACCATTGTTGCAATTACTAAACTTATCAAGTTTATTTTAAACCTAACTCCACATCTCTCCTAGATTTGGACAAACTAGGAATGGTATTCTTAGGTACCGTACAATATGATTAGGGCCTCTCCATGCAAAGATAAAATATGCACACCAGTCCGAGGGGGTTTCCTTCCATCTTAGCATTATATTTTTCTAAAGGGATACCTTAACAAATGAGGCCTTACAAAAAAGTTCCAACTTTATCATTAAGTTCTTAATATTTACTTCTTCCATTATGATGCTAATGGTTGTGTCATTTGCAAACTCTACATTGGATAGTTCTTCAACCTTAGGGGGGAGATAATTCTAACTCTTGGTGAGATATCATTGTCTCTCAAGGCATAGCCAAGTGTGTCAGCTGCAATGACAAACAAGGTAGGGGCAAGTGGGCATCCTTGGCTTATAAAATGTGGTAAGGGAAAAATGTTTTGATTTGGATCCACGTCAATACATGTTAAATTGCACTAATAGAATATATTAATTCTTTGATCAGTAATTATTTATTTAAAATTTCTTTTCTTATTATTTAAAAACTCTAACTACATTCTATTTGAAAAATATTAATTTAAACATTGATTTAAATTCAATCTTAATATAAAAGAGCTTTAAGTTTATATACATTAATAAAAGATCTTATTTTTATTATTTATTAAACTTAATTTAAAACTTAGAAAATAACGTTATAAAATACACAAATTTTATTTATATTCTTTATTAATAAATATGAAAATGAATAAATAGTTAGTAGTACCTTTAGTGAATCCCTAAATTTCCAAATATTTATCCAACTTCGCATACCAGGCTCTAGGAATTTTTTTAAATCCATACAAGGATTTCTTCAACTTACAACTGTTGGAGTTGATGAAATCCAACTCTGAAGACACCCAAGATCACCTGCATGAGAAAACCTGTCAAAGAGAAATCAAGGAGAGAAGAGCTTGGAGCAAGGGAAAAACCCTAAATGGAAATGAGAGACCACAAGATATTGCAAATGAGAAAATATGTATTTACAATATGC
Organism: Cupressus sempervirens; assembly: GCA_028749045.1. Lineage (NCBI taxonomy): Eukaryota > Viridiplantae > Streptophyta > Pinopsida > Cupressales > Cupressaceae > Cupressus > Cupressus sempervirens. The sequence goes on along the minus strand of CM053791.1, from coordinate 435,719,451 downwards.
AAGAAGTGTTATTGTTATTGAAAATACAATGAGGGAGCCTGAATATAAAGAGTTCCAGGAATCTCCTAGAACAAGCTAGAAGATGCTAGGAGATAAGTGTGACAACTAAGCATACATCCACTTGAGGTGGAAATTTCTCGAACAATGTGAGAGGATAAGTATGACTTAGGAGAGAACAAACTCCCGTATTGTCAAAAACTTATAACAAAATCCTAGACTACAACTAATAAATGCATTTACCTAAGTAAGCTTAAGTAAATATAATAAATAATTAGTAAATTAATTATTTAGTCTAACACCCCCCCTTAAGTGCAACTTAGGGAAATGCCTTAAGCTCACAAAACTAAGAAATGCAAAATGCATAATGCAGAATGGAGAATGGGTCCCGGAAGCAAAGCCATGTTAGGTACCCATGTACAATGCAAAGAAATGCAACCTCTGAAAACAAGGAAAGAGAGAAAACCACGTGGGAAAGACCCTCCCCCAAAAAGAGGTAAGAACCTAGTGAAGAACTGAAGAAGCCTCCAACTATGGGAATGCCCCTTAAAATAGGAATAAGGAGTGATCATGAAGAGCATCACTGGAGCATGAAGAAGCCGCAAATCTACCATGAAAAATAAAACTATTGGTCTGAAGAACCTCCATGGAAGAAGAAGGCATGAATCAAGCATGTCTATATGGTAGATGATCCATCTCACCGAAATGCATAGGTAGCCAGCCACTGCAATCACCTTGTATATAGGATCAACCACTAAATACATAGCTCACACTATCGAACCATCAAACCAAGGATGCATTAGAACAACACCATAACCCCCCCTTAATGCAGACAGGGTGAGATGATAGGCAACTGAGAAGGTGGGCCGAAGTCTCCTGCAGACGAACCAAGAACGACGAGAGAGGAAGAGATACAGACACCTATAAAGACATGGTCACACTGACGCTACATGGGGCTAATGTCATGGAAGGGACACTCACTTGATAAAGGAAGAATGCCTAAAATAGCAAACAACTATCCCCCCCATGGTGCTTTATGAAAATAGTGCATGTACAATTGATTCAAAACAATGTTCATGACCCCCAAAATGCAAAAGTGGCACTTTATCTCAGTGCAATACATAAAAGTGCTTCAAAATGATAGCTACAATGATCAAAACCAAAAACAAGCTGCAACAAAACATAGTACAACCTAAAACAAAGGAAACCATTCCAGGAAAATGATCCTCGGGCCTAAAACACTCAAGATATCCACCATATAGAAAAAATGCAAAAAAATGATAGAAAAAGCATGGGCCAAAAACTAAGAAAAAGGACCACATTTTTGAAAACTACACAGAACCATATTTCTAGAAATATAAAGTTTTCAAAAAACTGACATAGGATGCAAAAGATATGCATGCCGGAGTCAAAAACATGACTTTAGATTTCAATTGAAAAAATGGGCAAACAAAAAGAATCAAAACCTAAAAATACCTACACTAATGTCTTTGTCTCAGAACTAGCTTTTCGACACTTCTTTCAGATTAGAAAAATACCTCCGTATGCTTAAGTTATGGCCAAAAAACCACAAGTAGGTTCAAAATGACCCTCAAGGAGACACAGGAAGGTGTTGATGTAGTGCTGACATCATGTTGATGTCAGCATTTCATGAGCTTAAATTTGACAGCTAAACCACCATCGCAGCAAAAAAAGGATGCCATGTGGTAATGATGATGTGGCAGGTGACGTGGCAAAGTGCCACGTGGCACCCATACCACATGTCACCCCCACAACTATTGACTATACCAGTGCTGTGGCTAGTGGTGGACGAGCGTAGATTAGCAGAGGCGATGACAAAGGGTGGTGCGCTGGTTGAAAACACCACCACAAGAGTTGAGAACGAGTGTCACTGCCAGCGAAGATGACAGAATGGGCTGTGGTGGGGGTTGGGAGGAGTTTGGGTGGCTCCATTAGGTGCAGGTGGCACTTGGGCAGCCCCACGGTGGCTACTGGGTGGTGCCACGGTGGCGCAGCCCTAAAACTATTTTTTAAATTTTTTAAATTTTTTTGCAAATTCGTTTGTATGACTGTACAAAACCTCCCCTGAATAATTTTTTTTCCTCCCAGAGCCTTGTCTCTGAAATCGACGAATTTTATATGAATCCTGACTGCAAACGGCCTTTCGGATCCAATGGCAGCATCTGTTTGGGCTGAAAGTGCTCCAAAAAATTGTTGTTCCCCCAATTTGAAGAAAAATGCACAAACAAACTAAGGTTTGTGACTTCAAATCATGCCTTCAAAAAATCCTTCAATGAAGTAGCAATAGGGAGGCTTTGATACCATGTTGGAGTTGATGAAATCCAACTTTGAAGATGCCCAAGATCACCTACATGAGAAAACCTGTCAAAGAGAAGCCAAGGAGAGAAGAGCATGGAGCAAGGGAAAAAACCTAAACAGACATGAGAGACCACAAGATATTGCAAATGAGAAAATATGTATTTACAATATGCAAGAAGTGTTGTTGTTATTGAAAATACAATGAGGGAGCCCGAAGATAAAGAGCTCCAAGAATCTCCTAGAACAAGCTAGAAGATGCTAGGAGATAAGTGTGACAACTAAGCATACATCCATTTGAGGTGGAAAGTCCTTGAACAATGTGAGAGGATAAGTATGACTTAGGAGAGAAAAAACTCCCGTATTGTCAACAACTTATAACAAATTCCTAGACTACAACTAATATATGCATTTACCTAAGTAAGCTTAAGTAAATATAATAAATAAATAGTAAATTAATTATTTACTCTAACAACAACTATATCTCCTTCTTTTGTCAAAGGAAAAAATTTAGGCTACTCAATGTCTAGACTTCTTCAAGTTCTCCATTTAGAAATGTTGATTTGACATCCATCTGATACAATTTGAATTTGTTGTTAGTCACACAAGCCAAAAACATTCTAACTACCTAGCAACAGGTGCAATTTTTTCCTCATAATCTACACCTTCTTGCTATGAATAACCTTTCGAAACTAGTTTTTCTTTGTTTCTTACAACCTCACCTTGTTCATTCATCTTTTTTTGAAAAAACCACTTCATTCCAATAACATTCTTGTCCTTAGGTCTAGGAACCAATTCCCATGTATTAGTCTTCTCAATCTGATCTAATTCTTCTCTCATAGCTTTAATACAAAAATCATATTTCTTAGCTTAATCAACACTCTTAGGCTCTACTTAAGAAATGAAACATAGTTCTTCTCTTTGTACATTGTTCATTGTCACCACTCCTTTGTCATTGCTACAATAATCTAAATAGCAAGATGATTCTTTATAAGATTCCTATTAGGAGTCATTATCTCAACTCTAGGTTCACTCCTTGGTTCTTCTCTCTGTTCCATAATTTGTATACCATTCTAAAAATCTATGTCACTCTCATAAGAAATGTCAGCATTCTTTTGGTTAGCCTGTGGATTAGTATCTTCATCATAATTATAATCAAGCACTTTTTCTTGAATTTCAAACTTCTCATCAACTCTAACATTTGCGCTCTCAACAATAATCATAGTTCTTTGATTGAAACATCTATAATATTTATTTTTTAGTGAATAACCAAGAAACATACCTTCATCATTCTTGCATAAAATTGACCAATATCATCTTCTCTCTTAATGTAATACTTACTCCCAAAGATTCTAGAGTACTTAACTAAGGGTGCATGTCCAAACCAAAGCTCATAAGGGGTCTTACTAGTACCTTGTTTGATTTGTACTTTTTTCATTGTATATTCTTCTATATTAATTGATTCTCTCTAAAATATCTTTGAGATATTATTTTTAAACATCTAAACTCTTGTTGCCTTTTTTATTCATATGTTTCTCCTTTTTGCTATACCATTCCACTCAAGTGTCTTAGGGGCTGAAAGTTGTCTCTTAATTCCATTCACTTTACAAAAAATATTAAATCATTCAAAGTAAACTCTCCACATCTATCATATCTTAAGCATTTAATCCTCAATCCATATTCATTTTCAATTCTATTCTTAAAAACATCTTAAACTTCTCAAATGCTTCAGATTTCTCTCTAAGAAATTCTACCGACATCATCCTAGTAAAATCTTCAAAAAGAATCATGAAATACCTTTGAATGTAGAATGTGCTTGTTTTTGTAGGACCACTCAAGTTTGTGTCTACTATCTCAAACTTCACTGATGTAGTAAGCTTCTTGCTCGGAATTTTTTTTTCTTTTGCTTTTTCATAACACATTCCTTACATACAATGTTATTAGGCTTCACACGTTTAGGAAAATTTCTATCATCAAGTGTAGTGCTCACTTTCACAATGTTATCAAAGTTTATGTGAGAAAACCTCTTATGCCATAACTAACTATTATCAATTTGAGCAACTAAGAATGTTATCTCAGTAGGATTCAACTAAAAAAACTTTACGTCTTGATCTTGTATAAGTACCAATCAACTTACCATCTTTATCCTTGATAATGCATGTCTTTTCTGTGAATTGCAATTGATATCCTTTAGTGCAACATTCAAAAGATTATGTTTCAAGCCATCAACAAAGTAAACATCATTAGTGTTAGTTTTTCCATCAAGAGTAATAGATCTTATTCCTTTTATGTTAGTTTTTCCATCAAGAGTAATATATCTTATTCCTTTTATGTGATCAACTACAATGTTTCAAACTCTAACAATTTCTCAATCACAACTATTGAAATCAACAAATTTATTCATATCAGTAGTCATGTGATGTGAACAACCACTGTCTATGATCAATTCAAATTTCTTCTTTTCAAATTGTGACACTAGTTCTTTTGTTCTCTAACTTCTTCTTTTTTAGGACTTTCCTCTTTAATTGCAAAAAGTCCCATTTCATCACTTTCATTATCACTTTTACTCAAAAATATTTCCACACTATTTTCTAGATCTTCATCATTTGCATAAAGACATTCTCTAGGCCTCCTAGGATTCAAATTTATTTTATAATTCTTTTACTCTCTTAGGGAACTTAGAAACATAATGACCATATTCATTACAAGTCCAACATTTAAATATTTTCCTAACTTTATGTTCTATTCCCACAAGTAGGGAAATTACTTCTTCAATCTTTATGTCTTCTTTTGATCTTCCTCTACTACTGTCAGCATAATCTCCACTAGTAATTACACTTCTAGTTCATGAAGGTTGAAAACTCAATGCGCTAAAAGCAGTCTCAACTATAGGAAAATGTCCACTTTGTCTCAAGATTATCTATGTTGATTCCAATCTCCCAAGAAGGGTCCCTCTTGCAAACTTTTTTATGCAAGGTATGACTTGTTCAACCATCTGCGATATCTTCTTACATGCAGTTGTCAAGGTTTTCAAGATCTTCCATAAAATTTCATCTTCATCCTTTGTTCCATCACAAGCCTAAATTCCTATAACAATCTATGATATTCTACCAAAATAAATTCTTATAGATTCATCTTACCATCATTTTAGCTTCTTGAAATAAACATATCCAATTATGCAATCTAAGCTTCTTAGCATGCTTATCACCTTCATAAGTAGATTCCAAAGATTCCCAAATTTCATATGCTAATCTTCAAGATTTTACTTGATTGTATTCATTTTTAGGAAGAGCTTCCAAAAGTGCTTCCCTAGGAAGCATATTGCACATCTATGCCTTTCAGTACAATCTTCAAGCTTATCTTTTTCAATCACTTCTTTCTCATCCTTAGTGATTAGCCAATATCCCAGACCCATGCATAACAAATGTGTCTTCATCTTCTCTTTCCATCTGTCATAGTTAGTTCCATCAAACTTCATACTTTATTTTCTAAAATGACTCACCATAGATCTCCTTAAGCTATTAAGATTTTTTTTCAAGGACTTGATGCTTTGATACCAATTGTTAGACAATAAAGTCCATCAAGATAATTGAGAGGAGGGAGGAGGGCAAATCACTTATTCAATTAATACAACTTTTATCAACCTTATTAACTCTAACACATGTGATCAATACGTGCAAAAAAATTAGCAAGATTACCATACACAATAACACTAGATTTATTAACTAGGGAAACCCTTGACCAGAGGGGAAACCCTAGTGGGGATGGTACCCACAAAATGTTGTACTAATATATAAGTTCATTGTAAGAGGATGGACCCTATTATGAGTCAATAAAATACATTTAGTACTTATCAGTCCATATTAGGAGACTTTGAATCCATGTGAGGAGATTCCAACCCTGTTAGGAGCCATGCCAACCCTATTAGGAGTTTTGGAAGGTATAAGGACCCACTATCCAAATAGTTTTAGGGGAAAGACTACCGAACTAACCATCCAATTGATCTTAGTACTATCCTTCATAGAATAATACAAATAAACAACTATTCATAGGACCCTCTTTTCCAAATACAGTCTCTCTATTATCTCATTGTGCCTTATCCACACCAAAAACATCCCTAATCTCAATATCAACTGCATTGGATCTTACATCCAAGTTCACATATCCACATTACATAAAATTCCTTAGATTTCTTACTCACTTACTTCACAATATCCACATAGTCATAATTTTACACTTACAAACAAGGCAACCATCTTTCCTTTATACCAAGTCCTCAACCTAATTATTAAGTTATCCTTGAGCCTTTCCCAATTTATAATTATAATATAGGACCATATTAAGATAATATAATACATGTTATATTACATCTTTTCATAATTACATAAGACTTTGAGCTCACAGTCTTCATAAATTTTCACATGTACAACCTTGGCCTTAGCATGATCAACCACACCATCATTAGAATGTACTCTAACTTGGACCAACTGTGCTTAACCAAATTTTATCTTTATTAGGAGATATAATCTAATTTTCAAAAATTGTGTCTTAAGAACTTTTCTAGAATGTTGTCTTTAGTAAATGTCGAATAAGTGTCAACTGTTTTCATATTTCTACATGTGAGCTTAACCACATGATCAGACACTCTATAGAAAATTTCCACAACTATGCACAACCAAATATTCAATCCTTGACTCATGCTTTCTTAATATCTATCTATCATTTTGTTAGTATTCAAAAAACAATTAGTATGTTGACATCAATGACAAACATAGTCATGAATGCAACACATAATAATACTAACAATATTACAAATGTTTCACAATGCTAGGATACACCCCATAGGAATATCATCGACATGAATTCTAACACCATCTTTCCAATTACTAATTTTACCTCTTATTACCTTGTCTTTTTACACTAGTGTTACATAAAAAATGACATGATTCTGTAATTGACTTTCACTTTTATTTAGCCCAACCTCAAAGCCATCAACTTGAACCCAAAGTCTTAAGAAATTGGATGTCATTTCTCTAAAACAAAAAATTATTGCACCATGAATCTAACCCTACACAACATCATAAAAGAAAAGAAAAGATTCATCAAGAAAATCATAACCAACCACCCCTCATTCACCTCAACCCTAAAAAAATAAAATTCGTTTCATTTTTAAAATTTCACATCAAAACTAGTGAAAGAAACAAGGAAAATCTAGAATCACACATTCTATGCAAGGACCTATAAGTGGATGATTCTTTCAAGACCTCTCACCTTCCATCCTAGCTATTCACCATCACCACTTTGCATGTGAGGGTTTTGAGACTAAATTTGTTGACTCTTCTACATTTTTTCTTCATCTTCTAGGCTCCAATGTGCCCTAAGTTTCATTGCCTTCCATGATTATCTAGAACATGAATCATAACTAGTAATTTGAGCAAATACTAACCCTACCATGCTTTCTTAAATCTCACATGTTATTGAATCTTAGTGAATCTCAACACAAAGGGAACAAAGTTTTCTCCTTTAATTCTCTCAAGTCCTATTGCTTTCTCTCCCACCCACAAACCCATCTTTGGAGTGGAGAAATGGAGGGCTTCTTCCATTCCAATTCTTGAGTGGGATGACACCAATTTCTTCATGTGGTACCAAATCCTAGGTTTTTGTTCACCCAAATGGAGCACCCATGCCATGATCACAGAAAAAATTATCTATATTGGTTTGGTGCCCATTCTTCACTTCAAAGGGCATATCACCCACAACTTGCACCACCACCTCTGTAAGAAATTCATGTTTAAATGTAAATATGCCATATAAGTACTATTTTGTTTCTCTACCATTAAAAGGGTTATGTTGGTTCACACCAGTAACTATAAATGAAGAATTTATTTTGTCTTACAATGAGACTTTCAATTCCTTGAGAAATGGATTGCTTAAGAGGCACAAACTAAAAGTAGGAAATTGTGAGCCAGTCCTTAATGATGCAATGATTATTTATTCTCTCCTCATTAAATGAGACACACATTACCAAAGGTAAAATTTGCACCCTTTAGGGCTCTCTATTAAACTCATTACATAAAAATATTAGATTCATTTTCCTTTGGTACATTTGAGTTTAGGCCAATTTTTTTAAACTTTGAAAATCAATCTCATGCTTAACGACTCTTTGGGATGTTTCTAATTTTCTAATTAATTTCATAGATTTATTTATCCACCTATAATTGGTGCTAAATCTATGAAATCCTCCACCACCACTTAATTTATGTATAGTGTTTTGGGCCAGTTGAACATTTAATCATGTTCCTTGTTTCCCAATCTTTTGATGTGTGTGACTTTAAATCCTTCAAAGTTGTTAGTTCCTATCTAATGTTTAAGATGTAATTTTGGATGTGCTAAGAATCCAATGAACCTTTAATTATTGCATTTATGATAATAGAGGAGTCTCCTTCCACATGAAGTTTGGTCACCCCCAACTTCTTGGAAGCTCTTATTTCTAGTAAAGAAACTTCTGCTTTAGCTACATTATTACTACAATCTTGTAATATCTTACCTCCTAGAGAAATTAAGTCTCCATTAGCATCTTTGCAATAAATCTTGCACCTACTAGGCCTAGATTACCTTTTGAGGCCCCATTAACATTACATTTCCACCATCCACCTAATGGTTTCTCCAAACTACAACCTCCTTTGAAGTAGAAGAAGAAGTAAGATTAACCTCACCAAGCCCATTCATAGGCAACATAAAGTTCATTTTAAGTTGTACTACTTAATTTTAATTACTTCATAATATACAATTCAACTAATAACCACTTGACTCAACTTCTTAAGATGGAATTAATTAATTATTTTTATTTAATTATTATGCATTCAAAAAATATAATTATAACTTAATTTAAAAATAATATTTTTAGCACAATATTATGAATTTTTTAAATTAAATTATAATAAACAAATCTAGCTAGGTATAATATACAAATTCATTTTACAAATTAATTCATATTATGTATGCAACTAAATTTGGGTTTTTGATTTAATATTTTAATTTTATAATTAATTTTTTTGTTTAGTTTTATAAATAAAATAAAGATACTAAATTAATTCTTGACACTTAAATGTTCTAGTAATTAATATTTCAATAATCATAAGATTTAATTATTCTTGATTCATAATTAATCTTAATAAATTCATTTCACTAAGTAAACATACGATAAGAACTCACATGATTGAAACACATAACAACAACTTACAATAATCTCATGCTCAAGGTTAGGTTCATGAATTCATGTCACCTTGATGAATTTATATGGGTAGTTAGTCAGATACTTGTCTATTTCAGGACAATGATGGCTTAGACTAAAATTTGAGCCCCATATTATCTCCCCTCTTATCATTGAGATATTGCATTAGGGTACACTCATTTGGGTAATTCAGGGAAGTCAATGCCCAATATGTGCAAACCTATAAAAAAGATGAGAATCTAAAAATATATATTTATATATAAGACAATGATAGAAAGTGGTACATCATGTATATATTGACTCACATGTGATTAAGACTCCCTTCCTCAAACACATAGAGAACATCTAATAGAAATGATTAAAAAATACACATACCGTACACATGCAAGTACAAGAAAAGTAATCCATAATCATATATACAAAGCATCATCATCATGTTTAAGAAACAAAGTAAAAGTAACCATAAACACATTATCATCAACACATGATATCTCACACTATCCAATAGGTCATGATATAAATAAAATATAATCAAAATATAATATCATACCCAATATCACTAAAATAATCAACAAAAAAACACATCAAAGTGGCCTAAAAGAGTTTGGAAATATTAACTAAAAAGGAAACTATGGGGTAGGCAGTATAATGAGAACCTGCCAACTGGTTTCTTGAAAATAAAAAAGTAATTATGATAAATAAATCCTCCCTAGATCAAAAACCTCAAAAACATATTGCTTGGGTAAGTATTATGGTGAAATCTTGTCAAACATACGTTTGGGGTAAGTACCATGGTGAAAAATTCACATATAGGTACTATGTATAGATATCACTTCCTTTTTATCTATCTTTTCTTTGTCTAGCTTGGAAATATATGTTGGAAAATTACTATTAGAACAATTTTTCTTTTGTCCTTGATGTCAAATCTATGGATGAGACATATTTCTACCTAATCTAAATGTCATAGCTATTTTACTGATGAAGAGGATTTGAGAGTTACTGATAACTATAATAGCTAGAGGAAAGGTTGAAGTTATGAAAAGGAAGTTACAATGGATATTTGATTAGATAGACTTTGATAAAGAAAAGTAATTGTTTATGTCAAGAAAGCTAAGACATGCTGAACAAAAGAGTAAATTACTAAGGAGTGCCAAGTAATGCTAGTGCCAACTGAGGCACAATTAGTGCCTAGAAAATCCAGTGTTGACCGAGCATTAGCATCGACCAAGCAAGTTAGTTGATGCCAAGCTAGAAAGTAATAAACAATGATTGAGTATTTTAGTGTTGACTGAGTGTCAAAATTTAGTGATTGCCGAGTGACAGTAAGATCAAATTCAAAGGAATTGTAAGATCAAGCCGATTTAGTTGATTTCTTGGGAGATGTAAAATATGTTGAAGATTAGATTGATGAGTTGGATCATTAAATTCAAGGTGATGATTAGGTAAAGACCTAATAGAAGGATTCTAGAGAAGTTTCTAGAGGATGATCAAGTTGTATAGATACATTGAATCAAGTTGAAACTGATCATAAACCCTAAGATCTACGATGGATGCATAAAATGGAAAAGCCCAAATTGCCTATTTAAAAGGATACTGAACCTAAATTTTGGTGTCATGTCTAGCCAAGCCTAGCCAAGCCCAACTAGTGTGTATGAGTGAGTTCATATACAAAGAAAGGTTGACTAGAAGCACACAAGAGTGTGAATGCAAAGCTAAAGGAGAAAGCTTGTAGATGTAATGTTGTAATTGATAAGTTATTTTGAGAAGAAGGCTTAAGTGTTGATGAGAAGTGTTGATTTATTGCTTGAAGGGTGTCTAAGAAGATCAAGATCAGAGATGCCAATGAAAGGCTTATCAGTGAACCAACATAAGGATTGAACAAAGATTTGAACTAGAAAATTGAGTTGTAATCACACAAATCAAAACATGCTATTTTCTTTCTTATCATTGTAAATAGTTTGTATTGAAATCCTTTTAACAGTCATTGGAAGACTTAATAGTCTATGTAAATCCTTTAACTATGTGACATTATAAATGGAATGATAAAAGCCCTCTTACAAGGCCACTCCTAACAAGGTGATTAAATCCTCTTACCAGGTCACATTTAACAATGCATATTATAAACATTTAATAGGGTTGGATCGTACAAAGCTCACTTTGAAAGAGTGAAAAAGAGTGACATGTTGCTGGTGGTTTTTCCCAAATTGGGTTTCCATGTAAAATCCTTGTGTGAAACTATGATGAATTTCTTATGGATGTTTTACATGTGTTGATGTTTTTCATTATGTAATATAAGTTAAGTTTATGACAATTTCATAGAATAGACCAAGCAACAACAAGTTAAGCATGATCAACTAGACATTGATGTGTTTAATGTTTAATAGTTCAAGTGGTACATATAGACCTTGAGTAACTAATTCACCCCCTCCCCCATCTTAGTTATTCTAAACATTTCTAACAATATACTCATATAACCTTCACCTATTTCAATTGTGAACTTTTATCTATTCATTATCTAATGCTTACACATAGGTCTATCATTATATCACCTATTCTTTCATCCAAGTTTTCTTTTGTGGCAGGTCAATTTTTGGTATCAACCCTTCTAATTATAGCCACCATATTGTATATGTCAATAGACCTAGTATTTTTTCCCTGCACACAACCTAAAGTTTAGAGTTGAGAGTAATTAATAGAACACAATTAGGAGCTGGGGTTACTTTTCATCAAAGAATTGAAGGGTACTATATGTAATTAGTCTAAAGTATTGAAAAAACCATAAAAATTATAAAAGTCCTAAAAAAAAGAAGAAAATCTTAAAAATCTAAAAAAATAACATTAAAAAATCCAAAGCAATCACGTGTCAATTTTCAATACCAATGTCATTTCATTTTCAATAAGTCATCATTTGTAACAAGATGGAAAATTTAGAAAATCACAAGATGTATAAACTTATGCTTCACAAATCATGCATCAAGATATGAACCTATCTATCCATGTTAGCAAATAATTTACTAAAATTGTCACGATCAATCAATGAACATCATTTGGTCTTTTGTCATTTGTCAATTGATATTTTTTTCTTATATGCGATGCATCCTTCCTAAAACTAAACATTGTCATTATTTTATTATGTATCTTATATAGGACATGTCCTTCTTGACTAGGCACATTGATCATTTTTATTATTATCATTATTTATAAAACTGTTAACTTTGGCAATTAGATATGATGGGTTATTATCTTTCTTAATTTAGTAAGTCTTATCTTTTATTGATTTCATTCTAGCACCATGTTCCTATGCTTCTTAAGGATATCAACGAGTGATGAGAGTGGCCATGATGGTTTATGGTCTTTTATTTGTTTTTTCTTATTTTTTCATCAATTTTATCTTTTACCATGATCCTATATGCTACCCAACAATTTACCATATAGTAGTGAAGTCGAAATTTTACAAAAGGTGATATGCTGAGGTGGGGTGGAGGTGGGTGCAGGCGAATCAATATCTCATAAAATTTTAACCCTTAATAAATTTTACCCTCTTGATTACTAAACTCAATTTGCATGCATATTAAAACTAACATATGCTAAATAACATTAATCAAATCTTATAACTGTAATAGTAATGAAATAAAAAACATTCATTAGCACATTAACACATTTGACATAGATATTTTGTCACTCAGAAACCCTTGGTTAGAGGGAAAATTGTGGTAGGGATGACACCCACAAATCCTTCACTACTATAGTAAAAAGGTTGCATTATTATTTAGACATCAATTTTTAATATTCTAATTTATCCTTCATCTCTCTTTTATTCTAATGATGGACCACAGAGTGTGATTCAAAACATTGATGCAAAAACTCCAACACAATCTCTTCCAGAAACTATTACTTACTAAAAAGGTTGCATGTTAGGGAATATAAAATTTCACTTATGGTGACTTACCCTATTAAGAGTAATACAATAGAACCTATTAAAGTTCACCTTGTTAGAGGATTTAACAACACTCTTCAAGTGTGCACTTGGTTAGGAGATCTTATATAAAGATTGTTAAGTCTACTCTATTAGGCGATTATTCTGCTACAATGGTAAGAAAGTGTATAGGATAAAATATGTTTGATGAATAGGGTTTAGAATAATGCATATGAAAGAGACCCTAAACCCACATTTTACACATACATATAGATTCTTATGATATGCGATGTAAATATAGGAGATTAATATTGAAATGAAAAATAAAAAAATACTTACCTCCGAAAAAGAATCGACTAAAAACCTTGAAAAACAATCTCAAAAACTATTAATTTTTGCCTTCTTAAACCGAAACTTTGACTTCCACAAAACCTAGAAATATTTTTCTTTTCTAAGGTTAGGTAGACCTTGAACTAGTTAGTGAGGCACAATTGTACCTCGAGGCACAATTGTGCCCCAAAAAGTTGACCTTGACCTACACTACAACAAAATTTATATTCACAAATCCCTCAAGTTTGACAAAAAGGCTATCCAAACTTACACTTTAATTCACTGTTCCACACCTGTACTTTCAAGAAAAATGGTTTTGTTATTGGATGGGTGTTTTCCTTAGTAGTCAAACCCTAGTTTGGAATTAACCTTAAAATTGAAATTGAAATTGTAATATAGATAAACAAAGTAAATGGAACTATTCACCTTGCTTATGTTGCAACCCTTGTGGAGGATTTGAATCCTTGAATCCACAAGAATGAATGCTCCAAATGAATGTAGAATTGTGTATAACATGTCTCGAATCAATGACATTTGATATTCAACACCAATATTTAATGGATCTTGGATTAGGAAGAGGCTTGAATGGAAATGGATGAATCTTCAACAAGAGGGCTTAATAGAGCTTGAATCCTTCAATGGCTACTAATGGATCTCCTTGATGAATTGAATGCTTGAAGATGGATTATTCTTGAACTTGATAGTTCTTGAATAATTGATCATGAAAGAGTATAACTTAGTTTTATCTCCTTATGCTTTTTTATGCGTTCGTAGGTTCAAGAAAATGAGAGGAGGAGGCTTCCTTATATAGAGATCTAGGGCACAAACTTCTAGAGAAGGCCGACATGGGAGCATTAAATCCAAATTAATGTTAACCTCTAGAAATAGATCTAGATTAAATGTAGTTTAAGAGTTTACTATTTCAAATACCAAAATAGCTGACCCAGAAGTGAGAAAACAATTCTATTTGAAACTTGACATCCAAAAATCATGAAACTTTGAAATTTGAACCTAGGGTCAAGGAAGAGGTCAACCCTAACCTAGGTCAAGGTTGAGGTCATCCTTGACCTATGTTAGGATTAAGGTCAAAATTGACCTAAAAGGTCATCCTTAACCAAAAAGTCAAGAATCTTAGGATTTTAGTCCAAAATGTCAGAAAAGTACAGAAAGAAACTAGAAAAGGGTATATAATAGGTGAAAAATCTAGATCCAAGTCAGAGACCAATTTAAGGAATTTGAAATGACCCCAAAAAACTTACTCAAAGGGCTAAACACTCTTAAGATGGAAGTGCTTCCATTTTAAGATGATAGATAAAGTAATACTAATTTCACCTTCTTGTGACTGATTCAACCAATCTGCCCTTATTCACTACTTAGTAGCTCTGTTCTCCTTAACTTAGCTTGATCCTCAAAATTTTTATTCAATCAAAATCTCTTAAATTTTTTTAAATATGATCTCAATCCATCCTTAAATATGTATCATATAACTTCCATAACATGTGACAAAATTAGGGTTTATATCCTTTTGGAATGCTCAATCAATTAGATCAATGACCCTCATTCATTCTCTTTTACCAATATTCCTTTCTTTATTTTCATTGGTTTAAACCTTTTCCTTTTGATCCATAAATTCACATTTTTTTCCAATAAATCTCACCTAATCTTTGTAAATTATTTCCTAGCTCGATAAGAATTGAACATATAGAATTATGTGAAATTACAAACATTTCTGTGCATTCTTTATCACTTCGTAAATACTATCTTCTTTAGTCAGTAATATGTCATCCCTTGTAAATATACATTCTTAGTCATAACTTTACTTGGGTATCATACTACCTAGTTAGTACTACACTTGATACTTATTTTGTTTGTTGATTTAAGCTCCATTCGATAATAGGCTCTGTTCGGTGTTTAAGGTTCACTGACGAACCTGTCTTACATTAACTAACCTTCATTTTCATCATAATTTGGTATCAATTACAATAATAAAATTCATATAGGAGTAACATTCTCACCCTTTGGTATTAGTGGCAAAAACTCACTCATGTACTTAGTGAAAATTTGAAGTGCTCCCCCTAGAATTGTGCTTCTTGGTTTACTTGAGTTTTTCAAAGTTTTTTTCAAAATTTATATCATCCTTATTTATCCTTCTCCTTATAAATCCATATCAAAATTATTCACATACTATCCCCTTTAATCATAATATATCATCTATTTCCTTATAAATCCATTTATTCAGCATGCTACATGCTATCCCCCTTTTTTGATAATAATGCCAAAAAGTCATACGAAAAATGAAAGTATGTACAAGATACACTTAAATTGTATAAAAAAAATTCTTGTGTGTAATTTATTCACTATCCATGGTGGAGATCCATAATTATTTTAAAGGTTGTGATGCTAATTGCTTGGCATGTAACTATGATGAGAGCTCTAATAGATGATCTATCATTGATATTTTCTATTTTGTGATCAATTCTTGGGCCTTCTTGACATTCTTTTGCATTAACTCTAGCAATGATATGAGGAGTTCCTATAGCTCAAGAGTTTAAGCTCCTATCTTATTCTCCCCTATCCTCAACTCTAGTTGTAAACCCATAAAATGACTAACCTTCTAATAAAGAACCTAGAAGATGGCTAAGTAGGATAAATTAGGGTTTCAATTCATGGAAACATATATCTTAGGATGAGATGGTAGAATGTATAGTTAAAGATCTCACAATCTATGACAAAAAGTTGTCTAAGTGTTAGAGAATTTTAATGGCAATACAGAGAATTTTGGTAATATGCAATCTATAGAGATATTTTGCACATGCACAGTCAAGGAAAGGTAGTATTGAGTGTCCTAATGATGTGGATAAGTGTGCAACATGGTACATACAATACAACATTAGATACATCTATTTTATTAGTAAAGACAATGAACAAAGAAAACATAACACAACAGTAAAAGGTGAATAATAGGTTAAGGAATAATTTTGGGTATGAAATAATTCCTTAACTATTAGGAACAACCTATGTTAGCAAGAGTTAATATTTTTAATATGCCAAGTGTGTGTTGATATTTTTAATATGCCAACTGGACAAAGTTACATTAGAATGTAGATATAAAGGAAGATTATAATTTGTGAAGTAAAGAGTGGTGTTGCAAAGTATGTATGTGATATAAAAACTTATGTGAAGGTTATGTGATGTGAATTTTGATGTAATATCAAAGATATGAAGAGTAAAATAGTTAGTAGTAAAGAGGTTTTTGTATCTATCTCTTTTGTATAAAGGCATGCTACATTGTATAACTGCATGTTTGGGTAGTGGGATCTTCTTTCATACATTTTGTATTGTAATACCAACTCCTAACAGGGTTGAAGCAACTTCTAATAGGGTTGAGGCTTTTAATAGGGCCCAGTCCTCTAACAAGGACCAAGACACTATATGTATTTCATAAACTCCTAATAGGATCAATATCCTTAACACGATTCTTTTGTTTAGTGGATCATTTTGTGGGTGCCATCCCCACTGAGGTTTTCCCTTGGCCAGGGTTTTCTTAGTTAAAAAAAATGGTGTTATGAGTTCTCTTTGTGTATGGATTTATGTACTATTCAACATTTTTGGTTCACTTTCATATACATATTATAAAGTAATTAACAATATTCAGTTGTGGGAAAAGGTTTGTAGAATAGTGATTCACCCCCTCAGTATTATCTATTTCTAACAATTCGTATCATAGCTTAGTTACTCAGAAGAGGCTAACATCTTAAGTAAGATACCTATGAATATGGAATAGTTAAAAGGAAATCTTGAAGAAGCCCTTGATAAGATTGATCTTCTTATTAAAGAAAGAGACAACTTGAAAGAAAGGTATGCAAATGCTAAAGATTACATGGGGAACTGAAAGATAAGATTGATCATCTCAAATCCAAAAAAGAACCTAAAGAGAAAAGAAGTGACAATGACGAGGTAGCAACCTTAAAGAAATAAAATGAGATTTTGAAACATGAGTTGAAGATTTTTGAACTAAAGTTGAGCTTGAAGAAGGATGATAGAAAAATTCAATCGGATCTAAAATTTGAGAATACAGATCTAAGATCCCATCTTACAAAAATAACATCTGAATTAGATTATATCAAAATAGAGCATGTAGAACCTGAGAAGTACAATATCATTGTGAAAGGAGAATTAACCTAAGATAAGCAATAGTTAGTGAGAAAATTGATGAACAACTATACTATCAAAGATCTTCTTATGATAAGACACGTCTTGGATATCTTATTGGAGAAAAATCAACAAAGAAGGCTGAAGATAGGAAAGAATTAGATCCAGTTGTTGAAACCCCTAAACCTAAGAAGAATGATCAGAATGAAATTGAACCAAGTAAATCTGATGAAATTCCTAAAGAAGTTGAGAAAGTAATTCAACCTAAGAAATGTGATGAACCCAATCAAATAGAGCAAGTTGAACCACATATAGAAGTAAGATATGAATTCAAAGGTAGATGCTTTACATGTAATGAAGTTGGTCATATGAAGAGAGATTGCACAAGTTAGTTTTCAAAACTATTACTAATTTCTATTGTTATAATTGTCATGGTTCTGGACAAAAAGTAGTAGATTGTAGGAAACCTAAGTTTGATAGTAATAATGACAATAATAGAATGTTTAGGAATACTAACCCTGTAGGAAATAAAAGAAGGAGATCCTCAAGAAAATATAATGAAGGAGAAAGAGCTAATGGGACAAGGAGAAATGTTGTGTGTTACAAATGCAATAACTTTGGACACATTGTGAGGATTTTGAGAGCACAGTTAATTAGAATGGACCTAATCAGAGGAGTACACCTGTATGTCAGTAATGTAAGAACTTTGGTCACATTGCAAAATTTTTCCAAATGGATTTGAGGACCATCAATAGGAATCCAAACTATAGAAGAAACAACAATAGAAATGACACAAGGAATGAAAGTAGCAATAGTAGTAAGAAAGAATCACTCAAAGAGCATGTTGAAGAATTCAAAGAAGTATTTGTGAAGGAAAATGATCCATCTAGTTCACATGTGGTTTTAAAAGAACAATATTTTGATGCACCTGATGAGATATTGAAGTCATCCATTGTGTGTGATTCATCTTATTTGGATTAAAAAAATTTATATTGAAGATAGAGCACTAGAAAGATAGAAAAAAAGTTAGAGATTGAGCTAGAAGTTGCAAAGTTGGTAGAAGGGTTAATAGATTGTAAGGAAGCTCTGGTTAAGAGAACAAGTCATTTGGAGATCGTATGAGACTATATGAATTAAAACAAGTTTAATGGTTAACATACAACTTTTATGTATTGAGTAGTTGCACGATCAACACAAAGTTCAATTTGAAAGGATTTAGAGGATGCAAAAAAGATTATGAGTACCATTCAATCATGTGAAAAATTAAGAAGTAATTGAGAGAAACTTGAAGGTAAAGTAAAGGTGAATTTAAAGCATTTTCAAGTGTAAAGTAAGAAAGTCCTAGTTACACAAATTCTAGGTATTTTCTAGAGTTTTCAGTTGTGTTTTTGAAATTCTTGAATCAGTTAAGATAGTAGATCCTATTGTAAGTGATGTTAGTGAGAGACCATGATACAAGTTAGTAATCCATTTGGGTCACTGGAAGATGATCATTCAGGAGCATTTTCACAAGTTTCATTGAATGTATTACACATAGAGGATGTAAGGGCATACATTCACTGTAAGTTTGATACTATTGGTGATAATGATATTCACAAGGATTTGGATGTAGTATGTAATAATGACTTATCTTTGAACCAAGGTTTTTAGAATTTGGAAAAAACTAAATATAACCAAGCACATGTTCTATATGGAGTTTGATAACTATGAATGGAGCAAAATAATCTTGAGCATACTATATGAGAGAATGTTTTGGGTAGGAGAAATCCCTATAATGATTGACAATGACATGCTCCATGAGATTATTGGATTAAGAAATGAAGAGAGCAATCTAGTGAATGAAAATAATTTCAATCTGAAGACCAAGTCACATGGAAGAAACATGAGAATTGACTTGGTTATGGAAGATGATGTACGAATCATCAAAAAAATTATAGGATACAAGATGAACCATAGTTCAAGGTTGAATTTTGTAACTTTTGGATCCATCCATGCAACATATCTGATGATAGTGAAAAAGGAAAAGATAAATTTGTGTGAAATTATGAAGCAACAATTGCTTGACAACATTGATAAATTGAAAAGAATAAAGAATATAGTTTTCAAATTTGAATCACTGATACTCACCTATTCTTTCAAGTTATCAAAAAGTATCCAGGTATGCTAGATCATGAATGAAATGGAAATAAGTGTAAAATGAACTTGACCACTTAGCATTATAGAAGATAGTTAGAGGAAAGAATCACTGAAGATATAACCGAAATGATGAACAATTTCCAATTTGAAATGAAGAAGAGAGTCATTATCCCTCCATAATAGGTAGAGAAGTACAAGGATGACATATGTTTCATGGGTGAAATTGATGTCACATGGATGAAAGTAGTTGAACCTAGAGTTAAGTTCATAGACCCTATGGTCTATGAAATGAGAGAAGATCTTATAGAAATCTATGTGAAGATCATCTTGGAGTCTGATAGGGACAAGGAATGCCCTATATAGGGGACTTATGATGAAAATATGAAAGAAGTGTATAGTGAACTATATAGAAAAGACATTAAGAAAAAGGTAGACAAAAAGATAGAAGCTATCTTGAAGGAATTTGGTATCACTAGAGAAGAATTCAATGAAGTTAAAGGGATTGCCTTGGAAATGAAGACAAGTGGACAAATAAAGGTATTGGAAGCCACACCCATTGCAGTGGTAGGACCTATTGAAGGAGTTATAGTAGTAGGATCTACTTCACAGATACCTACTATTCCTTATGCTATAGTAGCACAAGTACAACCCACTATTGTACAACCAGCTAAGAAAATTGATGAAGAAGAAGTTACTATTACTAATGTCAAATTAGTCATTCCTCCAACCACAATGAAATTGGAGAGAAAGGTAAAATAAGAGATTGAGTCACCTAGCAAGAAGATGACTAAGCAATTGTCAAGTAGACCTGGAAAGAGAAGAAAGACTCTATAGATGATTGAATCAGACGAGTTTGATGAATCAAAACATAAAGAAGAAACATAGGAAAAACCAATAGAAAAGGTAATTGGAGAATAAAGGATGTCCACTGGGAAGAAGCCTTGGAAGACAAAGGTATAGAATTTGAATGTTCAAATCATTAATTATGAAAATTTTGTTCAATTTAATAAGTACTATAGTCTGTATAGCAACATGGATATACTACAACTAGAAAATGCTATAGTTAGAAATATGGTTTTGAGGAACAAAATATTTGAAGACATACAAAGGAATATCCCACAAGATTTGTATAAAAAATTGATTAATATAAGAAGCTGAGTTGTTGAAGAAGACAAGAGAACTATAGAAAACTTAATAAAGAAACTTTGTGAAGTAAATTATGATGAATACATGAGTGGAATAATGAAGGGAATTAAGCCCTTATTGAGAAACAAAATAAGAGCCATTATACTAATGGGGGGAAACTATGAAGAAGTGAATAAAGAGACATAGGAAGCCATTGTTAAATACATGACCTCTGTACCCAAAATTGGAGAGAAGAGTGCAAAGTTAGGGGAGATATCCCTATGTCTATTGAGCATAATACACTAGCATTAGTAGCAATGAAAGTTAAGGACACCAAGATGTTAGAATTATCTCTGCAAACCTCAATTGGAACTAACACCATGCAAGTTGGTGCCACCAAGGTTATAGTTAACATTGTAGAAGACCCTTTTTAAGGATCTTGGGCCAAATATTGTTGGAAATATAACTAGATACTCTAGTTCTAATAAAGAAGAAGATGCAAAAGAAGAGAGAAGAAAGAAAGAGGAAGAGAAGAAAACAGAAAAGGAGGAAGTAAGAAAAAGAGAAAGTGAAGAGAAGGAAAAGAAAATAGTGGAAAGATAAAAGGAAGAAGAAGAAGAGAGAAGGAAGAAGAAAGAAGACAATAAGAAAAGGGAAGAAGAGAAGAAAAAGGAGGATGAAGAGAAAAAGAGGAAAGAGGAAGAAGAACTCAAAACAAAAGAAGATGAGAAGGAGAAAGAGGATGAGGAAAAGAAAAAGGAAGAAGAAGAACAAATGAAGAAGAAAGAAGAGGAGGATGAGAAGGAGAGTGCACCCAAAATATCTCTCACCCTAGCTACACTAACAATATTAGATGATGATGATTAAACAAAGTTGATATTGTCTCTCAACAAGATTATCAACAAAAACAAACAAGTAACAAGTTTACAAAAAAATCTTATTAATGTAACTGCAAAGTTACAAGGAACATTGATCATGAAATAATTAGATACTAATCCAGAGGTTAGAGCTAAGACAATGACCCATGCATTTGATGTTGAATTCACAAACTTGTCAAAGTTAGTAACAACTTAGGTGCAATCTAAGCATGATGCTCAGATGTTTGGCAATGTATGCTAGAACATTAGAAATGACTTGGTATCTCTTGATGCTTGCATCAAGGAGTTGAGAAGATGTAGACTTCAAGGCAAGAAACTATATGCCAAATGTGCCACACCCTTTAATTTCAGCAAGGACATTGATAATGAGTGGAAGAAAATGCATGATGAAGTCAAGGTGTTGGAAAATCAACTCAACCAACCTAGTATTAAGATTGAAGAAATTGAAACACAGGTCACCAAGAATTATGATGAAATAAGTCTATTACAATTCAACAAAGAAATAATCCACAAAAGGTTCTTACTTTTGAGAGAACACCTATTAGTGAAGGTTAGCACAATTGAGTAGTAGGTAGAGGATTATCTTACAATAAAGATATCCTTTGATAAATTCATTTACTCAGACTTGAATGTAGTGGAGATTGCATCTTATAGGTTATGCGCTTTCCTCAACATATGAGAGGGAGTGAAAGACACATGGGAGAAGAAATTGAAGAGTTTGATAGTAAGTTTTGCTAACTGTATCACCTATCTATCAGCCTAGAGAAGAGGTAATGAGCCAAAATTTTGACATTTATATAAGTTTTGATACCTTTTTCATTGATGTCAAATGGGGAGAATAATAAGGGAAAATTGTATAGAATATTATGTAAAGGGAGTATGATTATATAGTATTAGGAGATATAAGGAAAGATGATTATAAATGTGATGATCCAAAATTTTTAAATTTTGCATTATCCCACTTGTCAAACACCTTGTAAGAGCAACATGAACATAATAGGAACTAACCGTTATAGGTCAAAAGGCCCATATACTCTGAACACCATCTGAACTTCTTTGTGCCTATCAATTTTTTCAATGCATTTGAAAAATTATTTATAGTATCTACCTTCTCCAAATTTACCTTTCCATCTTCCACCATATCTCTCACAAAGTGAAACTGCACATCAATGTGCTTTGTTTTGGCATGGAAAGTTGGTTTCTTTGCAAGGAAAATATCACTTTGACTATCACACCAAATAGTAATTTGTCCTGCATCAACACCAATATTAGAACACAATCTCCTAAGCCAAATGGCTTCCTTACAAGCATGAGTAGCAGCCATGCACTCAAATTTTTTAGTGGACAAAGCAACCACAAGTTGTTGCTTACTCATCCAACTGATGGCAGCACCAAACATAGTGAACACATAAGTATTGGTGGATCTTCTACTATCAATATCACCTTCCCAATTTGAATCCAAAAACCCATGAATACAAACTAAATGTAGAGGTCCTAAAGAGTTATCATGATAACAAATGGAGCAATCTGATGTACCCATCAAATATTTGAATACTTGCTTAACTGCATCCCAATGTACCCATATAGGATTGGCCATAAATTGGCTCAAAACTCCCACTACTTGGGCAACGTCTAGTCTAGTACATACCATAGCATATATAAGACTACCAACTACACTAGCATAAGGTACTCTACTCATGTCCTCCACCTCACTAGGAGTTTTGGACAATCATCTATAGATAACTTTGTTCCCATAGAAATATGAACACACAATGGTCTATAATCTACCACGCTAAACTTGTCCAACACAGATTTCACATACTTACTTTGACTTAACCAAAGTCTGTTAGACCTATCTCTACTAGTTTCCATACCCAAGATGTACCTTGCTACCCCAAGATATTTCATCTCAAACTATGCTAACAATTAAGATTTAAAATTAGAAATCATACCCTTACCCTTCCCAGACAACAACATATCATCAACATATAATGTAACAATAAGAAGGGGATCATTTTCAACTCTAAAATAAACACAATGATCTGATTTTGATCTTACAAATCCAATTGAAAACACAAAGGAATCAAACTTAATGTACCACATCCTAGGATATTTTTTTAAACCATATAGAGACTTCTTTAATTTGCAAACCAAAAGATTCTTTACCTTTAACAATGTAGTGCTTAGGCTGTGACATATAAATCTCTTCCTCCAAATCACCATGAAGGAAAGTTGTCTTTACATCCATCTATTCTATCTCTAAATCATATGATGTAGCAAGAGATGAAAAAATTCTAATGGATGTCAACTTTGCAATAGGAGAGAATATTTCACCATAATATATTCCCTCTACCTATGAGTACCCCTTCACAACCAATCTAGCTTTGTACCTTTCAACACTACCATCTACGTAGAATTTTTTCTTGAACACCCATTTGCTACCAAGAGGTTTCCATCATTTAGGAAAAGGTACAAGGTCCCAAGTTTTTTTTTTATCCAATGAAGCCATCTCATCATCCATGGCCTTAATCTAGGAACTTTCATCTTCCATATCCAAGACCTCTTTCATAGATCTAGGCTCATCAGTGTTACTAATCAAAGAAAAGGCACAACTGGAATCTAACATAGAATAACCAAACCTTTCTAGCTACTTTCTTACTCTTTTGGATCTCCTCAAGGGCTAAGGTTGAGTTTTTTCTTCCTCTTCTTCTGAACTATTAGAGCTACTAGAGCTCTCCTCATCATTAGACCCAACATGGTCTTTTTGTTCAGTCTTCTCAGGGGTAGGAGGCAACCAAAGAATATCTTCTTTCTTTTTCATTTGGTTGTAGCACAATAGGAGAAGATGTTAGCTCTCTAAAAATAACATTTTTTCTATATAACACCTTGCTAGTCACAGGGTCCCAAAGCTTGTATCCCTTCACAACAACACTGTATCCAATGAAAATACATTTGATAGCTTTATTTTCCAACTTAGATATTTTCTCCTTTGGAATATGTGCATAAGCTTCACAACCAAAAATATGAAGATTTATAATTGAAGGCTTCTTACTAGACCACACATCCATGGGTGTCTTACCAACAAGAGCTGATGTAGGAGATCTGTTAACCAGATAGCAAACAGTGCCCACAACTTTAGCGCAAAACTTTTGTTCAAGACTAGCTCCACTAAGCATACTCCTGGCCCTCAACATCAGTGTCCTGTTCATTCTTTTTGCAACTCTATTTTGCTATGGGGTATTAGGAGTTGTCTTATGCCTCTCGATAGCTCATTCTTTATAGAACTATTCAAACTCTACTAAGCAAAAATCACCACCATTGTCAGTTCTCACACATTTAATCTTCTTACTAGTCTAATTCTCTACAAGGGCTTTAAATTCCTTGAACCAACTAAAGATTTGTGTTGTACTTTTTAGGAAATAAATCCATGTCCTTCTATGATAATCATCTATGAAAGATACAAAAAATATAGACTTGGAGATTGAAGGAACTTTTACAAGACCAAATACATCAGAATGAATAAGATCCAAAACATTAGAAGATTTGTGAGAACTAGAGTAAAATTGAACACATTTTTGTTTACCATAGACACAATTTTCATAGAAGTTAAACTCGAGATTACAATAAATTAACCCCTTAATGAGGTTCTTGTTTTTTAGGGTTTTAAGATGCTTCTCACCAATGTGGCCAAATCTCATATGCCACAACATTGTCTTTTCTGTAGGAAGCTTTCATTTCAATGTGTTTGCACCCTTAGGCACACATGCTACACTACCATTAGAACCAATAACCATAGTCTTCTTTATTTCTTGTTCAAATGGTGGGGATGAAGTGATAGCTACTCTCTTCTTTGAAACATAAGAACTATTGCACTGAGAAATGCATGCATCAAGCTGAAATAGAGTACCTCTCCTAGTACCCTTAGCAAGCACCATAACTCCTCTCATCATCTTACATCCATATTTAGAAAAAGAAAATTTCACACCTACATCATTCAACATACTTATAGATAATAGGTTTTGTGCCAAACCAGGGATGTGCATTGCCCCACTAATCCACTTTACTCGTCCATCAAGGAATTTGATAGTGACCCATCCTCGTCCAACTATCTTTAGGTGAGAATCATCACCTAAGTACACCTTCCACCGTCAAAAAATTCATACTTTGAGAACCAACTTTGATGAGAGGTCATGTGGAAAGAAGCACCCGAGTCTATCAACCACACATCATCAAATGCATGTGCTGCCAAGGCTGCAATGTAAGCATCACCATCTTCTTGAGATTTTTCTAAACCTAAATCTGAGGCCTTTTTCTTCTTCTTTGTCTCTTTACAGTCTTTATGGAAGTTCCCAGTCTTATCACAGTTCCAATATTTTTTCTTGGAATTTCTAGGAGTCTTTGATTTTCCATGGGATTTGGATCTACCCTTTCCATACTTGTTATCATTTTGCTTCCCTCTGTTGTTGGATCTACCACAAACAAAAAGAGTTGCCTTAGTCAAATCTGAAGACTTTCTTCGCATCTTCTCAGATAATAGTGAAGACACCACATCATCCATTCTAAAATTGACTAAGTACTTCCAAGAGCCATCACAAGATGGTCCCATGAATCTGACAAGGAACATAACAGGGTCATACATTGATCCTCCTTCTCTATCTTGACACTAGATGATATCAACTATGCAATTAGTAAATTAAAAGTATTTAGATGATCTATAATAGATCCTCCTTCATTCTTAGAGAATAAAAATTCTTCCTGAGGAAAAACTTGTTCACCAAAGATTTGGCCTGATACATAGACCCAAACTGTGTCCACAAACTATTTGTAGTCTTTTGATCAAGAACATTCAGGAGAATTGAATCAGCTAGATAGAGTCTAATGAGACCCTTAACTTTCTTATCCTTGAGATCCCAATCTACTTGAGATATTGCTATGGGTCTCACATCAAGTGAATCTGCCTCCCATAGATCACAATCTTCAAGAAAGTCTTCCATCTTGAGTTTCCACAACTTGAAATTACTGCCATTAAATTTCTCCATCTCCATTTTTCTGTATGATGAACTAGCCATTTCAATTTGCAAATAAGATTCAGAATGCTCTGCATAAAATTCCCACTCAACTTGAGATTAGCTCAAAAAACCCTACCCAACAACTAGGATCAAAAGTTGATCAAGCTCTGATAACACTTGTAAGGAAACTCAGGTGTGAAAATAGCTTCCTACACTAATCCCTTAAGGAAAGTTTTGTGCAAATTCCTATTAAATCCTTACAATTTTAGATTTGATATTATGTAAACAATAAATATTGTAGTTAACCATGAATATAAAGAATAGATAGAGAAAGAAAATACATAAACACAAAGATATGCTGGTGGGAAAAATCCTTTCAATTAAACAACCCCACCCATCCAAAACCTGCACAATGTATTATCTTCAACACAAAGGTTACAACACACTTGCAATGCAAGTTCTTTTAGTACACAAAAGACTAATCTAGTAGCAACCAACAATACATTTTTTTTCTCTCCTATCTACAAACCTAAAAATTCTTATATCATGTGCTTTCCATTTTTAGGGCAACTTCAAAAGAACAACCATATTAGGGTTTTACCATTCTCCGAAAAAGTTGGAACCCAATTTTTTTTTCAAGGTGATGCTTCAAACCCTGCACGCTAGATGGAGACTCAAGTGTATAGTACTCAATGATCAATTTCCACATGCCTTCACATCTTCACCCATCATCATATCTTCCAAAGATAACTCTTACATGTCATAGGAATCCATCATAACCATTTCAGTCATGATCTCCTTACACACAATTCAAGATGTTGACACATACAAGTGGAGTGATACATCAACATGCCAACTATACATGTACACTCAAACTTAATTACATTATTTGCAAAAAATACATTTACAAAATGAATAATAAGAATAGGAATCATCCAAGGTTGAGACACCTTATTCCTAACATTATTTTGAAGGAAGTTTTTTGAACAACATTTTGGGACGTAGCCAATTTTTTCATATGTTGCCATCAATGCCAAAGGTGGAGATTTTTGGAAATATGGCTAAGTAAGATGAGTTAGGGCTTCCATTTATGGAAACATATATCTCATTATGAGATGAAAAAATGTACAGTTAAAGATCTCATAGTCTTTGACAGAAAACTGTCTAAGTGTTAGACAATTTCACTAGTAGTACAGAGACACTTTTAGTAATGTGCTATTTATAGAGATATTTGACATGTGTGTAGTCAAGGATAGGTAGTAAATATTTTCTTGATGATGTGGCTAAGTGTGCAATACGGTACAGACAGTACAACATCATATATATCATTTTATTAGTAATTTCATTGAATAGAGCACAACAAAGCACAATAGTAAAAGGTGAATAATAGGATAAGGAATTATTTTGAGTATGAAATAATTACCTAGATGTTAACTCTATGTTAGAAGGAGTTAATTTTTATAATAAGCCAAGTGTGTGAAATCTTGAAGGCCAACTAGACAAAGTTTTTTTAAAATGTAAGATATAAAGGAAGATTATAATTTGTGAAGTAAAGAGTGGTGTTACAAACTATGTATGCAATATACAAACTTATGTGAAGGCTATTTGATGCAAATTTTGATGTAAGATCATAGGTATTCAAAGTACAATAGTCAACACTAAAGAGGTTTTTGTATCTATCTCATTTGTATAAAGATACTACATTGTATAATTGCATGTTTGGGTAGTGGGTTCTTCTTGCATACATTTTGTATTTGTAATACAAACTCCTAATAGGGTTGAAGAAACTCCTAATAGGGTTGAGTCTTTTAAAAAGGCCTATTCCTCTAACAAGGACCAAGATATTATATGTATTTCATAGAATCCTAATAGGGTCAATATTGTTAACAAGATTCTTTTGTTTAGTGGATCATTTTGTGGGTGCCATCCGCACCAGGGTTTTCCCCTGGCTAGGGTTTCCCTAGTAAAAAAAAATAGTGTTATGAGTTGTCTATGTATATAGGTTTATTTACTATTCAATATTGTTGGTTTACTTTCATATGTATGTTATAAATAAATTAAGAAAATTCAATTGTGGCAAAAATTTTGTAGAATACCAATTCATCCCCCTCTCAGTATTATCTATTTCTAACAAAAGGACCAAGGTTCCTTGGTTAATTTGTAAGAAATTTACTTTATTTTTTCCTCAAGCTTCTATAACCTCTCTAACATTTCTTGTGTGAAGTGAGTTACATCACACAAATTGTGGAATAGTTGGATAATATTTTGCAATATGGTCTCCAACTAATTGGTTGTTAATGTATCAAGTTTAGCTTGTTGAACTTCAATGAACTTACTAACCTTATCCATTATTTTATGCTCCATTTTATTCTTAGCATTTTATATCAATTTATCTTAAGAATATACATCACATGCATTGAATTTTTCTACAAGAGATGCAAGTTGATCAATTAGTTGTGCCTTCTCACCAAGTTGTGTGTCCAGAACAATCTACAATAGTATCTTATTCAAATATGACAAAACCTTCTTATTCTTTACTTCCATCTTTAGCTTGTCCTAGGAATCTTTCCACTTACATAGTTCACCATACTTGGTTAATTCTTTAGGCTCAAGATTGGCCAGGTCACATTGAGGTGTCTCAATCACTTCATCAAGTGTTACCTAATCTCTCCTTGTCTTCTTCTTCTTCTCCTTCTCTTGAGATGTTATCAATATTTTTCTTGGAAATGTCATTTTAGGTGGCATTGGAGCTTATTGCTCCTAATTTTTCTTTGTTATATTGGAGGTAGAATGTTCATATTCCTTCTTCTTTCTCTCTTTCTCCTATGTAGGGTCCTTAGTTTGCATAGTAGTAACTTCCTGCTATTGTGGCTATTTCTCGTTGTGTGGATTAGTATTGTCCTTCTATTTGTTTAGGTTGGGGTCCTTTGTGACTAACTATATACCATCAGTAGATGTTCTAATTGTACTTATAGTAGTGTCATCTTTTCTTGGCTTGGTGAAAGCATCACCCTCATTTTGCTCAGTAGGTTTGGGCTCTTCATCTTTGTTTGCAATACTTGGTTTCTCGATGCCCTTATTTGCATCATTTGTATAAATATGATCATTAGTGGCCAAATGATTAATAGAATCAAAATAAATACTTATAGTTTCAGTGGTACTTAGAGGGGTTGGATATGCTTGGACCCATTTCAAAATTGGTGCACCACTTAGTAGTTGTGTAGTAGTTGACTTGATAACTAGAGTCTCTTCAACTAGTCTCTCAGTGTCATCCATAACATCTTGATCCTTGTTTACCAACTCATCTAGATAATTTTGTGTGATATCTTCACTCTCAATTATTTATTCCTCACCAATTCTAGTGACCATTTGTAGAATGGTGTCAATCCCATCATTTATGGTGTTCATATGATTTACATTTGGATTGTCTAGCTGAATTTTTTTTGGGGCTCAATAACTGGGGCATTATCCCACTCTTTTTCAAGCTCATATATGATTCTCCAAATAATTAAGATTTCTTACTCTACCTCTTAAGCTCTCCCTATCATTTCCTTTAATTCTCCACTCTTTACTTTAAATTATTTATTGTCCAATTTCATAGATTCATCAATTTCTTTTACATTGAGGCTCAATAATCTCACAATGTAGTGCTAACCCTAGTGACTTGAGTTATTATGTAATAGATTTATATTTTGTGTTAGATATTGGAGATGTGTTGTTGCCTTACATTAGAGATACATTCTTATATGCATGCACATAGATATGATTTACTTTATGTGATATTGGTTTTATGGATTCTTACCTTGCTAACCCAATTGATGCTTATAGTACTATATTATGTATACCATTAGATTTTGCAGACATGTTTGTACATGGTTTTGTGATGTAGGTGTGTGTAGGTATAGGTACAAAATCCTCTAAAATAAATAATTATTTTGGAGATGAGATCATGATCCATATAGGCATCTTGAGCCTAGGAATCCCCTTATAAGAAAATTAGTTACCTTGGTTTTGGGATTTTGGGGGAGATTTATGTTTAAAATTATTTAATTATTATTTTGGTCATCATGTATAAAAATATTCGAGTATATATGGGTGCGTACATATATGCATGAATAAATATACATATATAGTTATTGTGTGTGTTAATGTGATTTCTTGTATAAAGAAATAACTAAAATAAAATAAACATAATATAATATACTAAAAGATTTGAACCCCAAACCTAACACTTTTCAAATCCATCCCCAATGAACTCTTCTACATGGCTCTTCAAGAAAACCCTTTTTAGATGAGGAATTGAATGTTATATGGACAACACAAAGGATTAAGAGTTGGATGTCAAAAGTTTTGAACCCAAGACCTTGGAGGAAGGATTTCACAACTCAATCACAATACCACACAACATTCATAGAACCCTCTTTACATACAAACCTAAATATATAAGAATCTTGGGAAATGATATTTATTTTTTGAAATAAATAGAAACAATTATTTAATTAAACCTTACATAAGATGGTTCAATGAGCACAAATATTTGTAATGGCTCCAAATATCCTATAAACAAGGATCCTTCCTAACAACCAAGGAAATAGGAAAATAATTGCCACAACTATAGTCAAGTAAATAATTGAAGATTAAAACTTGCACAAGGAGACACTTGGGGCTAGGAAAAAGATTAGACACCAAGATTTGGATTTAAAATTCATGGACAAGAAAGCTCAAATTAATAAAACTCCTATTGATTTTTCAAATATGTCTTTGTGTATTGTGTTTAAAATTGAGTATGATTACATTCCATGATTATCTATGATAGAGTCATTGTGTGGGAGTCATGTGGTATGAGAGTGCTAGGATTTGATATCCTTGAATAGGTATGGCTATGAAGGCATTAGCTTGGGGTCTTAGCCTAGGGGGCACTGATAAACCCTCCTTTAATCAAATAGGTATCAAACTTTAATTCATAGCATTCTTTATAATTTTTTTGAGTTCTCTAGAATGAATGCACATGTATACTACACATATGGATAGTTATACAAATTAAATATACAACACGGTGACCTATCATTTGTCTACCCTTCTTTTAGACTACTTAAACAATGTGAAACTTTTTAAAATGTATGTGCAACTATACTTAACCTATGCACATGTATAAAAAATGCACTATTATACATTTGATATGGATTTTTATGAGGAATGTATGTGCCATACAAGTGAAATAAGATAGATGAATAGTTATACGAAACAAATGTATCTCTCTACTATATTGATGCATAGTTAGGCCATTTGCCTTGCCAATTTGAGATGCCTGAAGTTGATGTTTGAATTTTTGGTTGTTCATACCTATTATTGTCTCATATGATTGAAAAATGTTACTTTATAGAATGACATTATTTGTATGGACATGCTATGAGTGTAAATGTTGAGAAGGATAGAAACCCTAGGTGAGCAGATCACCATTGGTGCTAGGGCCTAAAATTATTGGTTAGGGAATCCTATGCTAGGAGACTAGAGCCCTGTATAGGGTGGCTCCAATGTGAGTGTATAAATAGGTGATAACATAAATAAAATTAAATTTGGGTTGGGCATGGGTTTTTTAAACTTAATAAGATAATTGTGGAAGTTCTCTTGGAGTACTTAGACTAGGGACTCATTGCACATATTATAGGTCCCTAAGCTCAAGAGGTTGATCACAACATTACTTGGCCATACCTATCCTTGTTGGAGTACTCAAATAAAATATGTTTTGCAATAGGAAAATCTTAAGTCTAGGAGGTGGATGCCAACATATAGGGAAATACAATGACACTCACCTAGTGGTCATTACACCCTTCACTCTTGTCCTTGTATTTTGAGGTCTATTGTGATTTGTGCACTTTTTATTTTGTAATTTCTTCTTGGGATTAAGTCTTGGAGATTCCTTAGGCCCCTTGGATCATGGTTTTCCTCCTAGCTTGGGGGGTGGTTTCTTAGGGCCCACATGGTTGGGTGGAAAAACTTGAGGCTTGCTCTTGGTTAGAATTGGAGTTCCATCAAGAAGTGATGCTTGGATACTATTAAAGAAAGTTACAATTGTATTTGATTCTTGCACTAGATGTAGATTGATAATTTTTTATGTAAAGTGATGTAATGCAATTGGAATAATTTGATGAATATTTGTAAAAGGAGAAAATATTTATGTAAAAGTTTTGGGTAGGTAAAGATAATACTTTGGTATATTGCTATTTCCTTAAGAGGATTAATTTGCTATCTATATTTGTAAAGATAATTATGGTATATGTATTCTTGTGGATATGAAGTAACAATATGTTTCATTACTATTAAAGTTTTCATTTATATTTAGTTGCAATTAAAAGGGAACCTATGGTTTTTGAAAAATAAAAATTTCAATACATAGAGAAATCTTAGGTAGTTTAATAAATTTCCATTTGGCTCGCTGATGGGGGCATTACACACAAGTGTCCTTTCTCTATTTTTCTTCTAAGTTTGTAGTGCATTTTTCCATCTTGTAAAATTTTTATTTTATAAATCATTTGTGACATAGCTTGTAATTTCAATAGGAACATATTTCTGAGTATACATAGAATATACAATATCTTCTTCAATTTTCAAAATTTCATCATCATTTAATGTATGATATTTTATAAGAAATATTATATTTTCTAATACACCAATTTTCCTTATTATCTTGACACGTGCATCAATAGTTTTAGGAACTAAATTGCTTACCACTATGAATTGGCTATTGCCATCATATTCAATTTGTTCACTATCATCATCTTTATCTATTTTTTTCTAATTCTTTAGTGGATTTGTCACCAATTATTAAGCCTCTTCATTTTCTCAATTTGAACATCTTTGGTTTTACTCCTCTTGGTAGGGTGTGTGGAAACTGTAGTAGATCTAGTCTTGGCTCAAGGAGTTTTAGGAATATGTGGGTTTTCTATTTGAGATTTCTTCCCTTTCTTGGATTTTGGTGCCTCTAGCTCAGTTTCCTCTTCCTTGACTTCATCTTTAGTGACTCCTTCATTTCTCTCAGTTAGCATCTTAACTGATTCATCTCTTCCTTCACCTTCACTGAATGTGCCTTCCAAGGTGCCAATCATTTTTCTTGTCTCCTTCTCAATCTTAGGAGCCAAGATACCCATATTTATCATTTTCTTAGCCTACTCATATTTCCCATAAGGCTTCGCCTTTCTATCAATAGGTTCATTTAATAATGCCTCAATGTCAAGTGTGTGGCTTGGTCAATGTTAACTTTATACTCAATTGGTTCAATCCATGCCATTCTTAGTTCAATAACCTAAATCAAAGTTGTATTTGTATCTTCTAGGAAACAAATTGTGTCTTTTTATTTTTCAACTAACTAGAGAGAGATCCTAAATATCTTATGCATCCTTTCCTTGAATTGTGAAAAGTATTCATCCATAACTCATTCAAAGTTATCATGAAGACTCTTAATGTAATCATTAATTTGATAGATAACTAGCCTATTCACATCCTAATTCATATTTCCAATACTAGGGAAATAATTTTGCAAGTATAAAAGCATACATATCAACAATGAGACATATTTACTATTAAAATAATTTATAATAACTGGGGCTGAATCAATTATCCTTAGGTTAAGATGTACCTTCAACTTTTAATCACATTAAATACTCTAGATCTAAACATTTAGTAACTCGGTCTCTATAATAAAGAATCAACAACATAAAACTTGCAGTCCACTATATTAATAGTAACAAACTCGCAGAATGTAAAACATTAACAGTAAAACATCTTAGATGATATCCATACAATTACGACACCATGATTTAATGTGGAAACTCAATTTGGAAAAAACCACCAGTAACATGCTACCAAATTTCACTATTTTGAAGTGAGCTCTATTAGGAGCCAACCCTGCTAAAGGTTACAAAAGACACTATTAAATGTGACCTTGTTACATGATTTTAAACTGATACAATGATTAGAAAGTAAAAATAGGTTGATATGATAAATACAAATTACTTTGCAAATATAGATCACAATGTAGCTCATATGCTGATCCACTGGCTGACCTCCATTATCATCTCTATCTAGGATCTACTTGACACTCCTTCAAGGGGTCACACTTCAATTCTTCTCATCCTCCTACTTAAGTTCACTACTCAATAGCATCAACAAAATATCTACTTATTAATATTGATTAGGTCACCCTTAGGCCTCCTTAAATAGGTAGTTCTAATATTTTTTTTTATTAAACATCACCATAGATCTTAGAATTTGGTCAAATTTGTCAAATCTTTCCATCATTTTACTTCCTCCTTTCTCTTCCATAAACTTCTCCAAACTTATCTTTGAATCCATGCATAGGAATGCTCAAGAAATATTTTCCTTAAATTAAATGCTCTAGGTCATCCATCCTTATCTTAAAAATTCTTTCCATATCCCAAGAATTCAATTGTGTCAGTTTGAAATCAAGATTTCCTCACAAACTAAAAAATGGTATCACTCAGCCAATACTAGGTTCTGATGCTTGGTCATCACTGAATTACTTGGTCAATACTAACTATTCTGTTCAACACACTTATTGATACTCAGTCAATATCAATACTCGGTTGACACTATATTTATCTCCTCTTATACTATCACTCAGTCAACACAAGCGTCACTTGGCATGACTTCTAATTGCTTAATCTTCAACTCTTTTTCTTGGTCAAGCCTATCTATTTGGTTTTCTATTGATCACTTCTTCTAGGCTTCAATACCAGTATCTTGTAAACTTAGGTTATGATTAAATAATCATATTATCTTGTCAAAGTCCAACTAAACAAGTGCCCATTATAGTTTCTCATAACTCAACCTTTCCTCTATGTCCTCTCTTTATCTCTTCTTCTCAAATCCTCTTCATCAACCATCTTGATATGACACTCTACTTAGATAGACATTGTCTTATTAGTAAGGTTTGACATGAATGACAACATAATAATTTCTCCAATTATAGTTTCCAAAAATCTCCCTCTTTGGTATTGATGACAATTCCTCTAGTTACCGTGCAATCCAAAACATTCAATTGCTTCAAGTAGCTCCCTTTGTATTAAATATCAGATCTTTATTAATATGCTTAGTTTCAATCTAATTCACATCTTAGTATCCAAAAATCTCTCCTTTTATTTTTATTTTGATTTTCATTCATGTAGCTCTGATATGCAATACATAGACTCCCTCTATCATATTAGATCACCACCTTGTAGTGATTTGCAACTTTATTTAACTTCTCTCTCTCTCTCTCTCTCTCTCTCTCTCTCTCTCTCTCTATGACATCATTGAAAATAGATTGATACAAATATGATAAATGTGTTTCAATCATTGTTTTGTCACTAATGCCAAACCTACCACTTGCTGGTAAGACAATTGCTTATATGATTTGAGTACTATCATTTGTTTGATTGATGAAGAGGATTTGATCAAATGAGGTAACAATGACACCTAGAGGAAAGGTTGGGTTATGATATGGAAAAGGAGTACAAGGATTAGTTAAGACAATGGTATTATAGTGCATTAGTAATCTACTTAAGGTTGCAAAGGATGGATACACCAATTAAGTTTAGAAGAACAAGTTAAATGAAGTATGTCTACTAAGCTTAACATTCTACATAGTAGGTGCCAAGAAAAGTTAGTGTAAGCCAAGAAAAAAATTAGCTGGAGTTGAGAAAAGTCAATTTTAGTATAAGCTGAGTAAAGTTTATTTGATGCCAAGCACTAGTAAACTTTAGTTCGTGCCAAGTGTTTTGATAGTGGATGCCGAGCAATGCAATATGTGTCAAGCCTCAGAAGAAAGTTAATGCAGAGTGTCATCATTATGAAAAAGATCAAGAATTCAATAAATCTGAGCCAACAAGTCTAATCTCTTGGATTGTTTGAATTGTGTGGAAGATAAGCTTGATGAGGTGGTGCCACAAAATTCATGATGAACCATTTTGAGGAAAATTCAAAGAATATTGAAGGAGAAGTTTCTACAAGGGAATAAAATGGAATTACGGGTAGATTCATTGAATCCTACCTAATCTAACCTAACTCTAAAATGGACAAAGGAGGATGAACACCAAAAAATCTTATTTCTCTATTTATAGAGATGGTTGGTCAAAAGAAAATGTTGTCATGTGTGAGAACCTAAGGAAGACAAGGAGTCTAGGTTATTTCTTCATTTAGTGACCTAAGAGAAGATACTACATTGGAAAGCAAAGAAAGAAGGCTTAAGGGTATGGATGCTTGAAGGGTGAACAAGCTATCAGATCTAAAGTGTGTGAAAGGCAAGCAAAACAGAGGACTAAAATAAAGATCTGTAATCTACAAGTGTATTGTAAGTTGTTATCAGATCAAGCTTCACTATTGCTTTTTAATCATTGTATCAGTCTAGGGTAAATCCTTTGGATTAAGGTTGACCTAATAGTCATTTCTAAATCCTTTAACTAGGTGACATTCCAAGAGAATGATTTAAAGTTTTGTAACAAGGCTCACTCCTAACAGGGTGATTGAAATCCTTTAACCATGTCACATTTAATAGCGTGTATTAATTATAACCTTTAATAGGGCTGGCCTTTCACAAGGCATCACTTTAGAAGAGTGAGAATGAGTAGCATGTTATTGGTAGTTTTTCCCAAATTTGGTTTCAATGTTAAATCATTGTGTCAAATGTGTTATTGAATCTATTATGTTTCATGCTTACATTTATGAAAAGCTGATTCGATAGTAACCTACAAGTTTAAGTGATTGCAAAATCTAATGGATACATGCATGATGAGAATATTTTATGGATTTGGGTTCACTAAGTTGTGAAAATTTTAAATTGTACATTTGGACCTTGGATAACTGATTCACCCCCCCTCACAATTACTCTAAAGAATTCTAATAATTGGTATTAGAGCCATCTGCTTAAAAGGACTAGTTTGAGGGTACTAGAAGCAAAAGATCAAGATGTCAAAAATAGAGGTACCCAAGCTTAATAGAGATAGCTTTTTTGCATGGAAAATTTTGATGAAGCTAAACCTATGAGGTCTTGGAGATCATGCACAATCTACCATGTTGCTATTGAGCATGTTGATCCTATTGGTGTTTTGAAACATCATGGTTTCAAATTACCCCAATGAGAAAAAGATACATCAAGGGGCAACTACTTCCCATCTGCAACATATCCTTTCAGACACTAGGCCAACTATAAGGCAAGACCCTTCTTCTACTTCAGGCTTTGCAGAACCTAGGTGGGTGGACCTCAAATTCATTTATATGGCACTAGTGCTAAAACATACACTTGAATCTAACAAAACATATAAAACCCTTAATCTTCTAACACTTATGCAAAGATCCCAGACATGAAATAGCTAATAACATGGCCTAAGAAATTGATAAGATAAGTGAGGGAATCCTTTTACAATTCATTCAACATTAAAGGGAAATATATTTTATTAATGATGTTGATTTCAACAAATCCCCAAATATGGAGTAGTAAGAACAAGTTGATCTTGTAGCTGATTAGTGTCTTATCTATTAAGCAGCTCCACAAATCACACACACATCAAGATATCAAATCTATCTTATCACTTTCTGAATCAAGCATTAGTGTTCATAAAGACCTCATGAAGTATCCTTCTCAAATAACCAATAACCTTTTCAAATACATCAAGCATTTACTTGGCCTTTTGTTCCAACAAAAAAACATTTCAGACATACAACCTTACAGGGATGCAAATGGATCTAAGTTCTTTGCCCCTAAACCACAAAACCTTGTAGATTATAGAGATAGAAGATGAGAATCAGAATGAAACTAAGAGATTCCTACTCATTTATATTCATTTATTTGAAACTATACATTTAGATGCATGTAAACAATTCATAAAACCACTAAATAGATCAAAACTAGCTATATTAGCTTAACTACTACTGTTCATAAAAGAGAAATATGCTAAAGAAAATGGTACCACAGTGATGAAAACACATCAAAACTGGAACCTATGGTCTCAAAGTGAAAACTGCCAACCCTTACAATGAATCAAAAAGAGAAAGATATAGGAAAGGAATGAAATCCTAGATTTGATCTAGAAGTGACATGTGCCCACTTGAATCCTCATTCCCTGCTATTGTAAAATATCTCTCATCTTTCTACCCATGAAATTTGATATGATTTTCATCATTATTGTGTAACAAACCTAGAAATATCTCTTATACATGATGAAAACCCTTGTGTTTGCCAATATATTTGAAATGCATCTGAAATTTTGATAAAATATTCATTTAATTGACTTGGAGATGACAAAAATTGATCCTAACTACATTTTTACTGCCTTTTATATACATTCCTTTCATCACCTTGCTAGAAATCAAAACTAAACTTCAATACCTGAATGTGGTTGCAAACTAAGTATCTAGGAAAAAACCTTGTATAACCTAAGTAGATGACTTCCTATGCAAAAAAAACTCCAAAAATGGAAAGTTCATTCTCTCTCGATTCTGACGATATATGATAGTGCTATATTTTCTTACCAGAGATGCCTAGAATACTATTTTGAGAATCATGCCCCTGTCATGGCTCTATGACTGAATTTGATTTCTCAAAAATTTAAAATATCCTAAATTTTGAACTATACATTATAATTTAAATTTATTTAAAAAACCTGATTGTACGTTCAACAAAGGAAAAATAATAAAAAATATTATTTTATGCATTTTGATTTTTCCCTCCAAATTTCCATCTGGGTCAACTGAGTTTGACCATTTGTGCCATGTGGCAACATGCCGTTGGTGAAAATCTACCACATCACCTCTGGGTCCCACATAGCTCCCTTTGATTAGCCCCTGAAGCATTGCTACGTGTTGATGTCTCATTGGGCATCTTGTCTACCCCATCATTACCACATCACCCTCTAACTGGTCTTGCCATGTCGCTACCAATTGGGGCCCACTACTATGTGGTAGCTAGGTGCTTCCCCACAGGCACAATCAACATATGTTGACTATGTATATAGGAATGTGCCCTTCTGACATGTGGTAGATTGTGCCATGTTGGCACCTCAGAATCTATGCCAGGTTGAAGTGTCCTATGTCGCATGTCATTGTGATTTGTCCACCGTACTGCCACTTGTCATATTTTAGTTGGTCAAATTTCCACTTTTTGTTGATGTTACTATCCATGTCATCATCTCAATATTTGTTTCCATTCAAAATTTCCTCCCAATCAACCACAGGCCCCATACAAGAAGTTTGTGGCTCACAAAATTTGTGTCTCTTAAGACGCTATAGTAAAGTGTGTTCACATAGTTAAACCAATGAGAAAACCCTCTTATGGTGAATGTGGGACTATTGCCTTTTCTATTTTTACATTTTTAAAATTTTCATTCTCTGCTCTCCATACTACCTTCTTAACTGTGAAGCTTCTCTTCCTTGCATTTATCTTTCCCCATGCATAGTTACAGATTCTCCTATTCATGGAGACAACACCATTTCCATTAATTGGTACTATGTTAAGGATTGGGGAGATTGTGGTCTTTCAATGTAATGCACTCCAACTGGTAGCAGATGAACAATGGTAGATCTAGGAGCCTTCTTCATTCAATTCTCTTCAATTTTCCTCTATAGATGGATGGGGGTGAAGTGGGAAGCGGTCCTTCCTAATTTCAAATGTCATATATGTGCTCAAGTTGGAGGATTGCAACTTTTTATGTAATTGGAGCTTTATGTGAATTCTTCCACAGCCATAATTTCATTTCATTGGAGCTTTCACTTCAAACCAGTAGTGTCTACATTTCATGGGGAGAGAATAGAAACTTGTCTTAGAAAGTAAGAAGACCACAGAGTATATGTAAAGTATTTGGGCCCGTATCTAATTTTACCTAACTATCATTGTTTTTAGACTAATTTCTAGTTATATTCCCATCAATATTCTTCAATGAATACTTTTCAAGGTAAGTGATCTGTGCTTTGATCTTCTTGTCCCTCGTGAAAATGGAGCATGTGATCAGGAAGGCACTCTTCCATTTCCAAGCCACGACTCCTCTCAAACAATAGTGTAAGGGCCTACCATAGATGCTCTGTTCTTTAATCATGCTTAGTGCTAGGTAGATTTCCCCTTATTCTATCACTGTTGCATGGACCTCCTTCCAATTTTCTAGGTAATATATCCTCTAGGGGAGACTTCACATTGTGCCATCTCTTATGAATCTACTGGCAATGGTTTATATGCCTCCATAACCATT
Organism: Cupressus sempervirens; assembly: GCA_028749045.1. Classification (NCBI taxonomy): domain Eukaryota; kingdom Viridiplantae; phylum Streptophyta; class Pinopsida; order Cupressales; family Cupressaceae; genus Cupressus; species Cupressus sempervirens. Next base: position 435,678,124 of record CM053791.1, on the reverse strand, counting down.
TTCAACAGTGATCAAGTTGCACCAAAGCTTATTTTCTAACATATTAGATTCAAAATTTACTATAAATCTCCTCTGGTTTAAGACTGGTAACTTTGACTTACCTTGAACCTCTTGTGTAGAATTTCCAATGTACTTATGATGGGGAAAAACTAAATATAGATCCTCTTTGAAATGACACAACATCATTGTAGATCTAGAATATGCCACATGAAGAGAAGTTATAATTCCTAACTTTACTCCATAGTCTGAGGTTGCCGAGTTTTGCAAAAGGCACGTTGTTGACTTCAAATACATTGTAGAGGTATGAAATTTTGCAAGGGGGAGGCAACTTAAAGCCATGGAAGCTACACACAATGTGAAGGAGGTGTTCAACATCTAACTGAGCTCTAAAATCACACAGAATAATTCTTTTTTCCACATTACCCTACCAAATCTCGTGTCATGACAATCACCCAGTCAAAAGATATTGACCGTTGAAGTTGCCTTCTCAGAATTGCCTGCAAGCAAACATGTCTGAAAATAATAAATGACGTTTTATTTTGGCTTCAAAATTTGGGCAAAATGACACTTGGGGAGATGAAAGCTGGGGCATTGGTTAATTTTCATGAAGAGAATATAAATCTATGATTTGGGATCATGACGAATAATAGGACATTTGGAAAGTAGTCAAAGTGGGCTACTCAGATTTGCAAAACTGGGAACAATGGTAGAAAAACATTTTTTGCAAATGGAATGGACTTGGAAAAGTGTGCAAATAGATTCGTCAAGATTTGCAAACTAGTGCACTTGAAGAATTTTTAGAATAGAGTACAATGGTACACTCCATTCAATCTCACCTATCATGGATTTAGAGTTATGACATCCCGAACAAGGGTACTAATCAATCTGCACTTCTTGACACTAGTAAAACATCAAAAATTACATTTGGAATTGTGTTTGAAAACTGATCAAATGGATTCATCATAAGCTAAAAATTGAAACATAACAAGTCTCTAACCTCTAGAATGAAACACAAAGGAATTTTATCATTTTGGTCAACTGGGTCAAAGTTATAACAAGTCAAACAGGGCCTCCTAGATTTCTGAACAATTTGGATCAGCATGACAACAATAAATAACCAACTTTGAGGGATTCAAAACCTAGTCAAAACATATCAAAATGACTTCAAATATGAAAAATAAGTTCTATGATATGGATATTAAACACTCCCAAAGTGGAAAGTTATGAAAAATTATTGGGTGTGAGATATCCAATGCAAACAAGGCCTCCTCTCACTGTTTGACACTTTGGCAAAATGCAAATTTGAACATTGCTCAAAACAGAACTTCACAGAATGACTTGGAATAAAAATTTATATTTATGGAATGAGTGGATATACTGAATGCAAGGTGTTAGAAACATTAAAAACCTATTAGGCCTCAAATGGACAGTCAGGTACACATGCATTAAAAAACACTTATAGGGCTTGATTTTTTGAATGATACTCAAAATTAGGGCTTCAATTTTGAGTCCCAATAGATCCTACTAGAGTCCTAACTGCTAAAGATCTAAAAAATAAGAGAGAACACATTGGAAAATGTTGGATATTTCCTCTACCCTAAGCTATGCTGAGTTTGATGATATCAAGGGTTGTGATAGTGCAAATAAAATTTGGGATGCTCTACACACCATTTATGGAGGTGACAAAAATGTTCAAAGAACCAAATCTGAAAGCCTTAGAGGTAAGTTCAATGATATGAGAATTCAAGAAGGTGAGAATATTGCTCAATATTGATCTAGGATAAAAGATGTTGTTAATGCAATAAGAGGAGCTCCTGGTAAGATAGATGATTGGATTGTACTAAGCAAAGTTTTGAGAACACTGTTGCTTATTTATACTATTAGAGTTTCTGGAATACAAGAACAAAGATGTATACCAGGGACTAATAACTCTTGAAGGTATGGTAGGCAGGCTCTCTTATTTTGAGCTATCTAATTTTGATAATTACAAGCCTGATAATGTTGAATTTGCTTTCAAAGCTAAGTTGTCATTGAAGGAACCTAATGAGAAGAAGAAGAAAAAGGCAAAATATGTGTCCAGTGTCGGTGATACAGATGTAGATCAACTTGAAGCACTACTAGCAAGGAGATTCTACAAAGGCAAAGACAAGCTCAAAGGTAAGTTACCTATCATGCATTTCAATTGCAATGAGGTTGGTCATATTTTTGCTAGATGTCTAGAAAAGAAGAACTAAATAGGTGGAGACAAGTACAAAAGTAGAAGAGATGAAGAAAGAAAATATTAGAAAGATAAAGGAAAGAAGTCTTGCTACATTGCTAAAGAGAAAAAAAAAGATGGATTTGATGATTATGATGATGAAGTGGTGTATATTGCAATAAAGGATGAATTTGATGAGGATGAGGCAACTACACTAGTGTCTTGTGTGAACAAGAACGATAGATGGATCATTGATAGTGGGTGTTCACATCAAACTCACATAAAAGATTTTATGTGACAATGCTTATTATGTTGAAGGACTTAACTATAATTTGTTGAGTGTGTCACAATTGAATAATTCAGGTTGTAAGGTTGAGTTTGAAAACAAGATTCCTAAGATTTAATTGATAAAGGTGATCAAACTAGAGGTAATCTATTCTACCTTGATATAGAGGATGCTACTTGTTTAATTGTAGAATTTAATGATGTGTGGCTATGGCACAAGAGGTTATGCCATGTTAATTTTGATAACTTACTTAGTATCAATAACATGGAAAGAGTCAGAGGTTTTCCCAAGTTGAAGAAACCTAAAAGTATAATTTGCAAATAATGTCAGTTAGGCAAAATGACAAAGTCAAGTTCTAAGAGTAAGACTCATACCTCTAAAGGAATATTAGAGATTTTTCATACTGACTTGTGTGGACCAATTAAAGTGCAAAGCTACAAAGGAGATAAGTACATTATGCTACTTGATGATTATTCTATAATGATGATAGTTATGTTTCTAAAATAGAAATCTAATGCTTTCCAAATGTTTAAGTGGTACTTAGCAAGAGTTGAGAAGGAAACAGGTAAAAGTCTGAAATGTTTTAATCTAATAGAGGAGGAAAATCTACATCAAATGAGTTTGAAATGTTTTGTAATGATAGAGGAATCAAAAGATAGACATCTGCTCCTAGGACCCCTCCACAAAATGGAATTTTTGAAAGGAGCAACACATCTATAATGGACTGCGCTAGGACACTCATGATGGAGAAAAATGTTGCTTTGAACTACTAGAGAGAAGCTATAAGTACATTTTTCTATACCTTATACTATGTGCAAGTCAAGAAAGGTACTCATTCAACACCTTTTAAACTATGGTATGGACACTCACCCAATGTAAAATATTTTAAGGTATTTGGAAGTAAGTGTTATATTCTCAAAGATTTCAAGAATGGTAAATTAGATGTAAAAATTGAAGAAGATATATTCCTTGATTATTCCACAAGAAGTAAAAGCTTATAAGTGTTTAAGTACTAATACTAACAAAGTTGTGGAAAGTGCAAATGAGAAATTTGATGAATATACAGAAGTACACGAGGTTGAACCTATGAAGGAACTAGAAGAATACAAATAATTTGTATACTTTTATGAAGAGCCTATTGATGAAGATGCTGTAAATCAAGATGCCAACCAACAACAAGTTTCAATGACTGCTAAGTCACATACTATGAATGTCGAGTTGCATTCAGGAATGGAGCTACATTTAGGTGTTGAGTTACAAGATGAAGTTGAGGCACATTCTGATTCTGAGATTAGTGTACATGAAAGAGATGTTGAATTACCTAAAAAATATGTACATAGTGATTCAAAGGTTGAGAGACCAAGTGAAGAAATTAGAGTAGAACCAAGATTGTCAAAGTATGTCAAGAGACATCACCCTATTGCACAAATCATTGGAGATAAGGATGCTAGACCAATGAAAAGGAACAAGTTGAGAAATGACATATGTTTGCTAAGAATGAAAGAACCTAAAATAGTGAAAGATGTCTTAGAAGATGTGGATTGGAGTAAAGCCATGGAAGAAGATATTGAACAAATTGAGAAAAATAAGACATGGAGTCTAGTTCCTAGACCAAAAGATAAAAAATGTGAATGGTACCAAGTGGGTGTATAGAAATAAGTTAGATGAAAATGGTGAAGTCACAAGGAATAAGGAAAGATTAGTTTGTAAAGAATATGCACAAGAAGAAGGGATAGACTATGCAAAAATATTAGCTCTTGTTGCAAGATTCGAAGGAGTAAGAACTTTGCTTGCTTACTCTACATACAAAGGTTTCAAAGTTTACCAAATGGATGTTAAGTCTGCATTTCTGAATGGTATATTGGAGGAAGAGGTTTATATAGAACAACAAGAAGGATTTGTTGATGCTGACAACAAAAAAATGGGATGTAGACTACACAAAGCTTTATATGGTTTGAAGCAAACACCAAGAGAATGGTACGAAAGGCTTCACAATTATCCTGAGAAGATTGGATTTGAGAGGACTGATGATAACAACAATCTATAGTTGAAGACAGAGAAAGGAAAAGGTATTTTACTATGTAAATTTTTTGTTGATGACCATATCATATTTAGAGGTAAAGATACTTTATGTAAGGCTTTTGCAAATGAAATGAAGAAAGAATTTGAGATTTCTATGTTTTGAGAGATCAAATTCTTTGTGGGTTTGCAAGTACATCAGATGAAATATGGTATACACATCACTTAGTCAGAGTATGTAAAGGAGATATTAAATTTTTTTAGATTGGAGGATTCCAAGCTAGTAAGCACACCTATGGTGACATGACATAAATTATCAAAGAATGATGATCCAATTGAGGTGAATCAAACATTATACAGGTCTATGATTGGAAAATTACAATATATAGTACACACTAGACCTAATATTGCATTATCTATTGGGATAGTTGAAAGATTTTCTACTAATCCCAGGAAGAATCATTTGATGGTAGTTAAGAGAATAATGAGATATCTGAAAGGAACAAAAGACTATGGTCTATACTATAAGAAAAATGAGAAATTTGAATTGAGAGCCTACATTGATGTTGATTGGGCTAGAAATATTGATGACAAAAAGAGCACCAGTGGAGGAGATTTTTTCTTAGGCAAAAGACTAGTTACATGGACTAGCAAGAAATAAAACTGCATCTCTCAATCTACTACTAAAGCTGAATATGTCATTGCTATAGTAAATTGTACAAACATTGTATGCATCAAACAACTACTCAAATGTATGAAGGAGGAAATCACTAAACCTGTGATACTTTATTGTGATAATACAAGTGATATAAATATATCAAAGAATCCTATGATACATACAAAGACTAAGCACATTGCAATCAAGTATCATTTCTTGAAAGAGTTAGTTCAAGATAAAGTGGTGAAGATGGAGTATGTCAAAAAAAAAAGAGAAAATAGCTAATATCTTCAAAAAAGCATTACCTAAGGATGCTCATGAGTACCTAAGAGGTAAACTATGAGTGATACCCCTATAAAAGGCTATCTAAGAAGCATGAGGAGTTTCCTGCATCAAAAAATTTGATTGACATATGTTATACATTGATGTAATGGATCCTACTTTAGGAGCTACCTAAAGTAATCAAAGAAATGGAACTACAAATCAGTCATAAGCTAGGTGAAAGAGGGAGAAACTATAAATGTTTATATCTGCATATTAAGATGAGAATTCTTTGGCATTGTTGTCAAAGAGGGAAAAAGATAGAGAAATGTGGAGAAATATAAGGGAGAAAGAGAAATCCACTCCTGTTGAGGGAGAGATCTTGCTGAAAGAGAAATCTTGACTGTTAAGGGAAATGAAAGAAAACATAGAAGAAACATGAATACCTAGGAAAAGAGGGATTTAATGTCAAAGGAGATATAAGAAGTAATCTAGAGGGATTCATAAGGATGAGTTGATTGATTATCTATTGGTCAGAACAAATTTTTTAACCTATTCAGAAGATAAAAGTTGCTAATAGAGGGAGAGATTTCAATACAAGGAACTTTTCTTTTTGGTATTTTGTTGGTTGAACTGATTTAGTTTGGTCATTTGGTTAAACAGATTGATACAAATATGATAAATGTGTTTTAATGATTTTTTTTCATTGATGTCAAACCTGCTACTTGCTAGTAATACAATTGCTTATATGATTTGAGTACTATCATTTATTTGATTGATGAAGAGGATTTTGATCAAATGAGGTAACAATAGAACCTAGAGGAAAGGTTGAGTTATGATATGGAAAAGGAATAAAAGGATCAATTAAGAAAATGGTATTATAGTGCATTTATAATCTACTTAAGGTTGTAAAGGATGGGTACACTGATTAAGTTCAAAAGAACAAGTTAAATGAAGTATGTCTACCAAACTTAACATTCTGTATAGTAGGTGTTGAGAAAAGTTAGTGTAAGATGAGCAAAAAATTAGTAGGTGTTGAGAAAAGTTAGTGTAAGATGAGTAGAAAATTAGTTGGAGTTGAGAAAAGTCAATTTCAATGTAAGCCTAGTAAAGTTTAGTTGATGCTGAGTACTAGCAAACTTTAGTTCATGCCAAGTATTTTGATAGTGGATGTCGAGTAATGCAGTATGTGCTGAGCATCAGAAGAAAATTAATGCTGAGTGTTAGCATTATAAAAAAGATAAAGAATTTGATGAATTTGAGCCGACAAATCTAATTTCTTGGATTGTGTAGATCATGTGGAAGATAAGATTGATGAGTTGGTGGTACAAAATTCATGATGAATAGTTTTGAGGCAAATTCAAAGAGGATTGAAGGAGAATTTTCTAGAAAGAATGAAATGAAATGATGATAGATTCATTGAATCCTACCTAATCTAACCTAACCCTAAAATGGATGGAGGATGAATGAAAAAATATCTTAATTATCTATTTATAGAGATGGCTAGTCAGAAGCAAAAGTTTTCATGTGAGAGAACCTAAGGAAGACAGGGAGTCTAGGTTATTGCTTCATTCAATGACCTAAGAGAAGAGACTGCATTGGCAAGCAAAGAAAGAAGGCTTAAGGGTACAGATGCTTGAAGGGTGAACAAGCTATCATAGATCAAGTGTGTGAAAGCCAAGTAGAATGGAGGATTGAAGTAGAGATTTGTAATCTACAAGTGTGTTGTAAGTTGTTATTAGATCAAGCCTTATTGTTACTTTCTGATCATTGTACTAGTCTAGGGTAAATCCTATGGATTAAGGTTGAGATAATGGTCATTTGTAAATCCTTTTACCAGATGACATTCTAAATGAATGATCTAAAATCCTAGAACAAGGCTAACTCCTAATAGGGTGATTAAAATCCTTTAACCAGATCACATTTAATAGTGTGCATTGTAACCTTTAAGAGAGTTGGCCTTTCATAAGGCATTACTTCAGAAGAGTGAGAGTGAGTAGCATGTTACTGGTGGTTTTTCCCAAATTGGGTTTCCATGTTAAATCATTGTGTCAAATGTGTTATTGAATCTATTGTATTTCATGTTTACATTTTTGCAAAGTTGATTTGATAGTGACCTACAAGTTTAAGTGATTGTATGATCTAATGGCTACATGCATGATGATAATGTCTTATTGATATGGGTTCACTAAGTTGTGAAAAGTTTTAATTGTACATCAGGACCTTGGATAATTGATTCACCCCCCTTCATAGTTATTCAAAAGAATTCCAACAATGACATCTCCCTCTTTATGTCTTGACATACTCTCTCTAGATTGTAACTTCATAACATCTCCCTCTTTGACAACAATGCCAAAGACACTTCATCTTTCTCATACATCTTCACCACGTAGATATATTCTTGTTAATGTTTTGAATTTTTTTCTTTATCTGTCATATTTTCTTATAAATGATGCAACATATTTTTCTTCTTCCTTCACTACTTTAGGTAGCTCCTAAAGTATGATTGTCTGCATCAACTTTGTAAGATATTCTGATCAATACATTTGATGCAGAGCTCTATCTTAGATTAAGTATCCTTAGCTAGGAGAATCACCCCTAGTTTACCTCTTAGGTACTCATGTGCATCCTTAGGTAAAGGCTTAGTGAAAATATCAGCTATTTTCTCCTTAGTATTCACATATTCAAAACTCACTTCTTTGCCTTGTACTAGTTCCCTCAAGTAATGATACTTGATAGCAATATGTTTGGTCTTTGTGTGCATCACAGGGTTCTTTTATATATTAATGTCACTTGTGTTATCATAATAGATAACAATAATATTAGTGATCTCTTCCTTCATTCATTTCAACAAATGTTTAACCTATACAATGTTTGAACAATTAACTACTACTGCTACATCTTCAACTTCTACTTTTGATTGTGAAATGTAGTTTTGCTTCTTGATTGTCCATGAAACTAGTATTATTCCTAGAAAAAAATCTCCACCAATTGTACTCTTTTTGTCATCAACATTTCCTTCCCAATTAGCATATGTGTACACTTTCAGGTCAATCTTGTCATTTTTCTTGTAATATAGGCTATAGTCCTCTATTCCTTTCATATATCTTAGTATTATTTTCATTACCATCATATGATTCTCCATAGGATTAGCAAAAAATATTACATTAATACCAATTGCTAATGCAATATCTAGTCTATTGTGAATAACATATTGTAGCTTCCTAGTCATTGATCTATATAATGTCTAGTTCACGTCAGTAGAATCATCATTCTTAGACAGCTTATGCCTAGTAGCCATAGGTGTGTTGATTGCTCTTGAATATTCCATCCCAAAGGTTTTTAGTAACTCCTTGATGTATTTAGAATGTGTAATGTAGATACCTTCCTTTATTTGATATACTTGTAAATCAACAAATAATTTGATATCCCCAAACATAGACATTTCAAATTCCTTCTGCATCTCATTAGAAAATGATTTTCATAGTGCATCTTGTCCTCAAAATACAATATCATCCACAAATATTTTAGCTAATAGTATCCCTTTACAACCTTCAATTTTCAAGTATAGATTATTGTTGTCATTAGTCCTTGCAAAACCAATCTTTACCAAATAGTTGTGCAACATTTTATACCATGCTCTAGGGGCTTGTTTCAATCCATATAGCTCTTTGTGTAGTTTACATAGAATGTTCTTCTTAATAGGTTTGAAAAATCATTCTAGTTGTTTAATGTAAATCTCATCTTCCAGTATTGCATTCAAAAATGTAGATTTGACATCCATTTGATATACTTTAAATCTTTTGTAAGTAGATTATGTAAGTAAAGTTCTAACTCCTTCCAATCTTGCAACTAGGGAAAATGTCTCCCCGTAGAATATACCTTCATCTCATGCATATCCTTTTCATACCAATCTATCCTTGTTCCTTGTGACTTCTCCTTTCCCATTTAACTTTTTCTTGAATACCCACTTAGTTCCAATAACATTGTTATCCTTTGGTCTAGGTACTAATGATTAGGTTTTGTTCTATTCTATTTGTTCAATTTATTTATTCTTTTCTTTAATCCAATCTTCATTGTTCAATTAATCCTTTACCATTTTAGGCTCAAATTCACAAAGTAAACATGTACCAATTCTCAAAATTTTCCTTTTCATAACTCTAGAGCCTTTATTTCCAATATTTTGTTTAGGTGCATGGTGTCTTCTCACATACTTTGCTAGTATAGGCTCTTTTCTTCTTTCTTCTTCTTCAAGTTCATATTGAAAGATTATTTCAAGTTCAACTTGTATCTTTGCTTCTACTTTTGGTTACTTAGTAATGGCTTCCTAGTGCTCGATAACTTCTTATATCTTAACATCATTCTTCTGATGTTTGACACCTATAGTTTGTTGCTCGACAACTTGCTACTGCAACTCAACATTTGTAATTTGTTGTTGCTTGGTAGCCTTGTTCTTTGGCACAAGTAAGGTTTAGAGAACATTTTGATAGATATAAATGTGCTTTAATCTTCAAGTTCCCCTATGTATTCTACTTCATTCTTTTCTGCGTATTCATCAACTTTCACATTTGCACTTTCTCCAATTTTGTTAGTGTTAGATTTCAAACACTTATAAGATTTTCCTTTGGTGAAATATCCTAGGAATATTCCTTCATCGCTTTTAGCATCAAGTTTCCATTCCTATTTTCCTTGAATATATAACATTTTCTTCCAAAGACTAAAGTATTTCACATTATGTGCATACCCATACCATAACCCAACGGGTGTAATATTTGTACCTTTCTTGACTTGAACTTGATCAATGTATAAACTATTGTACTTACAACTTCTCTCTAGTATTTCTATGAAAAATTCCTCTACACCATTAGTGTTCTACCACAATCCATGATTGATCTATTCCTCCTTTCAACTATTCCATTCTGTGGAGGGGTTTTGGGTGCTGACATCTGTCTCTTGATCCCTCTATCATTGTAGAATATGTGAAATTTATTAGAGATAAACTCAGCTCCTCTATCAGATCTCAAGAACTTCAAAATTTTACCTATTTCTTTTTCAACTCTTTCCAAATACCACTTAAACAATTGAAAAGCGGGTAAAAGCACAAACCTGTGTAACCTTTTATAAAGGAGAAGTGATATCAAAATTTAAAGTCTTCAACTTTAACGAAATAAAAGTGGCATTTGTGCTTAGAATTTGAAGATGATGTAAACAAATGAAATGTGTAAAATTGGATGAAGCTTATGTCTATAATTTTTTTAAAATAAATTGAGAGAAAATTTTATTTATTTTTGAATTTTTAAAGTGTATTTTTGAATTTTTTAAAAATACTAAAAATATAGAGTTTTTTTCCCGTCAAACAAATATATGCAAATATTCATATTTTGGTTTGATTTTGGAATATGTTAGAGTTAACATGTATACCTAGTGCACCAAAAAATAAAAACTGAAATTTGGCTAATATTTTTGAAGTTATAACTGGTCAAAGTCAAAGTTATCAGAAATAGACAATTTTTTTCTCTCGTCAAACTTTTTCCATCAAATCTACATATTTTTTAAAACAAATTACATATTCTTGAAGAAGACTCTCTCCTCTAGTGCAACATAAATTTTTTTAAATTTTTTAACATGATTTACTATTTTTTTCTTATTTTTGAATAGACATCTTCCTGAATCTTAAGATACCTACTTGTAATATTTTCAAATTATAACATATTATTCATAATCAAAATTTAAAAAAAATTATATGATCATAATTGTGACTCCGAGAACTACAAAAGTATATTTTTATTTTTAAAAAAAACTTCAATTTAGTAGGTCAAATTGGCCTTCAAAGTGAGAGGTTTATAGAAGTTCTAGTTTTTGCTTGTTTGGATGCCACATAGGCTGCCACATAGACTGTTTCGGCCAAAACAGTTCTGGCCGAAACACTATCAGCAGAGTAAACTGCCAGCAGTTAATGTGACTATTTGATATTAATTTTTTTTTTTCTTTTAAAAAAATTTAAATATATAGGGACAACGAAAATTGGAAGAGGGTTTTCAAAAGACAATTAATTTTGAAGCAATTTTCAACAACTGTTCTGTAGATTTAGTCAATATTGCAAAGGATCAAATATTTTGAAGGTGTTTTTTTTCTCCTCTAATTATTTTTATTTTTATGTATTATATATTGAACCATTAGCTAATATTTAGTGAAATCTAAATTTATTTATTTTTCTTTCTATAGATTGAAATATTCAATGGGTAGTAAAAGGAAAAGATCAAGGAAATATGATAGAAAAAGAGATGACAAAATGAAAGGCCATACAAAACATGATCAAAACCAACCTACTAAATTTTTTGAACATGATGAGATTCATGAAGAAAATGAAAGTAATGAAGAGGAAGAAACTGGTAGTTCTATTGATAGAGACAAATTAGAAAGCATAAAAAATTTGATGGATTTGGATGAAGAACTACTTTTAAACCAAATTCCATCTAAAGATATGATAAATGATAACACTATCAGAAAGCATTGTCAAAACATGTGGGATGAATATTTCAAAGATAAAAGTATATTTGGATAGACACAATTATTTGTCAAGTTATTTAGGAGAAAAGATATGAGACCTGTTTTAGAGTTGTTGGGTGTTGATAACAGGAAAAGCCATGCCCATAATATTAATAAAACAATAGTTGAAAACTTGTAAAATGCTTATAACAAAATTGACAACACAACTCGAGGAGGTGATTTGAGTAATGCATGCAGAGCATTGATGACTACTATATCTAGTAGAAAATTGACACATAGAAAATAGGTACGTGCAATTTCTGATGTACTGCATATATCTAGAAGAACTGTCTAGAGATACATCAAGAGGAGAAATATGCTAGATGATAACATTGAGAATAACTGGGTGAATATTTGTAGAGTTCCTTGAAAAGACAAGATTTTTGAAGAATTAAAAAGACAAGTTATTGAATTTTGGACCACACATTCTCGTGTTTCTTCCAACAGGCGTGATACTATACAAATTAAAGATCAAGAAACAGGGGCCAAAATTGAACATCCAAAACATTTCATAGATATAACTCAAAGTGAACTTTTTGAAGCATTCAAACAAGAATTTTCAAATGTCAAAATATGTCAGAGAATGTTTGAGAGTTTACGTCCTTCCTTTGTACACATAAATAAGATGCGTGAAACTTGTTGTTGTAGAAATCATGTTGAATTTGGTCTACACTTGCAATCATTTAAAAAAGTTATGGAAATACTTGATCCTAATTTGGTCATCCCTAGTAGTACAACACAATTTTTGAGGTCCATATTATGTGATAAATTAGAAGATTCAGATGAATTCAAAGTGCAATGCATCAAAAATTAGTGTGAAGATTGTGCAGATTTACACAAATTTTCTGAAATTATGCAAGTTGAGAATATTAATGAATCCACACCAGTTTCATGGATGAGATATGAATATGAGACATACCAAAATAATAGAGGAGATGAATCCAAAAAAATTGTATTGAAGGAGAGTGAATTGCATTATGATGAGTTCATGGCCAAGTTCCGTCCATTGATATACCCACATATCCAACATTTTCATGGTGCACAATGGAAAGCTAAACGGTTTCGTGATTCCAAAAATTGTTTTCCACCTAGTAGTATACTTTCAGTTGTAGATTTTTTTGAGAATTATACATTTGCACCGCATACAGAGCTCCAAAGCCAATATTATCATTCTGAACAAGTTGCAATATTTGTGCAAGTGACCTATAGACATGCACAATTTGAGGTGGATTAGATAGAAAGATTGGATGAAAATGAACGCATCATCATCAAAGAGGTTCATTTCTATATTAGTGATGATAGAGTTCATGACAGGAGTTATGTGGCTCATTGTTTTGCAATGTTCTCTGAAGATCTCAGAAATCATGGAATAAATGTTTCAGAGCACTGGATTTGGTCTGATGGATGTGCAGGTTAGTATACATGAAATAGTTACACATTTATTTAACTCTATTTTAACTTATATTTATTTGGACATGTCTATTTCTATTTGATATATGTACACGGATAATTGTAGATACTTATCATGTTTCATGTTCACAGGACAATTCAAATCTGCAAAAGCATTTAATTGGTTAGCAATGCAACATGCTAGAACTAATGTTAGGTTTTTATGGAATTTCTTTGAAAGTGGACATGGAAAAGGAGAGCATGATGGAGCAGGAGCATGTATAAAACGTGCGCTTCAACAACATGAACTTGCAGGTAAATATATGCATTTTAAAAATGTGCATGTTTAATACTCTAGTAGCATATATTTTAAATTTTATATATACATGCATATTGTATGTACATATAGGGAATAGGATAGAGAGCGCAAATCAAATTGTTGAATGGTGCAAAGTTCATTTTGCTACTCGAGATACTGAATACAATAAGCATTACTTTTGGGAGGTGAAAGGTGAACTAAGTTATATTTATTTTTAATGTATTTTTCAAATCAAGTTGAGTTTTTAATTAAATATTTATTTTGAAATATAACAATTATTTTTTATATTTGTAATAGATATAGATCGATCTAATCCTTACAATTGTCAAACAATTCCTGGAATTAGAAGTTTACATCAAGTGATGACTACAGGAAACCATAAACCTCCAGTAATTAAAGGAAGAGAGAAAACATGTTTTTGTGATGACTGCATTAAGGACAATCTAGTGAGTGCATGTGAAAATATTGGGAATGGATATGTTTCACATTGGGATTTGAAGGAGATAGTTAGAAAGCCTCCTTTTGCTGTTAATTATAGTTAATTAAGAATGTATGTCATTAAATAGAGTTAATTAAGTCATTAAATAGAGTTAATTAAGTCATTAATTATAGTTAATTAAGAATGTATGTCATTAAATAGAGTTAATTAAGTCATTAAATAGAGTTAATTATTAAGACATTAAATATAATTAAATTAAATATAGTTAATTATAGTTAATTAAGGCATGTCATTAAATAGAGTTAATTATTAAGACATTAAATATAATTAGATTAACTATAGTTAATTATAGTTAATTAAGGCATGTGTCATTAAATATAGTTAATACATGATCTACATTAAATATAATTAGACTAAATATAGTTAATTATACAGTTAATTAAGACATGTCATTAAATATATGTTATATTCTTATGTACATTGACCATTAAAATTATATAGTTAATTACACTTAGATTAAGGCATTAAGATGAATAACTATACATATACATGTAAACTTGAATATTGAAAACATGAATAACATATAGAAACATGTGCATAACACATACATAAGTTACATAAAAGATGAAGACATCAAAAGATCAATAAAATAGATGTGTACATTAAAAGATTAATAACATACATGTGCATATATCTAGAGAATATAATGTACCCATATCAAATGTATAAAAATAGATCATGTATCAAATGTCTAGAAATAACATATATAAAACATCAAAATCTCCATATAAACATGTATCTGGAAATAACATATAAAACATCATTTAGTGTCCATGATATAAACATGTATCTAGAAATAACATATAAAACATCAAAGTGTCCATATAAACCATGTATATGAAAATAACATATAAGACATCAAAGTGTCTGGATATAAAATGTATGCATATGGAAATAACATATAAAACATCAAACTATCCATATAAATATGTATCTAGACATAACATGTGTGTAATAAAATAAAAGGCCACATATGATCTAATCAGCTACATCCCCCCTCCTGATCCTGGGCCTTGTCCCCAAAAGGGTCTATCAGCTGCATCTGAACCCTGTGTCAAATGATAACTTGAACCATTTAATTATGTGTACAGACAAATTATATCAAGATCTACATGTATATAAATCATATATATATATATATATATATATATATAAATTGTAACATACTTGGGACTCACGACGTGTAGGATCTGTTGGTAAATTTGGATAATCTGTATAGTCAACATCATAGTGTAAATGAAATTCTGCAAACAATTGTTTGCAGAAATATAGGGGGAACTCATCCTTCTGTGGCCATCTATGATGAGTAGCTAACCAACGAGGATACATCAATGGTGCGACGAGTGGATCAGTACACTTCATTGCAGAGTAGCCTTTGACTCTGTGACGATCTGCATAAGATGGAAACATGGATTTCACCATGCCGGTGGAAACCTTAGTGTCAATCTGTGTGTACTTCACAGTGCCAGTGACACTGTGAGATAAAGAAGAATAAAATGTCTCAATGCTCATATCATCAAAAGGGTTGTATGATTCAACTGTCTGAATCATATGAAATAACTCCTCTCGCATTGCTGTGACCTTCTCCCTATTAGGGAGGGTGGTAGAAGAGGAAAGTGAGGTATACAAAACCTGCATAGCACGAGATAATCTCGCAACTATATCTCTAAATAACTGCTGTCTATCATGAGTGGAGGAGGTCGATCTACGTGCTGTACCAAACTCAGCACTTTGACCCCCACCACGAACACTGGCATCCCCTGAGGATGCAGAAGCACGCTCCCCAGAACCAAATGCCATAATATATATATGAAAATAAATATGAGGATATGAATGTGAAGCTACAAGAGTGATAAATATCTAGAGATCTGCACATGCATATATATACAAATATAAACATACAAGTGTATTTAAATTAAAATAATTAAAAGTTAAATTTAATTTGAAACACATGTACATATAAATACACAGCATTAAATGTATGGTGCTAAATTCAATCATGTAACATGCATATGTATTTAAAAAAAAATTATCTTAGAGACCATATCTAATGTACATTGTAACGTGCTCATGCAAATGTGAAAAATAAATATTCGTACATGTACATGTATATGCAATAAAAATAAAATAAAATTTCTTGATTAAATGATAACTAAGTGTACACATGTATACATGCAATAAAAAAATATAATTCTTGACTAAAATCTATATTTTGATGTAAATGCTTTGATGATTATGGGGAGTGTAGATGAGAGTTAGGACATAGGGATAGAAAAATTTGTTACTAGATAAGTAAATGAGCTGAGTTAGCAAATGTTAGTTTACAATTTAGAACTCATGACTTAATTTAGTAGTTTGAATTAGAGTTAAGAATGTTAATAAAGTAAATGGGATATAGTTTTATTAAGGTTGATAGTAAGGTCAGTCTATTATGTGCTAGTAAACATATGAATACCTATTAAAACCTATAACAAATGTAATGACCTAGTAGGAGTCCTTAGGTCCCCTTAACATATATATGGATAAAAATACCTAGAAATGTATCATAAGAGGTCGTTATGTCTCATTTGGTAATGTAAGAATCATCATTATCTAATAATACCTATTATATCCTAATAATAAATATTAAGACTTATTAGAACCTATAAAAAATAGTATGACCTATTACGACTCCTATGCCCCCTTAAGACACACATGTATGAATAACGTATTGAAAAACGCAGTTGACATAAGTGATCTTAATGTGTTGTTTAGTAATGTAAGACTCATTATTACCTGACAATACCTATTATGTGCTAGTAAACATATGAATACCTATTACAACCTATAACAGATGTAATGACCTAGTAGGAGTCCCTAGGTCTCCTTAACATATATATGGATAAAAATACCTAGAAATGTATCATGAGTTTGTTATGTGTCATTTGGTAATGTAAGAATCATCATTACCTAATAAGACCTATTATATCCTAATAATACATATTAAGACTTATTAGAACCTATAAAAAATAGTATGACCTATTACGACACCTCTGTCCCCTTAAGACATAGATGCATGGATAATGTACCTAAAAACATATCATTTAACTGATCTTAATGTGTTGTTTGGTAATGTAAGACTCATTATTACCTAACAATAACTAGTTGTTAAAATGATCATCATCAATATCTAAGTGTGGTTCATTCGGTTAGTAGAGGGCCTATGTTATGGTTAGAATGTGGTATGGGTTATGATTGTAGTTAATATAGGGTTATGTTAGAAGGTGTATTTAATGTCAAAATTAATTTCACCATAAGATATTATTGTTTCACCTCTAGATCCATCAGGTTATGTTAGAAACTGAATAATGTCCCCTAAAGGTTTGCTACATTTTTTACTAATGTTTTTCTACATGTTTACCTCATGTTTTTCTATATTTTTAAACTATTTTTTTTGACATTTTAACCTAATGTTTTTCTATATTTTAACCTAGAATGTTTTTCTACACTTTTAACTAATATTTTTCTATATTTTAACCTAATGTTTTTCCTAATATTTTTCTATATTTTAACTTAATGTTTTTCTACACTTTTAACTAATGTTTTTCTACGTTTTTATCTCATGTTTAACTACATTTTTGCTAACAAATTAATTTAAATACCATTCTAAAACAATCTAAAATAATTAAAATAATTTAAACATATTAAAAAATAAATAATTTTAAGTATTTCACTCACAAAATAGGTAAAAAACAACTACTTTAAGTACAATTAACATCTATTAATCAAAAAATACGTTTAAAAACTATTAAAAAATGGGGAGGAAAAAACCACTAACCAGTTACGGCCGAAACACTTGACCTGCTCTCCAGAAACCACAACAGTGACAATGATAGCCATTAGAGGTTTATGGTGGTTTTATTGTAGTTTGGGGTTTCGGTTGTAACAGTTTCAGCCGAACCGGTTTCGGTTGGAATGGTACGAGCCACATAGGCACGCGCAAATGCCACGTATGTTTGGCCGTAGCCATTCTGGCCGAAATGGTTTTGGCCGAAAGTCTTTCGGCCAAAACGGTTAAAGATATCACGAAAGGTGACATAGGTTTGTACTTTTACCCAAGCATCAATTTTTTCTTTTAAAAATATCACAGTCATCATCCTAGGCTAGTCATCAGCAAATAAAAAAGAATATTTGTGACCACGGTAGCTTTGCACTCCAATAGGCCCACAAAGGTCTATATGAATCAATTCCAAAATATTATTAGATGAGTATGTCTTACTCTTGAAACTAGACTTTCTCATTTTCCCAACTGACATTATTTACACATAGGGTTATCAGGTTTCTTCAATCTTGGTAATTTTCTTACTCTTTTCATCTTACTAATGCTTACAAATTGAGAAAACAAGCATGTATCACTGGATAAATCTAGATAGAACAAGTTACCTCTTGTCTATTCTCCACTTCCAATTAGTTCATTGACATCAAATATCTTGGCCTTCTTCTGATGGAATTCAACTCTGTATCTAGATTTTTTTAATTGTGAAACACTCAAAAAATTATAGTTAAATCCTTCAACCCAATAAATATTATCACATATGATCTTATTAGTCAATTTTATTGATCCTTGAACTTTCACAAGACATGGTACATCATTACCAAACTTGAAACAACTACCTTTACATTTTTCTAAAGTTTTAAAATTACTTT
The DNA here is from genome assembly GCA_028749045.1 of Cupressus sempervirens. Classification (NCBI taxonomy): domain Eukaryota; kingdom Viridiplantae; phylum Streptophyta; class Pinopsida; order Cupressales; family Cupressaceae; genus Cupressus; species Cupressus sempervirens. The sequence continues at coordinate 435,659,261 of CM053791.1, read as the reverse complement.
TTATCACCAATCATTTGATGTGATAATCTACTATCAACTATCCATCTATCACTTTTACTCACATATAAAATTAATGCAATTTTTTCATATTCATTAGGATCTTATTTCATAGCAACATAGACACCTTCTTCATCATTACTATTAGACTCATTGTCAGTTTCTTCTTCAACATTATAACAAGATTTCTTACCTTTACCTTTGTAGTCCTTGTTTCTTCTATTGTCTCTGTCATCTCTTTTGCCTTCATACTTGCTTTACTTCCTTTCATCCTTGTCTTCTCTATTATGACACCATGCAGCAATATGACCAACTTTGTAACATAAAAAAATATTGGGAAGTTTACCTTTGAATTTACCTTTGCCTCTTGAAAGTCTTCTAGCCATTAATGCTTCAAGATCACAAATATCATCATTAGAGATATCACTATCACTATTCACAGACTTTCCTTTTCCTTTCTTATTAAAAACCAATTGATATTTGAAAGAAGATTCAATAGTAGTAGGAATAAAATTATCAAAGTTTGACAATTCAAAAGCAGTAAGCCTACAAACTAATCCTTCCAAAGTCAGATTGTTACTAGGTGTACATCCCAATTCTTATATTGCAAAAACTCTAATAGTATATATAGGAAGCAGGGTTCTCAGTACCTTGTTGATCATAGTTTCATCAACAATCTTTTCATTGTATCCTCTTATAACATTTACCACCTTTTTGACTTGTCCACAGTATTGAGTAATGGTTTTACCATATGTCATTCTCATCTCATGAAACTTGCCTCTCAATCTTTCTAATTTTTCTCGTAAAACACTTGTGTCTCCTCTATTGATAGTCTGCAATGTATCCTAGATTTTCTTGGCATTAGTGCACTCCTTTATATCATCAAACTCAATATAGCTTAGGGTTGATGCAATCTCCAACATTCCCTGATTGTGTTCTTGCTTCTCTTTCATTTGCTAAACTGTCATAGGTCTTGGTATCTCTACATATGCATGTTACATATAGTGTATTTCTCCTTCTTCAATTCCTGCTAGATGCAACTTCATCAAACTTAGCCATGTAGAGAAATTCTCCTTGTTTAGCCTTGACACCTCCTTTTTTTACATACCTTCAAACTTTTCTATATAAGCACCATATCTCTAATACCAATATTAGAATGATTTAGAATAATCAAGTGGAGGAGGGGGTGAATAAGTTATCCTTAGGTCCATGTACCAATTCAAATTCTAATAACTTAAAATACTTCAGATCTAAAAATTTAGTAGCTCATTCTCTTTAGAAAATAATCAACAACATAAAACTTACAGTCCACTATCCTAATAGTAATTAGCTTGCAAACTATAAAACATTAACAATAAAACATCTTAGATAACATCCACACAAGTATGACACTAGGATTTAACATGGAAGCATAATTTGGGAAAAGCCATCAGTAACATGCTACCAATTTTCACTCTTCTAAAGTGAGTTGTGTTAGAAGCCAACCTTGTTAAAGGTTACGAAACACACTCTTAAATGTGACCTTGTTAAAGGATTTAATCACTCTGTTAGGAGTGGCCTTGTTAGATGGATCTAGAACATTCCATTAGAATGTCACCTTGATTAAATGATTTAAAAATGACTGTTAGGTCAACCTTGATTAAAGGATTTCAAACTGATACAATGGTTAGAAAGTTGATCTAATAAATACAACTCACTTTGCAAACACAAATAACAATGTAGCTTATATGTTGATCCACTAACTGACCTCCATTAACATCCCTATATCTAATCTACTTGGCACTCCTTCAAGTGATCACACTTCAAATTTTCATAACTCTTCTTAGCCTCCTACTTAAGTTCACTAGTCAATAGTGTTGAGCTGTCATTTTGCACGATGCTTAGCTACATGAATCCTTTCAAACTCCTCTCTTGAAAAGCTAATCTAGGATCAACTCCAAGGTTTCAAGAGATCTTGTGACCTACTAGAATCTTCTCAATTGGAGATAAATGTATTTTTTCATAGGGAGTCCTTTGCTAGTTCGAACCAATTTTGAGTAAGATGTTTGATCTTCTATTTTGCAAAGTAACCAAAAAAGAGATATATTCTTGGTATTTTCTATTTTATGATGAATGCAATTTATAAATGCAACTATATGAATTCCTAATTTAACCATGTTTTAGCAAAGAAAATAACAAAGATAAGGCAATGAGAGATTGAAGCAAATAACTTGAAAAGGAAATTCCTAACAGACATAAACCATGGTAACAAAATGTCTACAAGTTAAATCATTGAAAAGATTGGGTAGGAAACCAATGAAAATAGGAGCAAAACTTCCTCAATTCCATTGATGCAATTGTCAATGGGAACTTAGTAATAACTAAAAGATGTTTCACCTCTTATCAAATTGAAATACCATGAAAAGTGCACTCATGCAAGACAAGAAGCTATGCAGGAACAATAAGGTGATCTTTTCTCAAACTTGGTACATCAATAGAATTTGTTAACATAAGGCAAACACCAGAACTACAAGATCAAACAATAAAATCAACACAACAAAACCATTGGCTCCATTATTATTCATGAACATGCATTCACAAAATAACAAACTCTAGTAAGAATAACTACACTAAGAACGAGAGTACCAATAACATATATTATTGTATCAAAATAACATCTTGGAGTACATATTACATCCATGTACTTATAAGAAATCATCTCCTTTTTTTTGTGTTGAGAGTGAGAGCTCTTAGAATGCAAAAATATGCTTAAAAATAATAAAACAAATCTAATTATATACAAACTGACTCTCTAAATGGTGCTAAGTAGGTCTCCACCCTTGTTTATATCAATTAATGGGTGCATGAGCCTCTACATGACTTTAAAGAAAAGAAAGAAGAGGTAGATAAGAAGAAGGAAGCTACAAGAGGATACAAGAGTCACTGGAATCTCTAAAAATGGAAGCTTCACCTTCACTATGCATTTCTAGGAGTTGAATTGCCATCAAAATGTGTTTCTAGTGCATGGAAAGCTCTAAATTAGGAATTGGTAGTTAAATATTGACACACCTCTATGAATAGTGCACATACACACCCTATGCACTTGCACACCTTGCATACCTTATGCACCTACACACCTTGATGACAGGTTTCAAAAATCCAAAATTTCTCAAGTGTCAAAAATGAATTTCCAGCATTCAATTTTTTTCCTTCCTTATCCAAAAGTGATGTTTGGATGTTTGCTCTTGAATTTCTCTATAATCTCCACTACTTGGGAAGCTTCCAGAAAATCAAAAGCTACATACTTATCCTTAACTATCTTTTGGTAGTTACTAACTTCCATACAAGTTTCCACAAAATCCTTCAAGTTTAATGTCCAATTCCAATAGTGCCTCTTTAGTCTTATATGCTTGCCTGATATCTTCATTAGAAGAAGCATCCTTGGAAGTTCTTTGGAAATTTTGGACAACTGATTGCACTAGCTCGAGCTTTATTTTTTACTCATCTTCAAAAATCTCAAGGGTAATAGTGTCTTAGTATTTCTTTGCTTCCAAAATCTGCTCTCTGAGTTTGGTCTCTTAACCTTTGAATATCTTCATGAAGTCCTTCCATGATCTTATTGCTAGCAACTATCTTCTCAATCCAATCCTCAAGCTTTCAAGCTCTTCCACTATATACACCTCCATGAGTATATGATACCTTTGACCTTTTATGGATGTCAAAATCTGTAGGTCTTTTGCCTAGATATGTATCTTTAACCCAAAATCCTCATTCACTATGAATACCGGTTTATTTGCACTTGATTGAATGTAGTGTAATAGGTTCAAATTTCCCTATATTATTTGTATGCCCTTCTCCTCAAAATTATCACACTATTGCTAACATGCTCCCAAAAAAGGATCCATTTGAACCATTCCCTTTTCCTTTCTCTCTAGTGTCATAGCAAGAGTGATATCCAAATGACTTGGGTCTATTGGGCCCACTATTCCATGCATATAGCCTCTCATAATCTCAATTTGTTTCTACGTCATCACCAATTTTGACTCATTTCTATCCATATGCTTGAACACCTCTTTCACACTTGTAGTAATCAATACATTGGCAATGTCTACCATGGGCCTTCCTAATAGGACCTCCTTGATTTGGTCATCATTAGGAGTCAAATCCTCGATGTCAGCATGTGGAGGAGGGATCCCCATATGTGCAAGAAAGTCCTAATCTTCGTTCTTTATAATGAAGGCCATTGGTTGTGTATAACCCATAGGTGACTTAGGCTTCTTGACGGATTTTACTAGCTCATCCATTCCCTCCTTAACAGTTACATTTAACTACTTCTTTTGTTGAACCATGACTTCCCTCTTCAGCCAAGTCGGTGTAGTGCCCATTGGAGACATACATTTGATTGAAGAGGGGGTTTGCACTGTAGGTCCCTTTTCCTTATCAGTCCTCTCTGGAGTCCTTTCTTGTTGAGCAAGATTACTAGTTTGAGTCTTTGTTTTTGCTTGGGCTAAGATCCTAGCCTCTGTATCATGAGGAGTTTTTAAAGGTTCCTCATGTATTTTCCCCTCCTCTGATTCTTCATCGACTTGCATTTGCTAGGGCTCTTCTTCCTCCACTACTTATTCTTCAGAGTCTATCATAGGAGGAAGTGGCATTGCCAAACCTTTGTCTAGGAGAGACAAATCTTGAAATGGTAGTGGGGGTAGGCCCAGAGGTCCTTGAGGTAGAGGTGGTAATTGGGTCTAGTCCTCTCCTAGGGATTGACTCATTGGAGTATCCCTTATCTTCTCCCCCACCATCTTAGTATTAAAGGCATGGAATCATAATCTGAGAGGTCAAAGACATTTGTCTTTTGACCCACCATATCTACAATCCCTTACTACTACTCATCCTTTAAAGCAATAACTTGAATAGGTTATTTTTGAATGGATGGTGGTGTTATGGTGGAGCTTCTTCTTCTTTCCTCTTCTATAGCCCTAGCCAAGCGAGTCCTCTAACTCAAGGGGACATATTCAATTTTGTCCCCTTCTTCTTCTAGTTTGGCTTCTGGAATGGTTTTGGGCACATGTGTGGGAGGAGTATTATTTTTCTTCAATTGTCTCCCACGCAACCCTCCCATAGTGGAATCAACCCTTGCCTTCTGAGGAATTGAGGGGGGAAGATTTTTTCTCTTGACCTATTGGTGGAACCCTTTGTTCTTCCTCTTCCTAATCTTGTTCCTCTCCTGGTGGAGGTGCTTGTTTAGTTTCTTGGACTTGAGCTTGGAGGTAAGCTTGGGGCTCCAGAGCTTCAGGTACATCTTTCTTAGACACTCTTTTCCTTTTGCTCTTTCCTTCATTCGCCCTAAAGTACTCAACCTCCCTCTCATGTTGATATACTATTTATAGCCTCATTGGGGATTGAGCAGGGAAGGTTGGTATTATGACTTTTACACCTTTACCCCTAGTTGGGTGTGCTATAGATTGGAGCGGAACAATCTTGTTGAGCTATCATTTTGCACAATGCTTAACGACAGGAATCCTTTCGAAACTCCTCTCTTGAAAAGCTAATCTGGTATTAACTCCAAGGTTCTAGGTGATCTTGTGACCTACTGGAATCCACTCTAGTAGAAGATAAATGTGAGTGTTTATGAGGAAGCCTTTGCTGGTTCTGACCAATTTCAGATAAAATGACCAATGTAATTGCTATTTCAAAATTAACCACAAAAGATATATTTTTAGTATTTTCTATTTTTAAATGAATGCAATCTAACAATGTAATTATATGAATTCCTAATTTAAACAAGGGTTAGTAAAGAAAATAATGAAGATAGGGTAATAAGAAGTTTAAGTAAATGACATGAAAAGTAAATCCCTAATCAACATAAACCATAGAAACAACACATATACGAGTTAAGTCTTTGAAAAGATCGGTAGGTAACCAATAAAAATAGGAGTAGTGATTCCTTAATTCCACTGATGCAATCATCAATGGGAATTTAGTAACTATAAGATGTTTCATTTTTCATTAGATCGCAAGGCCATGGAAAGTGCGCTCATGCAAGACAAAAAGTTATGCAGGAACAAAAAACATGATCTCTTCTTGAACTAAGTACATTAGTGGAATTTGTAAATACATAGAAAACACTAGAATTAAAAGATCACTCAATAAACATAGCACAATTAAACCATTGGCTCCATTACATTCCATGAACATACATTCGCAAAATATAACACACTCAGGCAAGAATAACTATTCTCCGAATGAGAGCACCAAAAACATATATTATTGCATCAAAATAATGTCCTAGAATACATGTTACATTCTTGAATTTATAAGAAATGTTCTCCTCGATTTGTGTTGAAAGTGAGACATCTCTTTATGCTTGAACATATGCTTCTAAACTAATAAAATAAATCTATTTATGTACAAACTGACTGTCTAATTGGTGCTAAGTAGGATTCCTTCCTTATTTATATCATTTAATGAATGCATGAGCCTTTACATGTCTCAAAACAAAGAAATCATGGGAAAATAATAAGAAATAAGATGTCAGATGATATTGGAGTCTTTGGAGGTGCCAAAAATAGAAGCTCAACCTTCACTAGATCTTTGTAGGAGTTAAACTGTTGTCAGAATGCCTTTTCAATGCATGGAAAGCTATAAATTTGGAACTAAAAGTTAATTGTTGCAACACCTCTGACTTCTTCAAAACCTTTTGGTGCACCTCAGAAGAAGTGCACCTCAGAAGAGGCACACCTAGCACACCTAGTGCACCTCAAAAGCTTGCAAGGTGCTCAATTTGCCAAAAAATCAAAGTTCTTAGTTTTGAAAATGATTCTTGGGTTTTTCTCATGTGAGGTCTGGGAGTACTCAAGTGTACTTATTTTTCCTTTTTTTTGATGATTGATAACTTCTTAATAGCCAAACATTTTCATAGGTTTGAACTGCTTCTACTTCTTCTATCTAAAATCCCAAGGCACCTGTGTTGAATCTTGTCATTAATAGTTGCACAAGATGAGGAATCTATTCTGGTTCATGTGTCCAACCTTTGTATCTTTGATCTTTAGTGAAAATTACTCAATTTTTTCTTTCTCTCCATCTGCCCAATCCTTCTCGATCAGAGACCACGTGATCCAAATTATCCAAAATGATCAAATGTTTGAAACTTTTTCATATCTTTTTAACAAGCTTTTCTAGGTCCTTTTAATTGGCATTTTTGGAGGTCTTCTGCTCAAAATTTCAATTTGAAACTTTCATCTGTCCCTATAACTAGGAAGCTAAAGGCTCTCTATTTTAGGGATTGGAATTAGATTTTTAGTTCTTTCCGATGGTGTAAACGGTTACGAATTTTGAGCTCTAGGTCGAAAGTTATGACCCTGACAAGTTAAGGATGCCTTTTCATTTGCACAAAGAAGAAAAAATTAATTTTCTTGTGTTGAAAAACCCAAAAGAGGACTCCCAAGAACTCAAATTGAAAAAATTGTGTCAACACTAGTCAAAATAGTGGATTTTCCCCCCAAAAAAGCTAGTTTTGCACACTAGCGCACGTTGGAAGAAGCACTAGTGTGCAAATTCACTTTAGAAAATTGGCAAAGTGCGTAGTTGTGCACTTGGAGCACCTATGCACCTTGTCAAGATGCACATGTGTGCAACTATGCACATTCACGTCTTTGCATTGTGAAAGTGAGAGAGGGGGCAGGGGTCTTAAGTGCACGCCTCCATAGGTGCACACTTTTGAAGGTGCACACTTTTGAGGGTGCACACATGTGCATGTGTGCATCCTTAGAATGGGGTGAAGTGCACACTTGTGCACCCAGTCAAGGTTCACATGTGCACTAGTGCACATGTGCGCACTTCAAAAGCACATGAAAGTCTTTAAAATTGACACTTTCTCTCCTAATATATTGCCTAACCCTTCTCGATTAGAGGTTGGGGTTTGACCTAAACCTAGGAGAAGGTCCAAAATGACTAAGGCTTCAAACTAGATGCCTCATAGGGAAACTTCAAACTAGGGGGTCCCCATTTTGGGACTCAAAATGAGCCATGCATTGTGAAACCACAACAAGTCTAGGGACCTAGATCAAGTTTGAAGGGTTTCTTGATCCATTCCCTTATTAGTTGGACTATGTGCTTGGCTCTATTATTAATGTCTACATTCTCATCTTTTCCAATCTTTGAATTCATTATTGGCTTGTCATAAATTTTATCCCTATTATAAAGTGGATCTAAGACATCTTCTGTGTCTTTATCGATAGACTTTAATGGGATCTTCATTTTCAAGGCCTTTTCTACTAGATATAGGGTCATTATGCAATAATCCCTTATTCGGATATCATAGTCATTTATCATATTCATCTAGTTGTCTTCCAGTGCATCTTTGTGTATGAACTACTTCCCTGCCAAATGTTGCACCATCCCAATATTATAAAAGTATGGGTGAGGGGAGTTGTACTCTTCTAAAGGACATTGATCCCATTCGAATCAAAAGTCATAATGTTTTTCTTCTGCTTGACCTCAAAACCACCTATGGTGATCGACCACACCCATGTCTTCTTGTGTTGTTTCCTCACTCTGTCATATGTAGATGTGAGTTTCCTAGAAATCTCCAACAAAATGAGCCTATTAGAAGATCTCTTGGGAGCTTCATTGGGTTCACTTATGTGTTTGCTACCCTTAGGTATGTGAATATTTTGAACTCGATGTAGTAGGCACTGATTTTTTTGATTTTGGTTTCTGCCTCTACTGAAATCCATTTAGCATAATCACCCTCAATGAATCAAATGTTTGTGAATATAAACCATCATTCACTACCCTGTATTCTTTTCTCCAATCTGAAATATTATTCTTCACTAGTTGAGGGTATACTACATAAGGCCATGCATTAGCACCTTGCATGCTACCTCTTTTGTAAAGTCCTAGGTAATCAATTATTTGAGCTGCCAATAAGTACACCATATATGATGTCATATAAAATCTTGGATTGACTTTTATGTCTATCAACTACTCATGTAGATTATCACTGAGGATAGTAGCCTAGTCCATTGGCATTTTTGTCATCATGATGATCTCTATGAAGTGCACCATCCAAATGTGAAGGTGTCCCACTGCAAGGAGTCCCATGGCTTTTCTCAAAAGTATAATTACATAGTCAATATCATCGTTCATATGCTCTCATGTCATATATACTTTCCTGACTCTATGACCTACTGGTGTTTTGTCTATTAGGAAGGAAGATTGAATTATTTCTTTCACTTCCTTTTCGTTCTCCCTATACCATCTTTCTCACTAGACATAGGTCATCTTTACATATTGATCAGCCCTTTGGAGATGAAACACCTTCTTAATAGTCCTTAGTATGAGGTCTAGGACTATCTCCCCCATGACACTCTTGACAACCTTTTCTTTAGGCACATAATGTTCTACCAAGATCATAATTAACTTAGAGGATTGTACATAAGTTGGATGTGATGCTACATTTACTAGCCTTGACCTGATCATAGTTGATACCATTGTAGATCTTTCTTTAGGCTTGCTACAAATGATGAGGAATGCATTCCAGTCAGTATGTTTGAGCTTGGTGTCTCTAAATCCTGCATGTCCATCATAAAACTGGGATTTCTTTAGTATTTGAAGACAATAGGCTTCAGAGAAATCTTTTGTACCATTGAGGATGATGATGACAACATTTTATTTTCACAAAAATAAAGACATTAGTTCAAAGAGTTACAAATCTAACCCAAAATAAACCCTAACTAACAAAAAACCTAGCCCAGATGCTCCAAAATAGTGAAAATCCACTTTGATCCCCCTTTTAGCACTGATATGCAAAATAACTCACCTGGTGCACCTTCAAAGATGCACTAGGTGCTCTCAAATGGTTCTCTATAACCATTTTGGTGTAGTTGTGCACTTGCACACCTTGGTGAGGTGCACACATGTGCATGTGCGCAACTGCACACATGCCACTTGGAAAGTGCATAAAAAAGAAGGAACTTAGCTTTTTGAATTTGCAAAAAGGGTGTGCACATGCCTACCTTAGTGGGGTGTGCATGTGCACACCTTATATGCTCTTATTTATTTTGAAGAAAGGTGTACATGTGTGCACCTTGGGGAGATACACACATTTGCACTTTTCCTTAGGCATTTTGCATTTGTCTTAGCTTTGGGTTTAGGATCAAAAGGTGTGCACATGCACACCTTGGATCGGTGCACATGTGTGCACCTTGGATAGGTGTTTTTCTTTTAGGTTTTTAGGTTGTGTGAACAAAATTGCACACATGTGCACCTTGAAGAGGTGTGCATGTGCGCACCTTTGGAGTCTTAACATTTTGCATTTTGTCTTGTGCAAGTTTAGCACACCTTTGGAGGTGTGAGCATATAGTAGCTGATGGAGGCACGAGAACAATGAGGAGAGGGTTCTTAGTTAGAGGCAAAGGCTAGACCCAAACTCTAGGAGGAGTTCCAAACTAACCTAGGCCTCAGAATTGGGGTCTAGGAAACAAAAATTTACTAGGGGGTCCCCATTTTTAGGAGAAATAGAGTGTGCATTGTGAAATCACAACAAATAACATCAATAAAACATCTACTTGTTAACCTTGATTAGGTCACTTTATGCCTCCTTAAATAGGTCGTTCTGATATTTCACCACTTAAACATCATTGTAGATCTTAGGGTTTGGTTAGATTCATCAAATCCTTACATGATTTTGTTTCCTCCTTGCTCTTATAGAAACTTCTCCAAAATTCTCTTTGAATCCATGCATAGAAACACTCTAACATGGGTTCCCTTGAATTAAATCCTCCAAGGCATCCATCCTTATCTTCAAAATGCGTTTCATATCCCAAGAACTCAATTGTGTTAGTTAGAAATCAAGATTTCCTCACAAACTAAAAAATCCCATCACTTGACCAACACTAGGTTTCGATCGGTCATCACTAAATTACTTGATCAATACTAACCATTTTTCTTGACATAATTATTGATACTTACTCAATACCAATGCTCAGTTGAAATTGTATTCTGTTTGACTTATACTACCGCTCGATCAACACTAGCATCACTCAGCATAAACTTCTAGTTCCTTAATCTTCTTCTCTTTTTCTTGGTCAAGCCTATGCATTTGGTCTTCTATTGATCATTTCTTCTAGGCTTAAATACCACTATCTTTTCCACTTAGGTTATGATTAAAAAATCATATTATCTTATCAAAGTCTAAGTAATCAAGTGCCTATTTTAGTTTTTCATAACTCAACCTTTCCTCTAGGTCCTCTTGTTATCTCTTCTTCTCAAATCCCCTTCATCAATCATCTTGATATGACACTCTAATTAGATAGAAGCTATCTTACCAATAAGGTTGACATAAATGGAAATATAACAATTGTTCCAATTGTAGTTTCCAACAATTTAAATGTATTAGTCTTGGCCACTTGGATTATCTTCATGTCCTCAAATTATCTTAACAGTAGCTCCGTTAGATCAAGTTTAAGACCCTTCTTCACAACTTTTATATTAAGTCTACTACACCACATGGCACACTATTTGGCCTATTTTATTGATATATCTTGTAGGAAATAACATATGTGTTGAACCTAGTTTTAGGATCACTGGTAGTTTCCACTTTCAAACCTCTTCCGTCCCATAGCACTCCAATATTCTCCTCTATTTCCTTTCTTGGTGTAACTCTTATAGCCTTGTCCTTTTTTGTAATAGGGTAACTTGTGACCATGTGGATTACATCTTTAGTTATCTTCACGGGTTCATCTAACAACATATTTGTTTCATGAACTTGACCCAACACAATGGGAATCCACTTGATTTTGAATGCATTTGGAAAATGCAAGACATGGGTTAAACCCTTGGCTTTAGATGGTTGGGCTCATCTTTCAGTTGACTATTCTCACATAGTTCAACATATTTTTTTTATAGCTCATAGTCATGAACTTGACTAATTTTGTAATAGATGTACCCTCAGATGTCTCATAATAGAAAAACCTTAGGAAGTGTCGATGATAATGCTCTTTCCTTATCAATTTGTGTAGAAACCTCTGGATCTATCTTATATTAGGTTCTTCACAATCCTCATTCCTCATCAATTTTACCTTGCCAACATTTGATGTCTTCATTGGTGTAGAGCTAGATGCCAATTTTGTAGTTTGTAAAACTAGGGGGGTGATCCCCCAATAATGGGTTCCACTTTTTGACTAATTTTGACACTGAAATCAATATTTTTGCAACAAATGTCACGTTCAAGTGACTATATCTCCAAAACTATAAATAATTTCAAGATGACATAAACTAGTAATTTTTAGTACTCTATTCCTACTTTTTAACCATATTTTTTAATCTAATTTTTTAAATTTATGTCAATTTTTTCATCTCCTCCGAAAAGTGGTACATAATAAAATTCAATATTTTTAAAGAGTGATAGTGCGTTTGATACAAAACTTTTTTTCTAGAAATGATAATGAAGTAATTCTTTTAGCATTAGATTTGTAACATCAATATCTAGAGGATGCATTTGGTTTGATTCATTTTGGTTGAATATTGCATAGTTTATGAAGTTTTGAAGTGACAAGAATTGTAATTCAGACATACGTTCTATTTGACACAGATAATTTGAAGTCGATTTATCATAAACCTTTTTTTTTCTTGAATAGAAAGATATCTCAATAAGCTATTTCCTACATATTTTTCAAAATTTTTTAAACCTAATTTACTAATTTTTTTGAGGTGTTGAAGTCGGTTAATGTTCACTCGGTAATGAACCTATAATGAGTTAAACTCATATTTGAAAGTCTTAATGACTAAAATATGTATTACAATTATAGTTGTTGGAAAGCTTGCTCCGAGCAGCACATTTTGACATTTTTAATTTTATAGTAGGAGATAATTCATCTGCAATTATGGGTGTCACAAGAGCAAAACAAATAAAATATGAAAAAAGTGTTAAAAAATTCTTAATTTTGAGTGTTCATGCGAACATGGCGTTCACACGAACATATTACGCATGTTCATGCAAACACATGTTTGCATGAACATGGGCTAAATTTTTTTGGCAATTGGAAACTTAAGTAGACATGTTCACCCAAACATGTGTGTTTTTACCATGTTCGCATGAACATGCAAAAAAGATGATGTCAGCCCCATACAAACAGTTTAAAAATACTGATAGCGACAGACATTCGTATGACGATTTTTTAATCTGGTCATTGCACAAAATTTATCTTGAGGTAAGGGATATATATATATATTTTTAAATTTTATAATGGGAAACAAGAAAGAAAGGCAAAAAAAATATGCAAGGAAGAGATCTGATGAAGCATAACAAAGAAATATTTAGAAGATTGCGACATGTTATCATCGAATTAAACAAGGTGAAGGAAATGTTGAATAAGGCTCAACACAAGTAGAAGCAGTGCATATAAGAGAGAGGTCAAGAACACTCCCTATGGAATCTCAAACAATGAATGTTGAAAAAGGCTCAAGATCACTCCCTACAGAGGTTCAAATAACAAAAGTTAGAGAAGGGTCAGAATCTTTCCCTGTAGAATCTCAAACAATGGATGTTGGAGAAGGCTGAAGATCGGTCCTTATAGAAATTCCAGTAATAGAAGTCAGAGAAGGGTCAGGATCAGGTGCATGAACTGGTATGGACGAACTCTTAAATATTTCCCGATCTGTAAAGAATGGTATTTCTCATAAGAATTTAGATCATTTACTTAAAATGGATGTGGATAAATTGAGAAAACTTGTAGCTAGTGTTCAACCATTAAGTTTTTCTAAGAAAAGGTCAATGAATAAGAAGATACGAGAAATTATGACTCAATTTGATAATACTGAAACACTTGAACATGCTCAGTTGCTTTCACTTTTTCTTACACAAAAGAAGTTGGAAGAGGCATTGAAATTGTTAGGTGTAGACACAACATCAATGAAGAGAAGATTTTCTAGCATGCAAACTGATTTGATTGAAAATGTTAAACAAGGTTTGAGAAACATAGGAAAACACTCTCGAACTAAAGATAAGTCTACAGAAAGAAAAGTGATGTTGATGTTTGTTGTAAATAAGAATATGACCCAAAATAGACAAATATCTTCAATTTCGTTTGAAATGGGTTTTAGTTGGAAAACAATGAGAGAATATGTTAAGAGAAGATTAATTGTGGATGACGGTACTATGGAGGGAAATTGGGCAATCATGTGTAGAGCACCTCATTTTGATAGGATTGAAGAGTTATTAAAAAATTTAGTCATATCATTTTGGATTGATAAAACTCGTCCTTCATCAAATAGTAGAGATGTTATCCAACATAGGATTGCACCTAGTCAATATGAACATCATACAAAGCATAGGTTGGACACAACATAACATGAGTTATATGTGTCATTTTGTAGTGAACATCCTAATGTAAAAGTTGGGCAAACATTGTTTGAAAAATTGAAGCCATTCTTTATGAGGTCAAACAAAGTGTTTGAAACATGTTGTTGTCATCATCATATTGAGTTTGATCTCCACTATCAGGTATTTCAAAAGTTTGTAGAAGACACATATGGTTTCCATGCTGCTCCTCCTAGTAGGAGAAGTGAGTTTATATAATCTATTTTGTGTGACAACATAGATGATCCAGCTGGTCAAATAAATTGCATCAAAGGATTATGTGAAACATGTGGTGAATTGGTTATATTTCCTTTGAAAACTAAAAATATTGATGTAACAAAAATATTGAATTGCAAAAGTTACAAGTATGTCAAGAATGAAACAAAGTTGGGGAAAGAAACAAAAAGGTTGGAATATGTTGAAGAGGAGTTTCCTATTCTAACATTTATGGACAAATTTAAGAAATTGATTCAACCTTATATTCGTCACGCATTTTTTGCAAAGTGGCAAGCATAACAGTTTCAAACTCTGAGAGATAATTTCTCACTTGGAACAATTGTATCATTTGTTGATTTTGCAGAGAATTATTCCTTTGTTCATCAAAAAGAAATTCAATCAAATTATTACTTTAATAAGCGGGTCACTATTATGGTACATGTTTGTTATAGACATGCACAGTTAGATTTGGATGGTGTTCAGAGTACAATTCAAGCACGAGTAATTATAAAGGAATATCATTTTTATATAAGTGATGATGAAGAACATGACATTCACTATGTAGAACATTGCTTCAATATGTTCTTTTCTTATTTGAAAGAAAGAAACATAAATGTTGATATACATTATGTTTGGTCTGATGGATGTACCGCACAGTTTAAATCATCTAGACCATTTTATGCATTGGGTAGATATCATTGCAATTAGAATATAAAACACATATGGAATTTCTTCAAGAGTGGCCATGGAAAAGGTGAACATGATGGTGCTGGAGCTTGCATCAAACGTGCTTTGCAAAAGTATAAAATGAATTAATAGAGAGTTCGTGTAAATGATGCACATGATGTTGTTGAATGGTGTAAGACTCATTTTGCATTAGATGAGGTCGGGACATCATCAATGACAAGTCGACAGGTACCATATAGAGTCTTTTGGGAGATAATAGGTATGGATGTGTACATCTGTTTAACTTTTATGCAATTAAGTTATAAAATTTTATTGTTAAGTTTTATTTTTCAATTCGTTGAAGTTTAAATTTAATTTGTTTATATTTTCAATTTAATGAAATTTCATGCGTTAATAGAAAAAACATGCATGGTTGCAAGAGGATAGAAAAGACATGTTCCTTACATTCAATCATGAGTACAAATAATTGCAATTGGACATTGAAGACAAGAGAATACTCATGTTATTGTGACAGTTGCATTGATGAAGACTATGAAGAATGCATCAATCAAACACGTGGATATACAAGTGCATGGATTTCTATACCACTTGATGTTACCAATACATTTGATAAAGATGATGAAAATTTTGATGATATTCCATTGATTTCTGATGATTATAATCATATCTCTAGATTGGTAATAGTGGGTGAGTATCATAAAAATTAATCTCAACTTGTTATTTAATTATCAATTTCAACTGTCTTATATATATTATACACACACATTCAAGTATACTTGTTATGCAGGAGATGTCTTTGCAGTGATTGTTGAGCTTGAAAATCATGAAGGTGTCAGTTATTATTTATTGCGATGTACTGCAGAGATGAAAAAGTTAAATGACCCTAAAGAAAGTGATCGAATGTTGTTCCCCATAGGTAAATTATACATATACATGTATGTACATACATATTTAAATAAATAAATATATCTAGGTAATTTTATATCTATCAAATTTTAAAATTCTTAAATTTGTGGTGTAGGTTCTGTTGTGATAGAAGGAACATATTTGAAGCAAGAAAAAATAGTCCAACATGGAATACACTTTGTTGATTATCGACCTAAAAACAAGGTTTTACAATACAACCACCTGGTCATTGCTACCGGGCTTTGTCTACATCAAGTCAAACTTAAGTGTGTACGTCGCAAGTGGAGACTAGGCAGTGAAGATCATGAAAAGATATTACATGTTATAAGTGTACATCATGGTTGATTAGACCTTTGAGATTTATTTTATAATAATATGAATATCAACTTTGATGAAATGTGTTTTTAATTGTACAATCATAGTCTTAGTTATCATTAGTTTATTAAAAAAACTATAATATTAATTGTACTATGGATGATTTTAATAATTTAACGACTTGATATAAATAGGCTAGAAGTTAGTTCGAACTTACACAATTTCATTATCTATAGATATCTATCAAAAATAATTTAATATGTTACAATTCTTAAATATCAACTTCTTTTCAAACTATTGAATTTCATCTTGAATTAAATGTGTTTTTTATTGTACGATCATAAGTTCTTAATTATCATTAGTTTATTAAAAAACTATATAATTTAATAATTTAGATTAATTGTACCATGGATGAATTTAATAATTTAAATTCATTTATCAACTTTTTTTCAAACTAGACTAAATTCATAAGTTAAAAATTAAATGTGTTTTTAAAATTGCAAGATAATAAGTTCATAGTTATCATTTAGGTTAGTTTATTAAAAAATTATATATTTTAATGTTACTTTATTACATCTACGGTCATGTACTCTTAAAGTTTAAATTAGTTTAAATTAATATGTTTTTTTAATATTATATTTTGTAAAAGTTTTCTAAAATAATGTATTGGCTTACCTAATTAACATATTTTTATCTACATAAAACTAATATTTATCTTTAGCGGGTTAGTAATTGATAATTTAATAAATATGTATCTATCTAACTTCCTACTAATTAATAATTGATATACATGTACACACGTCTCAAGATCATGTTCTATAGCTATAACACAAAAAAAATACACATATGTACACATATACACGTCTCAAGAATAAACATCTACAGATCTAATATATCTCTATGTAACTGAAATGAAAACTATAAATCTTGAATAAATACATGTACGTAGAAAAATATAAAAAGTCATATATACATACATGTGATGGTATCTAACTATTGAAGTACTCAATAATCAAATAAATAGTGAAAGTAGATGTATGTCATCAAGGTATTGAAATACACATATGTGTACATGTAAACTGTCTCCAATATATAAATGCATCAAAAAAAATATAAATCTAATCTACTACTAGAGGGACCCCTCAAGACACATATGAACATAATGACCCTCTGATCGAGTCTCTTGTACATCCTCTCACCAAGGTGCATCAACCGAACCCTACAAATATATACATATATACATATATACATACATGTTAGAGTTCTATCTTTAAAACATATATATACATACACATGTACATGTACATTCAAATTAAATACGAACTTGCATATATATATATATATATATATATATATATATATATATATATATATATATATATATAGCTAGTTTTCAAAACATTTAAATAACTTTAAACAAACTATTTAAAACTCAAGTACCTGAGCACTACCGGGTGCCTCAATAGAATCATCTCTCTCATGTACATGATGCCCTAAACCAATAGTATGTGTAACCATGTGCTCAACAACCTGTGCCTGCATGATTTATTATGAGTTAAAGATTAAATTAAATATCTAGATATGTATATGGACTAGATTTTTTAATAAATGAACATATTTTTTAATTTCATATATATTTAAAATTAAAAATAAATTATATATGTACCTGGGTCTCTGGAGGTGGAGGATGATCAACAAACTCCATCATATCATCTACCGATGCACTTGAGCCTAAAACTCTGACACCTACTAAATCGCCCTCAACACCATGTCCAAATGCTAGTAAATATGAATGAAGTGGACTTTGTAACTAGCTGGGTAATGGTGTAGAATCAGTGCTACCAAGTCAGAACAATAGGTCCATGTATGATGAAATACCCAGCTCGAACTAGTATCAATCTCAGACAGGCCTTGCAACTGCTCACCAAAATCATCAAGACCCTTAGCTATGATTTGGACATCTCCAACTCGTATGCTTGAGTCATCTGTAGAGTGTTGTGAACTTGGTATCGAATGCTATGAGCTACGTATAGGTGTTTCATCTGTCATTGGTGTGGTGGCCCGTGTCTGTGGAACTATGCCTTGGCTCTAATGTTATCTAACAACATCCATCACTGAGTGTACTGGAATCCCTTGTGTATTAGAAATATAGCGCCTGATAATGTGCAACATATCCTAAAAAAAATACAGTGCCATATCCATATGTGTCTACTATCTTGAAAGACCACAAATATCACTTGGTAGTGGTAGCCCAAAAACTCTATATGCATCATCAGAGGAGGTGCCTGAAGTGCTACTAAATGCCTCTGAATATGGTCAACCAGGTGGACGAGGACATTGACTATGAAGATAATGACCAATAGAATCTGATGTGATACTAGCCGCCGCAGATGCAATGTGCCCAATAGTGTCAATTGCTCCTCTCTGGGAAGCAATGACAACTCTATCTGGAGTCACATGAGGCAACCTCTGTCCAACAAACTGTCTAACATCTGCAGGTGGCAGATGATGTGCACTGCGACACTAGTCACGATCTATGATCCGACCATGCCCCTATCCACAATAATCAAGAATATCCAAGTAGTTGACATTGAGCCCTATACAGAACTCAGCGTACAACTGTTGTGCAAATTAAAGGGGCATCTGGTCATTATTAGGATAACGACCATGTGTAGCTAAAAATTGTGGATGGATCATGCTAGCAATAATAGGGTCTGCATCGTGTGACTCTATAGCCTCTCACCCTACCTTGTGCTCCCTCATACACTGAAAAGAGCTCTCTCTAGATGATGTCTTTGGGGGCTACCCTCTTAATTTCATGAAAAGATGTATCTCTTGAAACCTCAGCCCTAAACTCCCTAGATATGGAAGCTAATATGGCAGGAGTAAATGAATGGTGAGCTCTAAACCTAGCTGTCAAATCCTATAAACTCCTACATATCGTAGTACATATGTCTCTATAAAGACCATCATCAGAGGTTGATATAGAGTGCTGTAGTCTAGCAACCTCCTGCTCTAAAAATGAAAATAAAGCATCGAAATCAATGCGTGGAGGTGGTGCAATAGGACCTCCAGTAGGAGCTGTAGGTACAACTTGACTTGGAATAGGAGCTGCTCCAGGAGCTGGAATATGAGTTGCACGATAGGCCCTATGTTGAGGTACACAATGAGCCCCACCATGTGCTATAGCACGAGCCCCACCATGAGCAACATGACAAGCTGCACAAGGAGCCAGATCAGGAACCACATCAACCTGTACCGCAGTAGGAACTACATCAGGTGTTGCACTAGGAGCCGCATCAAGCTGATCGTGTGAAGCCATATCTGTAGAAATGTATGAAGAGCTAAACGACCTACTATACACACAATTTTTTACTTTTAAAATTAAAAATTATACATACATAATTGAACATACATCACACATGGACCTAGATAATCTATAACACATGTATCATGATCTGATAAAATTTAAATATATAATGATTGAATGCATATATTTATACATACATGAGAACTTTAGAAAATATATTAAACATACATGGAATATTATTGAACTATAAGCAAAATATAGAAAATCTAGCTAATTTAACACATGTTTTTAATTAATAATAAGTAAATATAATAAGTAAATTTATGATTAATTTAATACATTTTTAATTAATAATATAGAAAATCTAGCTAATTTTAAAACCATTTACGATTAACTTTTAAGGGCTTATAATTTAGGATAAGGGTTGGGGCTTATCATAACCTATCTAACCCTAATAATAATCATAAATCATAAATGTTAAACCATGACCCTAATTACTAAACCCTAATCATTGTACAAACTTTCAATTTAGTATAAGGGTGCTTATAATTTAGGATAAGGGTTGGGGCTTATCATAACCTAGATCTAACCCTAATCATAATCATAAATCATAAATGTTAAACCATGACCCTAAATACTAAACCCTAATCTTTATACAATTTTCAATTTAGTATAAGGGTTTACCATTTACCTAAATTAGTATAAGGGCTTATAATTTAAGATTTAAGGATGTAACCTATCTAACCCTAATCATAATCATAAATCATAAATCATTAATGTTAAACCATGACCCTAAATTCTAAACCCTAATATTCAAAATAAACTTTCAATCATATATAATAAGAAAGTTCAATAATATATTTACTTATTATTAATTAAAAATGTGTTAAATTAATTAGCTAGATTTTCTATATTTTCCAAGTTAAATAGAAATAACATTAATATATATATATATATATATATATATATATATATATATATATATATATATATATATATATAATGTTTTTTAATGTGTGTTATTTTCAAACAAGTGAAAATTTAGTATATCATTTGATTAAATATGTTGTAAATTATAATTTAGCTTTATGAAATAAAAAATGCGTGCATGTGTGCACTCAATTTTTTATCATACTAATTTTTTAACCATGTATAGATCTCGAAATTTTCATATACATACATTCATGAATGTTAGGTTTCCAAGGTTAAAGCCTAAAGGTTATGGTTATTGTTTAGATCTTATATTATATTTAGGACCTTCAAATGAAGATATATATTAGTTTAATTAATGTTATGATTTAAGGAAAATTAATGTTAGAGTTAAGGTTAGCAAGTAGGATAAGGTGCAAATTAGAGGCCCGAAAGTCTTTGATTTATTGTTCTAGGATTTTATTATACTTTGGGGGGTATTATTAGAGAACTCAATTAAAGGACCTAATACATTATTTATATTACTCTTAATGGATAATGTTTCAAGGTTTAGGTTTCAAGTTGGGTTAAACATATATATCATTTAAAACAAGGGTCATACTTCATGCATGTACATGTGTTTAAATGTATGTGCATGTAGGGTCAACTTGTTTTAATTTTATGTAAGTTAGGCCTCAATTAGGTTTTGAAATAGGGTTTTAGTGTAAAGGTTATAATTAGGCTCAATTCTAGGGTAAGATATAGGACCTTATGACATTGTTAGGGTTTATACGAACTTACATAATTTAGCATTAAATTTAGGGGTTAATATTAAGGTCCATGGTTAAGAATTTAGGATAAGGGAACTTAGCATATGAAGTTTATGATTTGGTTCAAGATTATGATTTAGAGTATTTATTATCATTTATAATTTTGGGTTTAGAAATTAAATTTTAAGATCAAGGTTAGGGTTAGGGTTTGGATAATTATTTTAGTTAAGGTTTACAATTAGAGTTAGGATTACATGGTTAGGGTTATGATTTAGGATTAAGACCACGATTAGGGTTAGGATCATGGTTGGAGGTTAGGAGTACAAATTATAGTCTAGATCAAGTAGGTTTAGTATTAGGCTAAGTCAACATTTAAAGGATTTAGGGTTATAGTTTTGATTAGGGTTAGGGTATGGGTTTACATTTCTATTAGTATTATTTATAGGGTTAGGATATATATATCTAGGTTGACATTGCTATGAGTATTATTTTTAGGGTTATGACTTGTATTGGGGTTAAAATTTATGGATAAGAAATTTATGATTAGGGCTTATAATTTAGGATAAGAGTTGGGGCTTATCATCTAGTATAAGGGTTTACCATTTATGATTAGTGTTAGAATTATGATTTTTAACTTATTCAACATTAGTTAAATAGCTCTTTTAGAATTATAATTTAGCATTTAAATTTAACATTTTAAGATCTTAGTGTACAAAGATTAGGGTTTAGTATTTAGGGTCATGGTTTAAAATTTATGGTTTATGATTGTGATTAGGGTTAGATCTAGGTTAAATGGGTTTACATGATTTTTAGAAGTATGGTTTAAAGTGGGTTAGGGTACATGGGTTTACATCATTGTTAGTTTAGTATGATTAGAGGGTTAGGATTTGTATTAGGGATACGATTTTGGATTATGGTTTTAACACACAGTTTTAATATTTATAATTAAAGTTAGGATCAAGTATTATGATTAAATACTATTTAATTTTGGGGTTTATAGTTTAGGTCTACGGTTCAAATTGAGATTTAGGAGTTATGGTTGAGCATCTAAGATTAGGGGTTATAATTTATGATTAGGGTTTTGTAGTTAGGATTATGACTAGGTTTAGTATTTAGGACATATAGATTAAGACATTAAGATGAATTTGACATATATACATAAACATGAATATCGAAAACATACATGTCTACATTTAACATCAACATATATACATATATATTTATGAAATAAAATATGTATATTTTAATCTGCATTCTTAATGTATAATTTAGGATCTCCCCTTAAGATGTATGCCATTAAATATAGTTAAAATTATGCAGTTTAGATTAAGGTGCATAAAGATGAATAACATAATCATAAACATGAATAAGGCATTAAGATGAATAACATATACAGATACATGAATAAAACATATATACACAAACATAAAAGATTAAGATGTATTAAAAAATAAATAACATACATACATTAACATTAATAAATTTATATGAATATTGAAAATATTTTTCTAAATTTTATTTTTAAAATATTTTAAAATATTTTTCTAATTTTTTATAATTTTCAAGACTAATTTTTAAAAAATATTTTCTAATTTTTTTTTCTAATATTTTTCTAATATTTTGTTATGTTTCAATCCTAATTTATTTTCTCGTAGTTTTCTAATATAAAATTTCAAATTAATATTTTTAAAATATATTTTCTAATGTTTTTCTAATATTTAAATGTAATGTTTTTTTCTAATTTTTTTTTAGTTTTTTTTCCAATTATACATTATATTATTATAAATTTTCTAATGTTTTTAAAATTTTTTTCTAATATTTTTTCTAATATTTTTCTAAATTTGTTTTCTAAATTTTATATTATTATAAATTTTCTAATGTTTTTTCTAATTTTTAAAAAATTTGATTTCTTAAATTTATATTATTATAATTTTTTTAATGTTTTTTCTATTTGTTTTGTAAAATTTATATTAAATTATAAATTTTCTAATGTTTTTCTAATATTTTTTTTAAATTTGTTTTCTAAATTTTATATTAAATTATAAATATTCTAATGTTTGTCCTAAATTTGTTTTCTAAATTTTATATTAAATTATAAATTTTCTAATATTTTTTCTAATATTTTTTAAAATTTGTTTTCTAAAATTTATATTATTATAAATTTTCTAATGTTTTTCTATTGCTTTTTCTAAATTTTTTTTCTAAAATTTATATTAGATTATAAATTTTCTAATGTTTTTCAAATGTTTTTTCTAAATTTGTTTTCTAAAATTTATATTAAATTATAAAATTTCTAATTTTTTCTAATGTTTTTTCTAAATTTATTTTCTAAATTTTATATTAAATTATAAATTTTCTAATGTTTTTCTAATATTTTTTCTAATGTTTTTCTAAATTTGTTTTCTAAAATTTATATTATTATAAAATTTCTAATGCTTTTTCTAAATTTGTTTTCTAAAATTATATTATTATAAAATTTCTAATATTTTTTCTAGCTTTTATATTATTATAAATTATCTAATATTTTTCCTAATGTTTTCTAATGTTTTTTATATAATATTTTTTTGTTTTCTAAATTAATATAAATAAACAATAAAAATATTAAATTAACATTTATATATGCTTTCAAAACATTAAAAACATAAAAAAATTCAAAATATGCTTTGAAAACATTAAAAAATGCTTTGAAAACATTTAAAAATGGTTTGAAAATATTAAAATATACTTTGAAAACATTTAAAAATGCTTTAAAAATGTTAAAAACATTAAAATAATAATATTTTGACATACCTGAAGATGAGAATCGGAAGGAAAGTGACAGGATGACGTTGACAGAGCTGATAGGGAACATGCATTCGCTCCAACCCTCAAAATGAATAGTGATGCTATGAAAATGAGCAAAAATGGGTTAAAAAGTTATTTTTAACCGTCGAAAATCAGCACAGCGTATGTTCAGGTGAACATGGTACATACATATGTTTTCCCAAACATAGCATATTATATGTTGATATGTTCATGCAAACATATGCAAATAATATGTTCGCTCGAACATGTTAATTATGTTTGTGCGAACATGTCATGCATAGAATTTTGACTTTTCCCAACTTTTTTCAATTTTGCTCGTCCCACTAAAGTGGAACCCATTATTGTGGGTTCACCCCTGGTTTTGGTAAATAGTGATGAACTTCCTCAAGCTTATTGTAATTTTTCTTCAAATCACTCTAGTCATTCACTTGTCTAAAAAATTCACTCGATATGGCTTGGAATTCAATTCCTTACAATGGCATCTTGAAATTGCTCAATGTCTCTTTGAAAATGCTTGAGTGTGCAAGGTAAAAATGAACCATCTAAACCCCTATTTATAGATAAAGTTCATTTAAGGGTTAGGTAGGGTGTAACAAATTCTCACATTTCTAGCTCATTTTCAAATTGACTTCCATTCTTATAAACCTCAAAACCTTTCTTGGTTCACATTGTATCAACATCGACTACCTTACTAACTTGGTTGAGTTTACTGACCAAAATGCCTTTCAATTTTACACAAGTTCTCCTTATGCATGTTTCTTTATGCTAATAAGGACTTTATTTCATGATTCCAAGGAACTAATAAATGATCTAACTTTTAAAATGTAGTTCCCATACACACCTTTGTGGATTAGTTTGAAGTTGTGGGGTCAACCAATTTGATGGATGAGGTGTCATCGACTATTTCAGTTGTAGTTCCACTATCTTCTATCTTCCTTATCCATGTCATGCTCATTTGGTTTTTGATCTCATCAATACTAACCTTGTCATTTCCTTTGATGTCTTCTTTATTAGCCACAAATGCTTAGTATCTACAATTCTTTCTTAGTTGATCAACCCGATGACAATGAAAATATGCCATGCTAAAATTCTTCCAATTTCTAGATCCACCTCTTATGTGCATCCTCATGCAATTGGTTGTAATGTGACCATATATTCCACATTCTATACATGTAACCCATGTGTTCTAATCCCAATTGACTATATTACCTAGTCTACTTGGTTTCCAATTATATTTTTTCTATGATATGAAATTGTGTGCCTTATGTCAATACTTAGTGCATGTGTAGCAAGACCCTTGAAACTTTTTTTGCTTTGGAATGCTAGTTGATTTGGATCTACACTCAAACTCTTGATGACCATGCTTATTGTAGTTATAATAGTAACCATCAGACTTAGGTGTAACATAAGTCACATCAACCTTACTCCAACATACATTGGCCGTGTATCCAAGTTCTCCACAATGATAGCATGTCGACTTCTTTATTTTAGGATTGGCATGTACACATTCCTTTTCTCATTTTTCTTTGATTATTCTCCTTGCTCAGTTCTAGGTTTCTTAGTTTAACCCAACCCAATGATATCTCTTGGTATTCTTTGTCTCTCAGTTGTTCATCCAGATTTTTGATACTTTCCTAGATCAGATCTCTTTAGCTATTCATTGGTTTGCTTCCTAGTCTTCATCTCATTTCTTAATTTTTCATTGTTTAACCTCAATCTAGTAGCTCTTCCATCTTTCTAGCAATCTCATTACTAGAACCAAGTAGCTAGTTTACCATGTCATACAATTTTTTGCCAACTTCTATATTTCAATATCTTTCTCATCCATTCTTGTAGTCATGTTCATTTTATCTTCTTCAGCCATTCTCTTGTCATCTTCAAAATCTCTTTTGTTCTTTGAATTCACACATTCTCACTAAGTGACCTTCTTGTTCTCTCTAATTGATTTTACCTACTCCATTAGGGTTTGATTATTTCCCATCAAATCTGATATAGAAGCTTCAAACTCATTAGATATGTTTTCCTCTGATAGTCATCTAAACTCTTCTTCTTGATATTGAATTTTAATTTATTGATTTGATAATTCCTTCCTTTTTTCAAGTAAGGAATCATTCAACTTCTCATTCATTTCATTGATTTGATCTAGGGAAATCCTTAGTTCCAATCTCTGGTTCTCAATTAACATATCAAGCCTATACCTTTCCATCTCTTCAAATCTTTCCTCTTAAGTGGTAAAACTCCTTATCAAGAGACTAGGATATAATACCAATTATTGGAAAGTTTAGGAAAGATGAGATGTAGAGAGGAGGGGGGAGGGGTGAATCAGTATCTCATTAAATTTTTTTAACCCTTAATAAACTTTACCCTCTTGATTACTAAACTTGGTTTGCATGCATATTCAAACTAACATATGCTAAATGACATTAATCTTGAATCTAGTATCTGTAACTGTAATCACATCAAAAGCATTCATTAACACATTAAAAAATTTGACACAAAGATTTGGCAATGTAGAAACCCCTAGTTAGAGGAAAAAATGCAGTGGGGATGACACCCACAAATCCTTCAAAATTATAGTAAAAAGGTTGCCTGTTAGGGAATACAAAAATATCACTTCTAGTGACTTACCCTATTAAGATTAATATGGCATAACCTATTAAAGTTCACCTTGTTCTATAATTTAGCAACACTCTTCAAGTTGGCACTCGGTTAGGATATTTTACATAAAGATTATTAAATCCACTATGTTAGGAGATTTTATGCTACAATGGTATGAAAGTAATAGTAAACCGATCTAACACTATGCAACTTAATTTTATAGATCTAGATATAGTCTAATCTGTACTAATATCACCTTCTTATGCCTACTTTCAATTAACATGCCCTTATTCACTACTTGGTAGCTTTTTTATCCTTAGCTTAATCCTCAAACTTTTCATTCCACCAACATATCTTCAACAACTTTAAATTTTATCTTGATGCATCCTTATATAGGAATCTTGTAGCTTCCATCATTTCTGACTTAATAAGGGTTTAGATCCTTGTAGAATGCTCAATTAATTAGATCAACAACCCTCATTCATTCTCTCTTACCTAAATTACTTTCTTTATTTTCAATAGTTTAAACCTATCCCTTAGGATCCATAAAGTCATGTTTCATTTCTAATAAATCTTACCTAATCTTTGTCTCAATCCATTTAAACCATTTCCTAGCTTGGTAGGAATCAAACAAATAGAATTATGTACAATTACAAACATTTATGTGCATTTTTTGTCACCTGACAAATATTGTCCTCTCTTCTTAGTAATATGTCGTCCCTCAACAATACACACACTTGGTCATAATTGTACTCAGGTATCACACTTCTTGGTTAGTACTATGCTTGATACTCATTCTATTTTTTGATTTAACCTCCATTTAGTAACTGCCTTTATTCGATATCAAGGTTTACTAACCACTTTGTCTTACATTAACCTAACTTCCTTTGCATCACAAATTAGAATTAATGACAACAATCAAATGCATATAGGAGTAACAAGTGATAGTGGCCAAGATGGTTCATGGTTATTTATTTGATCTTTTTCCTATGTTTGTGGGATGTTCTTTGGAGCATGTACCTCCACCCATGATGTATGTATTCCAGAAGGGATTGGAGCATTTCTTGTTACTTTATGTTTGATCTCATGCAAAAAGAATCACATAATCTCTTTGACTCTTTATATATTACAATGTGACACATCTGTTTTGTTCTATCAAAAATCCCTACAAAAGATAATAAACCACTAATAAAGTGTACCATCTTAAAATGAAAGTACCCATTATTTAAGACATTCTAGATCTCACCCTTTAGTAATTTTATGGTCCATGGATGCATTTATTTTCAAATGATTCTTTTTCCTAGTTCCTTATGTGTAGTTTTTGAGATGTTGAGATTATCTCTCCTTGGGATAATCTTGGTATACTTCGACCATATTGATCTATACAAATATAGGCTGACCAAATCTACCTTTACTAGTATAGGTTAACCAAGTTGACATGTACCCAAGCCTCTCTCAGGGATAGATTTAAATTATAAAATATTGTGACCCCATCAACTTTTTTTTTTTTTTGATCTTGAAAAATAGTATATAAGCGATCTTTGTCACTTTAATTTTTCACAATCCACACAAAAAAATACAAGAGCTCTCACATCTAAGGATATCATGTAATAATATTCAAGGCATTCATCAAAATTTCAAGATAATTCTCAATCTTTTCTCATGATTCGAGTATCCTTTATGAGCATTTCCTTTTCAAGATCTACCATTTTATTGGACATCAAGGTAGGAGAGATATACATTGTGGAATTATCATTCTTCTTCTTTTGTACACATCTACATCCATGTCTCCATGATTTGGTATTGACTAGATCCATCACATTTCGTGGAGATTTCCTACATTCATACTAAAGACTCAACATCAACAATATCTAGCATAATGAAACTCTTCCTAACAAAGATTTCATCAAGTAAGGTAAGGGTTGCATTTGTCTTACTTCTTTACATAATTTTACATTCCTATCTCTTTTAAGGTTAATTCTTAAATGAGGTCTTGAACAAGGCAAGTCTTCCGCCCAACAAAATTTTTTTTTTCTTGTGTGCAGGAAAATGTTATTGGAATTGTGAATTTTGATTCATAAACCTACAATTTGAAGATTTTGGGAGATCTAAGGTTAAATATGTTTATATCCTCTGAGAGAATATTGACTTGGTAGAATATATATGACTAGCTTGACCTGTGCTCGGTGGTTTGCATGTTTTAGGTTTTTTTTTTGGCTTTTTTTGTCCCGATTTCAAATATGCAACCAAATTTTGTTTTAATATTTCTAGTTACTAATTTTTGAGCAAAGAGGCCTCTCTCTCTCTCTCTCTCTCTCTCTCTCTCTCTCTCTCATATTTTAGATCTTATTTCATGCTTTATAAGGACTATACATGTGTTTGAATCAATTAACCATAGATAGGTTAATTAATCTCACTCTTAATCAAGCAATTCAGCCTGATTACATTCAAAATCTAAAGGTTGATGAACACTACATGAAAGAGGATTTTCTTGCATACTAATTGGTATAATTTGAGTTCAATACTGACATCCATTCACTTTACTTAGGTTTTTCTAATCTAACTTGAGATATATTGATAGTTATGTATGGAAGTCCCTCTTTCTTTTGTATTGAATGTCTTGGGGTGAAGATGCTTAACTAATGAACTCATCTCATCTAGTTTCCATTAACAAATTTATTGATTCCAACCCCCCTACCACATAAATAAAATAAAATATTGATTTTACTTTCATTTCCCCTTTTAGTTTTGGTTCATGTCCTTTCAAGTTGGATTTGTTTTCCATTCATCTTGTTTTGTTTCTCTCTTTGATCATTCTTGTTTCTTTTTGATCTTGATTTCTTGGCTTATGTTTCAAAAAATTTTCCCTCTTATTTCAAGTTTTTCAGCCAATTTTTTGAGGGGGCATCCTCATGGCCTTTTCTATTTATTTAAGTAATTTTTTAATGGGTTCCTTTTTTCTTTGAAACAATGCTCAAAATTGTATTGTTCCAAAGAGGGAAAAATGTTGACACCTAGAAATGATCATCACCCTTATCTCATATTTTTTGTTGTCTTTTGTCTTATTCATCAATTTTAGCTATTTTCAATCAATTTTGAGCTTCTTTAAATATTTTTCACTTATCATGTATTATTATTGTGTTTTCATTTATCCAAATTAGTTTATCATTTTATATTAAGTTTAATTGAATAATTTTCATAATTATTTAATTAATGTCCTTATGTTCTAATATCCCCCTTTTCCATAAATTAATATCATTTAATTATATTTTATTTCATTTTCAACTTCAAATAAAGTTTTACCATCTTATTTCATTTTGCATTTAGATATTTTTATTTATATGACCTTTAGGCTTTTGATGGGAAATTAATAATTAATTTTATTATTGAGATATTAATTATTGTTGGCTCAATTCCTTCCCCTCTGATTATTTACTCAATCGTTTATGTCTATTCATTTTCAAGTTTTTTTTCTATGTAATAAATGATCTTCTTCATCCATTTTGGGTTAACCACATTTCAAGTATCCTTGCATGCTATTATTTTCTTTATACTTGATTTTCGAAAATTGATAGGGAGCTTGTTAATAAGAGATTGTTAAATTTGAAGTAGAAAGAAGAATAATGGAGTGCTATAGAGAGTTTGCATAATTTGAATTCACATCCTCATGTTATTTTATTTATTTTTAAAAATCTAATTTAATGGCTTTGTGGAATGATTTGCGATAAGTTGAATATGATTTTTATGGTTGAAGTTTTCATATTCTCACACTAATGATTTTTCCAATCTATATGTGCATTATTCAAAGATAAAATGGGCTAGGAGGGAAAGTCAGACTATAAAGGCCTAAATTGATATTTAGAGAAGATATGAAAGAGGTGTAAAGAGTTATGAGATTTAGCAAAGTGTGGAAGGAAGAACAACATTCAATATGATGGCATTGATGATAAATCAGAAAGAAGATTAACCAAGAAAAATGAACGTGTCAAAGTCATTGAAACAATTGAAAAATAAAATTAGTTGAGAACTTTCATCAAAAGATAAAATTGAATTTCATGAGCACAAAAGATGAAATGTCAGGAGAAAGGACTAAGAGAGGGTCACAATTTATTATAGAGGAGTTAACAAGACTATTTCTCTTGAAAATATTCCAAATGATGGAAGAGGGAACATCAAAACAAGAAGAGATGAAGATTCACAATGATATTTATTTTTGTTATATTTTTGTCATGAGTAGCAGTAATAGTAAAGAGGTAATGTTGGTCTCCCAATTGCAAGGGGATGTGGGGTTGCAAAACTTTTGATGGGAGAAATGCACATTAAGAGTGAGCACATGTAAAAAAAGGTAGAAGTTTTATCTCTAGATAAAATAGAGAGGGGAGTGCAAAGGTGGAAATATATAGAGTTGAGAATGTGGCTACTTAGTAATAATGCAGATTAAAAGGCAAATGAAAAGGCCAAATTCGTAAATGATTAAAGATTATTTTGTTTTAATAATTAATGAATATGTGTTTTTGTTAATATTGTAATTTGTAATTGTGAAATTCAATTTGTGCAAAGAACCTCTATGAATAGCTTTTAGCTTAGCATGAAGTTGCAAGAAATAGGGAAATCCTTTTGGTCTTGCTTTATTGAACATCTCATTTCTTCAATATTTGAGTATTGGAAGGGCTTAAACATCATACACTAAGCTTAATTCCTAGACCAAAAGTGTTAAATAGTCAAAGTTGACTTTTTTTACCCAAGCTTAATTCTTCCCTTAGTGTGTGATGTTTAAGGGTGACCTATTGGAAGTGCTTGGTAGTTATTATAGATAGTTTAGTGCACTCACAAATCTAAAATGGTACATCAAATTTTGACATTTGTGGAGTTTTCTTCATGTGTGGCTTAATTTCTTATAGCTATTGTTCTTGATTCTAGATAGCAATGACACATATTGTGGGATTTTTCATATACTCAAGTGTCATAATGTAGTCATTTGATAACTACTTAAAAATGTCTCAATAACCATGCACTACAACCACTTTAGAAATTGCCAAACCTTGCATACAAGTGACTAACAGTCACATGCTAAAGGTGCCAGTAAAGTTGCACGACTTCTCCAATCAAAACTTACAAATTCTAACTATTGAATATAATAGCTATAATATATATAAATTTATTTCAATGAGTTTTTAGTTGTAATATTCTTATGAGGATTGAAATGCATAGTTTCCTTGATCAAACTCATTGACCCAAATTTCATGAGTAGACTGTTCACATGGACCCATCTCTCATAAGAATGAATAAAACACTTAGCACTCATTACATTTAAGTGATTCTCATATAGATGAAGCACGAGAACTTCCCCTCTAAGTGAAACACTTGACACTTATTGTACTAAAAGTTTAAGTTATCATATAAAGAATGACCTAGAATGTTATCACTACTAGACCCCAAACCCTTCCCCTAGCTTCCACTTGAAAAAGAAAGTGACTTTGACCCACAAACCGTTGATAAATGCAAAGCAGGTATTGAATAGTCCCGAGGCCAACTGCATGATTGACTGAATTGATGGGCGATGCCCCTCGAGAACCCAAATTTCAACTCCTGCCAACTTCCCAGTCCCAATGAAGCACAGCCCATGTTCAAAGTCAAAATCTGATTTTAACAATTTACAAAGCTTTCCTTCACCAAGTAGGATTGCATGCAATTCCGCCACCGTCCACGTTTGCATGCTCATTTTTCATTCTCTCTTCACATGAGATTGTCATAAATATGAGTTTGCGAGGGAGAAATGTATTCAACTCATTCTTTTCATGTGCTGCTTGTTTCTGCTTCCCCCAAAATGTGTGTCTCTGTTATGAACAATAATTCTTCTTCTTCCTCCAACCAGAAAATCCGCAAAGCTTCCTTTTATTATAAAAGTTCATCGTCATCCAGCGATAACAAGGAGGAGAAGGTTTGCTTTACAAGGCGTTGCATACGGAAGGTGAATGAGACGAGGGCCAAATTGTACATCATACGCCGATGTATCACAATGCTGCTTTGCTCTCACGATCCATAACTACAACATCTGTATTAATTATTACAGAGGCAATCCATTATATGTTTTTTTTTGGAAATCTCAGAGACCAAGTTTTTTTTTCATGTGTTATCATTAATGAGTAGGAGGGTTTTGGATTCTGCATTTCCTTTTTAAATGAAATGTGAGAGATACTCATTTATATTTATCAGCTCCATACTATTATTCTGGTTGGATATCAAAAGGTTATGCCAACTTTATTAATATGTGAAAAAACTTGTAGCTTTAAATTTTTTGGTTGGACAATATTTTAATATTTGGGATATGGTCAGTGGGTCTTTGGTCTATTGATGAAGTTGAATGACTCACCATGGATCAGTGCAAGGCTCCGACATCATAAGGGATGAGGCTGGGAATTGTAGCCTATGTGATTTTGACGGATGATTGGTAGCTTGCAGGCCTTGAACTGCCTAACAGATCTGAACCCTCCATCTACAAAAAATATTTAGATTACCAAAACATAAAAGTATTATTAAAGCTGTAAGTATTATACCCTAATCACTGATTTATGATCTGAAAATATTAGATAGTCAAAATTGATTTTTGAAATACTTAAAATTATTCTATTTTTTCAAATTTAATCTTTCAAATAATATTGTAAGTTTCAATGTTCTCACTGATTAGTTAAGGAAGCTATGATAAATTTCATGTTTTTCTTCTAGTAGTTTAGTTGAGCTTAATCTAATTTAGGATCAGTAAATAATGCAACCCTTCTCAGATCTGTTCATTCCATCTTAGCGTAAAGCTTCTTCAAAGACCTGTTCATCTATTTGGCTTAAAGCTATAAAGTTACAATGATTGATTCGTCTCCTTTGCTCCTTTGCATGTTTCTCATCACTTAGACCATTGATATATTCTTAGGTAGCCCTTAGATTTTAGTAACTTGATACTTATCTTCCAACCTACAATAGCAGTAGATGTAGGATCTTATATATATATATATATATATATATATATATATATATATATATATATATATATATATATATATATATATATATATATATATATATATATATATATAAAGTGATAAGCCACTAAATTAAATTATTTGACTTACAGTTCAGTATTTAAGTTATGTAAATTAATAGTTTTATAATTTATTAATATAAGATCATTAATTTCTTTGGCAAAGGTAAAATATAGAAATTTAGTCATAACTATTCATTCAATGTAAGGTCATTTTATTAGAAGGATAAGGTGATCCACCATTAATATCTTAGTCAATTTATATTGTATACCTTGTCTTTAAGGATATGATCAAATAAAATATTTGTATATTGTACAAGGGGAAGTCCAAGGTGAAGAGCTACTTGTTTATGAGATGTTTTTATCTGAAGATAGTCACTCTTATATATCTATGCCTATAAAGAGTACTATATGTGTTATCACTTGACTCATTCTTGGTGATGTACTAGCATCGTAGTAGAATGCAAAATGTGTTTTACACCATTCAACAACATGATGTGTATCTTTTATACAACCCCTTGATATTTCATTTGCTACTTTCATAAAACACTTTTAATGCAAGCTACAACAATATCACGATTGCCATTTCCATGTCCAATCTCAAAGAAACTCCAAAGATATGGTATGTTTACATTATGATGGTATCTACATAATGCATAAAATAACCTAGGTGATTTTAATTTTTCTATTCATCTATCTAATCAAAAAAAAATATTTTCAATTTTAGCACGTCCCTTTATTTTAATTTTAATTTTTTTACAATCCAATGATCTACATAATGAGTGGCATCCTCTTTATCATCCTGTAATATAAAACCAATACTCTTTCTTAATTGGATGTACTTCAAATGTACTATCAACACCATCCAAATCCAATTGCACATCTTAATAACACATTTGCACCATAATAGCTACCCACTTTGAAAAATAGCATTCTCATTAAATGACCTTTTGATGAACAAAATAATACTTTTGCAACAAATTTATTGACTCTTACAACTTGTTTTATAGAAGTAGAATTGAAATAAATTGGTCTTGTTTAATTATTTCAATTCTATCAAATTAAGCCATTATTTCCTTTTTCATGCTATTCATTGACCTTCTCTTCAAGGGTGAAGGTTGTTTAGCAAGTGATCTCAATTTTTCCTCATCCATTTCATGTAAATAGCGTAGCTTTCTACAATTCATTTTTCTCTTTATAATTTGAGCTAGAATTATATCTTCATCCATACTAGTAGGAGGAAGTGATCTTGACCCTTCTCCAACATCCATTTCTTGGGATTCCATTGATCCTTGTCCAACATTTATTTCTAGAACTTAGGTTGAGCCTTCTCTAATATCCATTTCTTCAACTTGGGGTGATCCTCCTACCCAAGCTTCTCCTTCAACTTGTACTTATTTATTATAAGATGCACACAATAAAGAAACAAGTAAGAACAATTTAGAGGCAAAGAAGTCCAAAAACGTAAAAAAATTAAAAATTAAACTATATGAATATGTACTGAGCTACCTACCTACATACATGCACATGCGCCCACGCACGCGCGCACACACACACACACACAAAAAAAAAAAAAAAAAAAAAAACACATATTCAAATAAATTCAAAATGTAAAGCATTAAAACTTGTAGAAAAAAAAAAACCACTTTATTTAGGTTTAATTAATGTAATCCTCTTTGTAGTTCAATACAATAACTTTTAACTAGCTCCTCCTACATTTCCAAGCTCTACAATCACTAGAAAGATGTCTCCTACATCACAAATTCATACATGAAAAATTTACTTAACTCAATCTAAATGTGGATATATATGTGTAAATTTAAATTATGCTCAACAATTATTACCAATCCTAAAATATGGTCATAATTAGAAGAAATCAATGAAATTTCATTAAAATTTTCATCTTCATCTTCATCAAATTTATTAATATCAATAAGTGGCATAAAGTTGAATGCACCCACATATACCCGCATTCTTGATTGTTACATTTCTCATAGTTTTCCTCAATAAAATGATAATAAAAATATGATTAATCCCTAGGGTAAAACATCTAACAATAATAATTGTACTCATTATTGAATGTGAATATCATATATTCTCTATCCTCTTGCAACTATTCATAGTTTTTCTACCACACCTAGAGGGTGTAAGAAGTTGAGGCCAATTTTTGGCCAAAAAGTGGATCTATTTTTTTTTTCTTTTTCAGTTTCATCTTGTTTGAGCTCAATATTTGAAGCACTTGGAGATTGAATCTAAATAAGTTAGCAATATATGCTATACAACTCAAGGCCTACTTTCCAAATATAAAATTTATTTTAATGCTAAGATGATAAATTTTAATTTTGAATAGGCATTACAAAAAATTACAATTTAAAAGTCCTTGTTTCAAGACCATACCATGTCAGTGTGTACATCAAGAATTTTTTTTATCTAAATGAAAATATTTCTTTGAATTATTTCAGGGAATGGTATGTAACTTAGTTAAGATTGATGTTACTTTTTTATTTTTGTATTTTTATATTATATATATATATATATTATTAGGCATAATTATTTTTGATAAAGTGTTATATACAACAATCATATTGTGACCTAGACACATGATTTTTAATTTCTTTTTAATCGTCTAGAATTATCTCTAGTTTGATGTCATGTAATGTTTTCAAAGAACTTTCAAATAAAAAATTTCTTAAAATAATAAAGTACCATGTTCTCAAGAGTTTTAAAAACCTATTTAACTAGAAATTCAACAAAAATTTAGAGAAAAATTAAATTATATAAATAATTTACATATTTAGAATTTGTGTACGTTGATGTATAATGGGATTTTCTTTTGTTAAGAAATTCTGTAGATAACTTAGTCTAATTCATGTCCAAAGTGTAAAATTTTTATGTAGGTTGAAATGTCCTCCAACATTCAGGTCAAACTAGATCCAAATCTTAGGTTTGGTTGGACAAGACATTTCCAAAGCTTAAGTCCAAAGGAAATTTGGAGGGAAATTTCAAAATTTGTAAAATAGGGCCACATTTATAAAATGTTACCTTGTTCCTGAAGTGTATGTTGGTAGATTACATTTCCAAGAAATAGGGTCCCATTATAAAATAGGGTGACATTTTAAAGCTAAAATATAACCCCATTTCTAAGTGGGGTGGCATTTCTTTTTATAAGTTTTTAAAATTTAACTAAAACTAGAATTAAATTAGATATATGCACACATTTATTAGTTCCCTTATATACACCAAGTCCCATTATGTATCATAAGGCTTGTAATGTGTCATAAGTGGTCCTAATGTGTCCTAGGAAAACTTTGATATGTTAGAACCACTTGTGTATCACAAGGGTATTGTAAAATAAGCAATATGTTCTACGAGGTTCCAAGGGGTACTAGGGTATTCTAATAGGACCTAATGCATCCTAAAGAGTCTTAATTTGCTATAAAGGCTCTTAATGGTGTAGGGGCACCTAAGCTTTTTTGCAATTTTTGGTGTTTTTTGAGTATTTTTGTGTAATAAGATCTATTTTTGGCAGCAAATCTAGTTAGATTGGTCCAATGGAATGAAATTTTGTCTTGGAAATCCTGAAAGTTGATGTGGAGCAACTTAAGGTGTAAATTTACCAAGTACGGTCAAGAGTGAGTCAAAATGTAGTTAGTAATTTTAGGGGTCCTAAATGATTTTTGGATGAATTTGAGAAGGTGTTGGAACCTTTGGAGTAAGTTTCATGCAGAGTTGTAACAAAATGTCAAAGTTGCAATGTTGCAACTTGACAACTTTTGCATCTTTTTGCTCAAGATAGAAAAAATGTCACATTG
Organism: Cupressus sempervirens; assembly: GCA_028749045.1. Classification (NCBI taxonomy): domain Eukaryota; kingdom Viridiplantae; phylum Streptophyta; class Pinopsida; order Cupressales; family Cupressaceae; genus Cupressus; species Cupressus sempervirens. Next base: position 435,621,565 of record CM053791.1, on the reverse strand, counting down.
AACCTAACAAGAAGTTAGGAACTATACTAACAAATCCAAGAGAACATAAAGTTATTAGAAAATAGATTTTGATAATTGGTTCATCAATCAAGATATTTTTTACAATTTTCCTTTATTTTCCTATGTTCTTTCCATACATTTTTTGTACTACATTGTACTTTTTGGTAGTGAATTTGATTAGCGGTTGTAGAGTAGAGAGTTATCATTCATTTTCATTTTGTTTGAAATTTTTAAGTGTTCACAGATGACTTTTTTGTGAGTTTGAAGCCAAATTGGTAACAAACCCTCTAAAATCATGGTTTTGTCAAAGAAATGGCTTAAAACCTAACATTCCACAATTATAAATCTGCATGGATCGATGGAATATTAGGTTAGGATGCATAGGACCCAATTTTGGTAGTTTTAGTTTCTTATTTATTGATTTTCTATTTTTACACTAAAGCCTTAGGCTAATCACTATGTGGTGTTAAGCCAAGGGAGATGGGAAATGAACCCTTAGTTATAGGAAAATGGATGTTGTAGTGTGATCAAGGGTTAAAATGATGTTCTTTGGTATCTAATAGACCTATTATGAGAATTGGTTTTAGAAGGTTGTAATCTTGACAATCATTTTAAACTCAAAGAAGAAATTGATGATTAGAAGGCTTAATTAGTTGGCTAAAAAGGGCTAAATTTTGGTTAGGGAACTTAATGAAAAAACCTACATCCCATTTTATGAAATTATTATAATCTACCAAATGGGTGTTAAGAAAAGTGAAAAGATCCTAGCCTTGTTTAGTTGATTTCAAAATTAGGTTGGAAAAAATCAAATTGGAGGCCTAATTCAACTAGTCTACTAGGAATATTTGGTATTAACTGAATCTTGAAAAACTAATGGGATTGTGAACTTATTTAACCCCACAAGTGCCTCTGCATCATATTGGTATCAAAGTCAAGTTGAAGTGAAACTATAGAGTATGATGGACACTAAATAATTAATGTTCCCTAAGGAATTAAAAGTTGGAACAATGCCTCCAAAAAAATTAAGTACTAAAGCTTTGAAGAAGCTAGTTCAAGAAATGTTAGAAGTACAATAGAAATAAGTCAAAGTAGAGAGGAGTAAGGAGATGGTAAAATTAATAAAATGGGGAGATGAAATTGATCAAGAGGAGGAAGAAGAAGAATAAAGTCCTCAATAAAAGTCATTGTGTCCCCTAAATTAGCTAAAGAACAAAAGGTCTTTTTGGATTCTTTTAAGTCAATTAGTAAGGATCATTTTTATGGCCTACTCATCTTTCATGGTAATCTCAATGGGGAGGAGTTATTAGACTAGATTAATGCATTAAATAATCATTTTGATCTTAAAGTAGTCTATGAAGATAAGAAGGTGAGTGTATCCAAAGAAAGGTTGAAGGGATCAAGTCTAATATGCAAGAGGAGAGAGTGAATTATGCTAGGAAGAAGAAAATCACTTCTTGGGAAAGGATGAAAATTAGACTAAAAAATTAATTGAGCTTCCTATTGATTATGGGGTGCAATTGTGTAGGAAGTTATGAAAATTTAATTTAAGGGATTTTGATATTATCTTTTATATAGTGGAATTCCAAAAACTCAATTTGAGTAAAAAAGGAAAGAAGGTGAAGTAGAGAAATCGACTAGGTATCTAAATGGGCTAAAACAATTATATCCAAGATAAAATCAATATCTTGGAACCTAATACAGTGCACACATGTTTTTAACCAGATTTGAGAGTAGAGGATAAACACAAGAGAAGAGGAGAGTAAAAATAGAGAGGAAGAGATAACATAGTATATAGATGAAGAGGATCTTTTGTTAGGAAACAATCTTTTAATAAGAGTGGAGAAATCATTTTAGTAGAAGGTAGTGAAGAGAGTAGTGGAAGAGGATCTTCTTAGAGAGGAGGTTATAGGATTAGAAAAAAATCCAAAGGCAAGTTTGGAGGACTAGACATCATTATGTAAATATTTACTGGAAAATATTATAAGTGTGGTCAAATTGGGAATATTGTACATCAAAAAGCTTCAAGCTCACATGTGAGTGAAAGGAGAACACATATTGTTCAAGAAGAATAAACTACTAGTTTGACCTCACCTATTGGAAAAATTGGACCATTTTTTGAAGGAGAGAACCTAATGTTAAAAATGACACTCTTGAAGGTACCCAAAATAAAAGAGCCTCCTCAAAGAAAGACTTTGTTTAGAACTAGATGCAAATCCCAACAGAAGGTATGTAAGTTCATAGTAGATTTAGAGTATGTTAAAAAAATATTGTGTCTTTAGAGATGGTAGAGAAATTAAAATTGAAAAGACTGCCCCATGTAAACCCCTATAAAATATCTTGGTTGAATAAAGGTCAAGTTGTTTGAGTAGATGAACAAGCCTATGTAGAGTTTGAGATATGGTAATATAACCCGAATAAAGTTATATCAAATGTACTTCCTATGGATGCATGTCACCTTTAATTAGGTCATCCATGCCACTATGATGTTAAATCCATGAATGATGGGGCATAGACCTCCTATATGATAACCATGGGGGGTAAAAGTTTCAAATGGATCCTTTTCCTGATCAGGTGGAAGATAAGTTGGCAAGATCTCCTATCATGATGATGAGTGGGAAATAGTTTCTTAAAGTATTGAAAAGTGGAGGAGGGAAAGTATATTCTATCATAGTGAAACCAAAGGAGGAATGTAGGACTAAAACCCCCATTGAAGTACCTATAAAGATAAAACAAATATTGGACTCTAGTACAAAGACATAGCTTGAAAGAGATACTAGATACCCTGCCACAAATGGGGGATTTTAACCATCAAATAGACCTTATTCTAGACTATACTCTACCAAACAAGCATGCATACAAGATGACCCCTACACAAAATGAAGAGATAGAGAAGAAAGTGTAAGAACTATGGGATAAGGGGCTCATAAGGACAAATTTAAGCCCATGTGTAGTTCCAACTATACTAGTGCCCAAAAAGGATGGTAAGTAGAGGATGTGCACTCATTCAAGGGCCATCAACAAGATCACCATATGCTATAGGTTTACCATTCCTAGAATTGATGACTTGATGGACTATCTAGGAGGTGAAAACTACTTTTCTAAAGTGAATTTAAAGTCACGATATCATCAAATAAGAATCAGACTAAGGGATGAGTAGAAAACAACTTTCAAGACCAATGAATGTGTATATGAATGTTGGTGATGCCTTTTGGGCTCAAAAATAAACCTAGCAACTTTATGAGGTACTTGTGGATTTCAATGGTAGATTTGTGATTTTTTATCTTTATGATATACTAATATTTAGTAGGACTAAGGAGGAACACTTGAAACACTTGGACATTGTATTAAGGAACTTGCATTAAGAAAAAATGATCAACCTAGAAAAGAGCGAGTTTCTCAAAACTGAGTTGGTATACCTTGGCTTTGTTGTATGTCAAGGATGTTTAGATCCTTCTAAAGTATAATCAATACTCAATTGGACTACAACAAGGATAGTGAGAGATGTTAGAATTTTTCATGAGTTGTCCCCATTTTATAGAAGTTTATAAGGAACTTTAGTTATACTCAATACCATCAAATAGGGGATTAAATGTCAATTTGTATTGGCTCCTAGAGATGATGAGAGTTTTGAAATGCTAAAAAGTGTAAGTGCAAGAAGTTGGGACTCACTTTTGGGCAAAAAGTGGAAGTATTTTTTATTTTTTTTTTGAAATTTCTCATCAATTGATGTCAAAATTTGAGGCATTTAGATATTGACTATAAATAAACTTAAGAAATAAAGATTGTAGTGATTGGAAGCTACTTTTTGAATATGTAATTTATTTGTGTACCCATATGATAGACTTGTTTTTTGGTATGGATTTCTAAAACCCACTTTTTGAAAATGCTTGTTTCAGGACCATACTACACTCATGTACTAACACCATAATTTGACACTAATAAATTAATTTTTGTAAATCCTTTTAAAGAAAGTTACCTAACACACCAAATATTGATGAGAATATTTTTCCTTAATTTTTAATTGGCCATAAAGATAAATTTCAAAACCTCTCATGTATGGACACCATAATTTGAACAATATTTCACTTTTTTCAAATTTTTTAAAACTTCAAAAGAATTGTATGTAGTTAATGACATATAAATTAATTTAAGAAAAACCAAAAAATAAAAAAGTTATTAAAATTTTAGTGAACCTCGCTATTTTACATTTAGGTAACACCTTTGATTAAAAAATAATGCAAAAATAGTAAATAAAATCATAACACTATAAAATTTATATTTCTGAAATCAAGATAGTGAGAACTCTAATGGGCTTTTCTTTCGTAAAAAAATTTGATCAGAAAGACCCTCTAAAAATTATTGCAAGGCCTGAATTTGTTAGTTCAATGCCTTAGGAAAATCTTTAGAGGTGAAGGCATTGGCTTGGTCTCACCAAGCCAATCCCAAACTGAAGTTCGAGGCAAGAGAAAAAAATCCCACCCCATGTAAGAAATGGGGAGCTATTTTTGAAATTCAAAAAATGGGTACCCATTTTGAAAAACTATTTTCAATGTGTAAAACTCATTTTATATCCCCGAAAAAATAAAGAATTGAATTTTTTAATAATGGGCACCCTTTAAAAAAAATAAAAAATTGAGTGCCCATTTTAAATTTTTAAATTTTTTTACAAAAACTAGCACCCATTTTTTGAAATTTGGATCAAGCATCTAAGCCTAATACATGTGCCCATTTCTAGAAGAGCATGTCTAAGTCCACAAACTTCTATAGAATTGAGACTCATCTTTGTGTACTTACCCAGAAAGAAGGTAATAGAGTTTTCATGCCTTAAAATTCTTGACAATAATAAATATTCATAGTAGAGTGTGACACTAGATAGTTGATTGTAGGAGCAATGTTGAGTCAAGAGGATCACCTTGTGGATTTCTTTTGAATAGAGAACCTAAATGAGGCCAAAAAAAAATCCTACCTATGATTTGGAGCTATATGCAATGGTGCAAGTCTTTAAGAAATGGAGGAACTACTCGATGACTAAGGGATTAATAATGCACAATGATAATCATGCCCTCAACTTCCATAATAGACAAGAAAAGTTGAACCAAAAAAATCTCAAGTGGGTTGAATATTTTCAAGCCTATACTTTTGTAATAAAAAACATGAAGGGAAATACAAATGAAGTAGTTGATGCTTTGAGTAGTAGGGTGCTAGCCTTACAAAAAGTTAAAGTACAAAGTATAGAGTTGGAATCACTCAAAAGTCTCTATGTTGAAGACAAAGATTTTGCAGACATTCATAATTTTTTCTCTAATGTTTTTATTGTCTTTAATGTTGAGTATGATGACTATATATTGTGGGATGGACTACTTTTCAAAGGATAACAATAACATATACCAAGGGGCTCTATGAGAAGAAAAACCATCAAAGGAAAATACAAAGGAAGCCTTGGAGTCCATTTTGACATAGATAAAACACTTGAGCAAGTGACTAGATTCTATTTTTGACCTAAAGTGAATCAGGATGTTAGATATTTTGTTGAGAAATGAGATATCTGTTAATAAGAAAGAGGAACTTCATCCAATACAAATATATTCCCACCTTTAGCTATACTTACTAGGCCTTGGGAGTTATGTATCATGGATTTCATATTAGGAGTGCCCAAAGTAGTAAGAGGCTATGCCAATGTGTATGTGGTAGTGGATTGGTTTATTAAAATTGCCCATTTCATACATTGCAAAGGTAACAATGATGCCTCCTATATTTTAGGTCTATTGTTCAAAGAAATTGTGAGAATTGACAGATTTCCAATAAGTATAGTCACTGAAAGAGATTCAAAGTTTGTTGGAAATTTCTAGAGGAAAATTTGGAAGAGGCTAGGAACCAATTTGGGTTTTTATTTTTCATACCATCAAAGTCATATGGAAAGAATGAAGTTGTGAATAGGTCACTAGGCAAACTATTAATAACTTTGACCAAATAACATGTAAAAGTTCATGATTTAGTCATCACTCAGGAATAATATAATGACTCAGTGAACATGAGTACATGATGGAGTAATTTTGAAATATTATATGGATATCATACCAAGGGTATGGAGTTGAGAGACATAGGAACCATGGACAAGAGAAATTACTTGGGGGAAAACTTTATAGAGAATGTTAAAGACACCCATGCACAAGTCAGGAAAGCATTACAACAAAGTGCAGATAAATATAAAGCCCAGATAGATAAGTCAAGGAGAGAGTTAAATTTCAAGGTATGTGACTTAGTAATTGTCTATTTAGGAATGAGGAGATTTCCCAAGGGTGATCTAGCTAAGCTACTAATAAAAAAATCAGGCCTTTGAGAATAATACACAAGTTTGGAAGAAATACATATCAAGTAGAGATGCCTCCTGGTTTTGGTTTCTCACCCATCTTCAATATTAGTGATTTATATATCTATAAAGGTAAAAATATAATAGATAACTCCACACAAATGCAAAAGAAAGAAAGAAGTATATTGGATGACATACATACCACCTCCTAAGCCTATGTAGTCAAAATGTATTTTGGATCATAAGACAATGAAGAATACTAGAATGGGTGTATACAAAGAATACTTAGTGAAGTGCATAAATCTACTAGATGCTAAAGGAACTTGGATGAAAGAGTCATATATAATATAAAGCATAGAAAGACTATTCAAGTTATGATAACTCATGAGAAATGGTTTCCTTCCTAGCCTAGGACTATGTTGCAAGAGCACCTAAGGTATTTTGAAATTTTTGGTGTGTTTTGAGTTATTTTTGTTTAATACAATCCATTTAGAAACTAATTTAGTTAGAGTGAGCCAATGGAGTGCAATTTTGACTTGAAAATCCTAAAAGTTGTGGAGCAAATTGAGGTGTAAATCCACCAAGTATAGTCAAGAGTGAATCAAACTATAGAACTATTCATGTAAGAGGTCCTAAATAATGTTTAGATGAATCCTAAAAGGTTTTGGAGTCTTTGGAGTAAGTTCCATAATGAGTTGTAACAAAATGTCAAAGATGCAACTTGACAACTTTTGTATCTTTTTGCTCAAGATAAAGAAAATGTAACATTAGACCTGACAAGAAATTAAGAAATATCATACATGATCCAAGTGAATGAAAAGGCTTTAAAAAATTGGTTTTGATGGTTGGTTGATTATTCAAGATAAGTTTTAAAAGTTTACTCTATTTTCTTGTGTTCTTTCCATATATATTTCATACTACATTGTACCTTATGGTAGTGAATTCGATTGGAGGTTCTAGATTAGAGAGTCATCTTTCATTTTTTTTTTTATAAAAGTTTTGAAGAATTTATAGGTAAAATTTATAGGATTTTCAAGTCAAACTAGTCACAAACCCTCTAAAATCAAGGTTATGATGAAGAAATGGCTCAAAATTTGACATTCCACAATTAGAAATCTACATGCCTTCGTAGAATGTTAGGTTAGGATGTAGAAGTCCAAATTTAAATTTTTTTTTTTTAATCTTCATTGATTTTGTATTTTTACACTAAATCCCTAGGCCCATAATTGTCTGGTGTTGAGCCAGGGGAGATGAGAAAAGAACCCTTAGTTATAGCCAAATGGATGGTGTAGTGTGATTAGGGGTTAGAATCATGTTCTTTCATCTTTGATAGACCTATTTTAAGAATTGGTTAGAGAAGGTTGTGATATTGAAACTAATTTCAATTTCAAAGAAGAAAGTGACTGTTAGAAGGCCTAATTAGGCTAAAAAGGGCTAAATTTGGGTTGAGGGACTTAATGGGAATACTCACATCCCATTTTGTGAAATTTTTTGAATCTATTAAATGGGTGTCAGGGAAGGTGAAAAGATCCTAGCATTGTTCAGTCAATTTCAACATTAGGAGGGAAAAAATCATTTTGGAAGCCTAATTCAACTAGGTCTACTAGGCCTATTTGGTGCATATAAGTGAATCTTGGAAAAATAATAGAAACCCATTATTCCAATGCTTAAGTGAATCTTGGAAAAATAATAGAAACCCATTATCACGTTGGTCCCAAAATTTTAAATTGTGTTTTGAGATAATTATGAGTGTTAGATTTTCATTTTGTTTCGAAAAATGGTTCCAGGACCATCAAATTAGGTAGGGGTGAGTTTTTTTTTTCCAACCCAAGCACTTTTTCAAATAAGGTCAAAACCTATATAAGGACTCAAAAGGTCATTCTCAAATAATTTTCTTATTTATCTTTTGTGATTTGAACTCTAAGTCATCATGGTGGTTCTTGTGCACTCACATTGATTCGAGCTTTCCATATGTCATAGCCGAATCACAGACTACCCATCTCTAGTAAGTTCTTGAATACCTCTTCACCAATTCAAATGTTTTGCATTTTTGTTAATTTTTTCATAGCTTTTTGCACATTTTTATCTTAGATTTTGCATTTACTCATGCTGCATAGTGAGAAAACTCTTGCGAGACTTGGAAAACAACACTAAGTCTCACATGAGCATCCCCTAAGTTTCACACCAAGGATACCCATCTATCACCTGAAGAGCCTTAGAGTAAGTCTTTTGTTACATCACCTAGTGACAAAGATCACATGGTAATTTTTATTCATGTGGGAACTACTAAATTCTCACGCAAGATTTTGGGCCATTTTTAAAAATCTTGTTTACTTGCATGAAAAATGAGAGTTAGTTTCTTTGGTAAACATTAATTTTTTTGTAGATTTCATCTTCTAGTTACTTTAGTCTTTTGTAAGATCTATGTGTATGAGTGTTGCATAGTTTGTACTTCTTTGACCAGCTGTTCAATGACCAAGCACTAAATCTTTTCATGTTATTTTTCTACTATAGGTAGACATTCCAAATTTTATCTTCTACTTTGCGTATCCACCTATCAAAGGTCTTTTCAGATAGCTATCTAATGCAAAGGTAGCATATATTAATACTTTGGGCCTATTTCATCTATGTGATATCCCAATATTTAGGTGAATCATGGTCTTCTCACAACACTTGCAGAGCATTTCCATAGTGAAATGAACACATTCCCTCTTCCCCTTTGTGAGATGATAGTGACTTTTGAGGATATTTATCAAATCTTGAGGATTCCCTTCCATAGTCCCTGTATAGAGTTTGATTCATAATCACAACCTAGGGTAGAGGCCCTTAGAGAGATATTATAGGATGATATGATTCTAAGTAAAGCTATTCCATGGGATGCATTAATCCACAGATATGGGGATAATAATCACTTGACTATTATTCTGGGAGCTTTCATTTATTTATTGCTAGACAAAGGACATCATGACCTCACATATGGGTGGGGTAGGGTGCTATAGAGGATGATAAATCATCCAACTCACTTTGGATGGGGCCACTACATTTTGTCTTATATTCTTATGAGATGTACGAGGTCATATAATATCGTGCAAAGATCATGACAACAACAATGTTTGTACTACAAGTGTAGACTTACGAGCATCTACCCATTGTGAGGCTTATCTTTGAGGATCACTGATAGCATTTAAAAGCTATATATGTCATTATAGTGGAGAGATAACTGAACCCTGGTTGGGTAAGAAAAATCATAGGTAGCAACAATTGGAAAATTCAATGCTAATTACATTGAGGCCATGGAGAGACATAGAGTCATGGGATGAGGCCCACTCTTAGTTGGGCTATATTTTGGTATCTCAACCATTGATTGGATGCTTAGTACAATAGATTGAGAGATTCTCTTTGACCCCTATCTAGAGATAGTTTTGGTACCAAAAAGATATCTTGTAGGAGTATTGTAGTTATGCCTGCTTCATCAAGGAGGTGAAGAAGGGGTGGTTTCTAAGACTAGATCATGGGAGATGTATTGTAGATGATCGTGCGATTTCTATCATGAGATGAAAATACTTCTTTAAGATTACAGATGCTAGATCCACTCCTGAAAGTAGGGATTATATGGTGACTCATCCATTTTTAAGGCTCACAAATCTTGTGAGAGCTATTGGTAGAGCACAACAACTAGATGTACAATAGGCACAAATACCTCTGTAGTGGTTGAGAGTGATCCAACTAGTTCCTTCTTAGGAGGTTAGATTTGATCTTGGTTCTAGAAATAATGAATCAAAACATATATCTCATGTTTAGACTCAAGGGAGATGGCACCCTAGTTGCAGTTGGAGAGGATACCCAGAGATAGACGGTCTATGAGACAACATAGCAGACAGCTCAAGGAGAGAAATAAAAGGACGGGGGATGAGATGGGGACATATTGGACCAACTGCCATAGGGCCCATCTACAAGAGACATATTAGCACACGGAGAGGATGTTCTATAATGAGAAAATGATAGATTAAGGAACTCTTAGCAACAGATCAAGCAGTTACACATACATGTAGCAATGAGGGATGCACAGTTGGTAGAGAACGATAATGCGATTTATGATCTTAGAGGTCATGAGTTAGGGGAGCTTAGGAGTGAGATTTTGTAGTTGTAGATCTAGATAGGAGAGGCATGAGATGATGCCTTCCATCAATTAGCTAAGGTAGCATACTACTATGCAACATAAGTAGTGGAAGTGCCTGTTGAGAGGTGCATGGCAATATATTAAGACTACATCAGAGCTTCCAATGAAGCAACACCTCTGTCATAGGTAGCAACTCTACCTCCAAGAGATGAGGAGGAGGGATGTAGCTAGATTCCTATTTCTATTGAATTTTTATGTATTCTACAACATACCTAATGTAGTAGCATCACATTTTTATCATTTTGAACTCATAACATCAATAGTTCTCAAGTAGCACTCATTTTTTATCACATCCATTTTTGACATTTGATAAACACACATGATAGATAATTTTGATTTTCTTGCATATGTCATGTGTTCATGATTTGTACCTAAGATGTATCATAGATGTTATATTTACTTTCCTATATGATTATGCAACTATTATGGATGTATATGCAGTAGATGAGGTGTAGTTCTATGATGTCTTCTTTTTTGTTTTATGTATGTGAGATGTGTGCATGATGAAATGTTTTATTTTCTCCTATGTATTAATATGATGTGAGTTTCAAATGAATATGTAGATATTCCTTTTATGTTCTTGTTTTATAGTGATGGATGTATATGCAAAATGGAATATGCTTAATAACATCTCATGTAGGTTTCTTCCTTGTTTATTCATGATAGATGCTCGATCAAGTTTTTGAAGATCGGGTGTGGGATTAAACAATTGTCTAGTCAGGATGAAAGCGTGATGCATATAGGGAGTCATCTATCTCTCATCTCATTATATGCAACCAAATGAGCCATTGGAACCATGCTAAAGTAAAAGTCTAAAATGAGATGCAAGGGTGAGGTGATAATAATGGTTCCCACTTTCCATCATGAAGAAATTAGATGGAATGCACAAATTCCATTTTTAAGAGGCTTTGAAATAAGTCTTACCTTCAAATGAAGGACCCCTAGGGCTTCATTCAAAGCCTTAAGACTAGGGGTTTCATTTGAAGCCCTTGGCTTCATTTAAAGCTTGGCGTAGGGGTTTCTAGGGAGGCTTCCAATGAAGCCTCTTTATCAAACTAGGGGCTTCAAATGAAGCCTCTTGGTCAAACTCGAGGCTTTGAATCAATCACCCTTGGTCAAAATAGGGGCTTTGAATGAAGCCCCCTAGTTAAAATAGGGGCTTCAAATGAAGCCCCAGAGCTTCAGTAGAAGCTCCTAGGGATTCATTTGAAGCCCCTATTTCCCCTATTGTTGCAAAAAAGTGCCCAAAGGGCTTTATTGGAAGCCCCCATTGGGCCACCCACATAACCCCAAGGGGCTCTATTCGAAGCTCCCTTCATTCAAAGGCTCTATAAGGGCTTCATTTAAAGCCCCCAAAATATAGATTTTTATAAATTTCTTAAATTTTCTTCTCAAATTCTTCCCTTCTGAGGGCTCAAACAAGCGCTAAGTAGGTTCATTTAAAAAAAAAATCATATCATTGTACCTTGAAAAATCTTTGTAATGACTATAATTTTAATATACATTGTATTTATTATGATTTTTTTACTTGTAATTATATTAAATATAGGTTGTTTGGACATTTCACATGTCTCTATTTGAAGCTTTGAGAAAAATAGAAAATAAGAGAATAAGTTTTGAAAAATATGTGGTACAAAGGTATGTTTGTTACCTTTAAAAATAAAAATCCATTTTGATTTATACAAAAGAAATTATATTGACAAAAATAAACCTATATCTAATTTATCATTAATGCCACTTTACCATTAAATAGAATCTACATTTTTTAACAAATTGAATGAAACCAACTAAAGTTGCTAGGTATTAATGTTACCATTCTAGTCTTGAAAGAATTTTATTATTATCATATTTAAAAAAAAGAAGTTATGTTGATGAAAACAATCATCTCTCTTTATAAATGTTTTTTTTTCATATATACCACTTCTCAAAGGAGAAAGAAAAATAGACTTCAACCACTTCAGGAAAAAAACTTAAATATTATTGTTAGAAATTAAAAAGAAAATTCTAAAAATTACTAGTTTACATAATCTTCAAATTCTTTATGGGTTTTAGTAATACTCATTTAGAAGTGAAGATTTCTTTAAAAATATATGTTTTAGCATCAAAGTTGGCCTAAAAGTGGGAACCATTATTGTGGGACCACCCACAAACCTATAATGAATGCAATCTTATGACTTGGTCACTAACCATTGAGATATAGTTTACATCACTGAGAAATTTTGGTAAGGCCATAGGATGTCATACAATCCTCATTGATAATGCTATCATGAGAATATGAATATAACATTAATCATATATTTTTTAGAATTAGATGTAAGCATTAAGGAACAAGAAGCCATAATGACCAGAACATCTTTTCATGTTGATTTAGCAAGCAAACATAAGCATCAGACATAAATGCCAGGATGACCAGAATGTTTCTTGCATAGAAGCATGCCAGACATGAAATAGATCCTTCTCAAGCTAATGAACAATAAGTATTCTATCTACAATGACCCTTTATCATTCCTAACCTAGGATAAAAGTCTTCTTGATGTAGCTATAGTAACTCTTACATTCACTTCACATGATTGACATCTATGTTTACAATAGCATAGAGAAGTTTCTCAAATAGAAAAGGATAAGTACCAACCTCACAAAAGTGTCTAGATAAAATGATTCAAGGTACACATGACCATCCAACACAATCTAGAGGGACTTATAGTAGACACCCCTTTTATTTGGACCTTTGAGATCATTGGCACTAAGCTAGCAAGAAGAAAACAAAGAAAAATACCATGTTTCTATTCCTTTCTCCTCTAGTCAAGATATACATTTTGGAGTTACTCAAAGGGGAATGGAACAAAAAAAAGAACAACACAAAAAGAAAATCTCAAATTAGCTCACACAATTTTAGTTTTTAGTTTTCAATTTTAGACTCAAGGGATTGATGTCATGTGTTTGATGTTCAAAGTGTTTGTGAGAAATCGAGCATCAACAGCCGAATGAACACAACTACGATAGTGAGTAAGTGATACATAAGAGACTCCCTAAGAATGTAGGACATTGCCCCCCTAGATTGGTAGGTTTCCCCTAGGTTATTACCGATTTAAATCCATGAAGGTTCACACAGTTCTCAAACATGACTGAAAGCTATACATAAGCAAGAAAAATGAACTAAAGAAGGAAAGTGAAAGCAAAAAATACAACTGCACAAGAGCGAGGAGGTGTAATGATAAATGAATCATTTTGAACAAGAGGTGCATGTTTACCAAGTTTTCACCATCTTGGCAATGATTCTATTTTTGTTACCGTGATACTTGTTTGCTAGGTTTTCATTAGTGACACTTTTTCTTCTTTTTTGATTTTTTTGTTCTTTTTTTCATTTTTTCATTTTTTTTTTTTGGGTATTTTCTTTCATTTTTTTGGTGTTATCAAGGCACCTATTGTTAGGTTTTCACCAGGATAATAGAATTTTTAGGATTTTTTGCATATTGTATTTTTTTTTCAAGACATTTAGCTATGTACAAAAGAGCTTCTGTGAATGTATCAACTAGAGTATCTCTTCAGGTGAGGGGTTTTGATCAGCTCTTTAAGCAATTCTCCTTTAGTGGTAGATAGTTGGTAGGTGCTTGATCCAAATATTGCACTGATGATGTATGGACCAAGCTAGTTTGGTGGCTCAAACTTAGCCTTCTATACTCAATGTTGCTAATTCTTTGGGTTCTCTTTCAGAATGGGCCCACCCACTTTGGTTTTACTTTCTTGTTGTAGCTCTTGGAAATCCTCTTTTGGTAAGCTCTTAGATGATCAAATTCTACTTGTCAACATTCAACCATTTTTTTACCTCTTGTAACTGAGCTATTCAATAATCATCATTAGTGACAAGGCCTTTCAGAGAGACTCATAGAGTAGGAATTTTGACCTCAATCAAATGTACAACATACACTTCATATACCAAAGCAAAGGGAGTTTCCTAAGTAGGTGTTCTAATGGAGGTATGATAAGCCCACAAAGAAAGATTGATTTGAAGGTGTTATCCCTTCTATATTTTTTTACTGTGTTGTGTAGAATTTTAAGGATAGCTAGTCTTATTGGATGCTTCTTCTTGTTTGTTACTATGGGGGTAGTAGATGGAAGAACAATGCTGTGTGATTTTGAACTTGGCACATAGCTCTTTTAGATCCTTGTTTTTGAACTGCCCCTATTATTAGTGATGATTGAGGAGGGTACACTATACTTTCTATTTTCTTCAATAAGAGATACTGACTCTATCGACTTCATAAATTAGTCTGTAGCTATCATGATAAACTTATGTCCATTCAAGGAAGACGGGTGAATCTAACCCACTAGATCGAAGGCCCATTTTTGGAATGGCCACAATGTGATGAAAAGAATCATCTCCCTGGTTGGAGCATGAATCAAATGACTATAAAGTTGGTACTCTTTGCATAATTTAGCATATTAGATAGCTTCTTTCTCCATTTTCGGTCAATAGTAATGAGCTCTAATAAGTTTTTGAGCTAGTGCCATGCCATTTGCGTGGGATATACAAATGTCTTCATGTACATCAGCTCATGCAATCTTAGACTCATTGGGTTCTAGACACCTAAGGAGTGTACCATCCAAACCCCTTCTATACAAGTCATTAGCTATGATGATGTGCCATGAAGCATTTTGGATAAGGTGACATTTTTCATTCCAAGTTAGAGAAATGTATGTGCTGATTGTAGTCAGTAATGTACACTTCAACATGGTCATTCTATGAAGGATTCATCCAAGAATAAACATCAAATTGTTCATCCCAAAAGATCCAGTCATGGCAACCTGTGACCTTCTATCTAGTTGGGATTTGAATGTACACTCTCAAAATCAAGAGCTTAGTAACCAGAGACTAACTAAGATAGAAGGATTTGGCATTATGAATGCAAGATAAAGCTAGATTTTTAAGATTTTTCTATGCAAATAAATGAAGCTAAGCTATTATGAATGTGCAAGTTAATCTAAGAACAATAAGAAAAGATTTAAACTAAATGTATGAAGATTAATCTAGAATGAAAGTGTTAGGAAACTATAAAGAAAATAAGCATTAGCAATGAAATAGCTCGAATGCACAAATAGTGAATACTCAAATTAATAGAGTTTTGTTACTCACAAATTGCATCCTTCTCTATGAGAGATAGAAGTTTCCAATTTATAGAAACCTAGAACAAATCAATGGTAGATATCAAATTAGATGAATGGTGGGGATTGACTGAGTCTAGTTCAAAATCAAAGTTTCTCTTTGAGAGAGAAACTTTTGAGAGTTTCTAGGAAATAAGATTTAGTTGAGAGTTAGTTGACTGATTTATTTCGCTTTCTTTTCAAGTTAAATCAAAGTTTCCATTTTTTAACTCAAGAGGATATTTTTGGAAGATATTTGAGATTTTAATTAACTATTACCTCATATTTGATGATTTCCTCAATTAATGAATAATTAAATACAATAATTGAAATGAGGGATTATATTTAATTAAATGTATTTAATTCCTTTTCATGTGTTATTTAGCCTAAAGGGGTGATTAAATTAAATTAAATGTATTAGGACTTTTAATTTAATTCAACCAAGAGGGTTTATTAGCTAAACCAAGTCATTTTTTAGGAATTAAATAAGAGTATAGAATTATTGCAAACGTAGGGTTTTTTACAATTAACACTTATGTTAAGTAGTGAAAGAGATTTAGAAATGCCTATTAAATTAGGACTTTTTTAATTGGCATATTGATGTTTTGAGACTAATCAACAAAATTGGTTTAGGAAGCCAATTTTGGGGTATTATACTTAGCATTTTCAAAAGTTTTGTCTAATTTTTTTAATATTTTCTAACAATAATGAAGTAATGTTTGCTAATTTTTCTATTATTTTCTCTAATTTTTTCTAACAATAATGAACAAAAATTTTCTAATTCTTCTAACAATAAGGAAATAATGTTTTCAAATATTATCAATTTTTTCTAATATTTTCTAAAGTTTTCAAATTTTTCTAATATTTTCTAGTTTTAATAAAATTTTCTTTTCATTTGTAATCTTTTCTAATTTTTTCTAAACCTTTCTAGATTTCCTAATATTACACAAAATATTAGACATATATTACAAAATCAAATAATTAAGACAATATAACATATATATTTGTAGAAATTAACCTAATAAAATATATATTTATTAAAAAATTAATTTAACCATTTAAAACCCTAATTTTAAATTTTTTTATAGATAAAACTACTATATTAATTAAAAAATAAAAATAAAACATAATTTTTTTTTAAAATTAAAAAAGCAGAAGTTGTTGTATTATTTTCAACCAAAACACAACTATAGCCCCCACAATCCTAGGAATGCCTCTCATTCAAATGAGTAACTAATGTACAATTTTTTATTTATATAGTTTTTTGGGGTTTCTATTGTAACAGGACTAGGTCTGGCCAGAAGGGTTTTGGCCAAAACCTCCTTACACACATAGATGCCATTTAGTGCCTAGTCAGTGCCATTTTGATATGGTGGAAACTATTATGGACATAATGGTTCTGGCAAGAATCTGAAAGTTAGCTCTAGGGGTGACACAAATTTGTGCATTTACTTTAAAGGGAAATTAAGTGATTAACAAACAAGTCACTTACAACTAGGAAATACTTGTTGAGTAGGTTGGATGTGTAAAACTAACTCTTGAATTTAGAAACAAAGAAATATGTTAAAGGACAATGTTAGGGAACCTATTATCCCTTAAAATTAGAAGCTTTTAGTCTTGACCTTTTGAGTTCTCTAGTGGGGCGTTACACCTATAACTAAAACCACCCCATAAACAAATATCCAATGTTGGAACTATGACCCTATGGTAAATAGTCAAGAATCACAAGATCAAGATAGAAAAAGGGGGAACCACTATCCTCATCACTCAAAGATCATTAAAAACCATTTTACTATTTCAAGGTACAATTTTTCCTTCGAAAACTTTTTCTTTGTTAAAATTCGTCTACTTATGGAGAGAAACAAGAAAGTACGATCAAATATTGAGTTTTTCACTCAAAACTTCATGAGTTGGTCTAGCAAATTAAGCTTGATCACTTTTTCATTATCTACATTAGGTGTTGCAAACTTGAATATGGTATTATTTTCGATTAAGGGTTAAAAAAAGTATTTTACACGGGACCCAAAACCCCAATTGTCTTTACAAAATAAAAGTTGAAGTTTATTAGAAAAAAATAGTGTTGGAGTAGACAACCAACATGCCTAGAAAACTATTAACCCACTAAAGACCAGTAAACAAACTGAGACTAGCACGAGCACCAAAACCAAGTGACTATACTATGTGTAAAAACACAAAAGACAAAAATTTAGAGGACAATTGAACCAACCCAACTTTATGTTGGTTCATGCGCTATCTCCTTCTTCTTTTCCTTAATCTTCTTGGCAACAACTTTTACATCCTCTTTGATCTATTCATTGGTCTTGGCCTTCAACTTCCTGGTAATATATTTAGTTCTTTTCTTACCCGATGTCTCTCCCATTCAATTAGGCTCGTTCAAGTCCACCATGACGTTGTCCGCCTGCATATCCACATTTCCAGAAAGTTTATTCATACTTTCTACCATGACCTCCAATAACTTCCAGTAATTGTTGACCAAAATAGAGGTGTTTCTTTCCAAATTCTCAATTCTATTAACAAGACCTTGTGTTTTTAATTGCACATGTACACGTGGATGAAAATAAATGAACATGTAATGTGGGAAAGTAGTACACATGGATGAAAATAAATGAACAACAACATACTCTTGTTATACATATACTTCTTATTTTGAAGTTCATAAGGTTGATATGATGGATACCTCATGAAATTGGTTTGGGATGATGATTCCACTTGAAATTTTATGTACTATTTAGGAAAAAAATCAAGACAATAGAACTCTATAGATAAGAAAAATTTGACTTTAAAACATTTAAAAGTAGATTTTCCTTATTTAAATATTGCAAATACTAAAAAAATAAATTAAAATTATGGAAAAAACCAAGTTTAACAGAAATAATGAAGCGAAAAGAAGCAGCCAAAATGAGGTACCAGTTATGTGCATAACCATAAAATTTCAAATTATACATCTACTGAACGGAAGTGCGGGCCTCAAAGTTGGTATATGCCTCTTATAGATACTAAATATAATAATTGAAGTGAACCCAAAATATGGTTGACTCTGATAAATAATTAGAGGTAGTTATGTTTGTTAAAGCAACGTTTCTTTTATTTTCATTTGCTTGCTGGAGACACTTGATGTAGACAACTTAACAATTATTATGAACAGAGATTACATTCAATGTCAACGAGTTCCATTTAAGATTGCGTACACCATGTTTGCAGGTTTGCTGGTAGCTATACCCTTTCATCCTTTCATTGTTGCTCATTTGACGCTGACAAACAAGAAGAGTACGAAATATATTTTATAATGTGAGAAACTTGAATTTTTTGTTCATTGTGATTATTGTAATTCAAGTGCTTAAATACATAGAGGGATGGTATGTTCAATTATATTCAATACGATTTGGACAGAGTGAATAAGTCATTAAAAAAAGATATCAAAATAAACTGACGCTCTAACAGAGAACAATATAAAACACCACATTAGAAGATTAGAAGATTGCAAGGGATAATTTAGGTTTAGTCAGCGTTATCCATATTCATGGCAATCTTTGATGCCAAGCAACATGGTTACTGATGACCAATCAAACCAACCAAAACGTCATGTACTTAAATAATATATAATATTAGTGCTGAATACATGTAAAGTTAGCTTCCTTATGGATGGTATAAATTGAAAGCCTACTCAGTATTTGTTCCATACAATTACTACAACGAATTAAAGACAAGACAGCAGAGATGTCGAGCAATATGTGGTTTCTTCTTGTTGTTGTTGGCCTTTTGGCAATCGTAATTGTGTGTGAGGGATCTGAGCTGAGTAATAAATTCTATGAAGACAGCTGTCCATCTGCTGAGGAGATTGTTAAAACAGTGGTGGAGAAACACATTGCAAAAGATCGAACTCTTGCTGCACCTCTCTTGCGCATGCATTTCCATGACTGTTTTGTGCGAGTCAGTAATACAATATTCATTATTAATTATTAATCCCCTCATTTGATAGTCAAATTTTTTTCCAGTGATTTTTTTTCAATTTTTGTTTCGTTTTCAATTATAAAACATAGAGATTCTGAAGAACAAAAGCTGAAAAACAAAATCTTATAATCACCAGTACATTTTGCTTTCTTTAATCCTTATTTTTCTCTGTCAATAATCAATATATAGACATTGCAAAGCTGATGTGTAAAGGTGTGATTTTAAATTAGGGTTGCGATGCGTCAGTGCTTTTGAATTCAACAACGAACAATGCAGAGCGTGACGCCATTCCAAATCTAAGCCTGCGCGGATTTGAAGTAATTGATGATGTGAAAGCAGAAATAGAGAAGAAATGTCCAGGCGTCGTTTCATGTGCTGACATCATCGCACTGGTTGCACGAGATGCTGTGGTTTGTGCGGTAATAAACATAGCTCAACTTATCATGTTTAGTAATCTTTCTATTATCTGAAAGATTAAGAGTATGTGGATTCAGTCAAGAAAGAAAAAGAAGAAGATGAATATATATATATAAGAATACTAACTTAAATATTTGAAATAATTTATCAGAGCGGAGGACCATTGTGGGAGGTGAGGACTGGACGAAGGGATGGAATGGTATCAATTATGAATGAAGCTTTGAACAATATTCCCTCGCCATTTTTCAACTTCTCACAGCTCCAAGCATCCTTTGCAAGCAAAGGGTTAAACATTTCAGACCTAGTTGTTTTGTCAGGTATATAGTAAATCATAGATTCTCCCATAATCTTCGTAATATTTCAGGATTTGCTTGTAGTTTTCTATTTATAAATTCTATGATGAGAAGAATTTATAAATGCTATGATGAGAACAAGAAACATGATATGAGTAATATTTTCTTTCAAAAATAATTGTTTAAATAGATGTTTCTAAATTGTGATATTGTTATAAGATTTAAGAGTGTAGTTTTTGAGTCAAATTTATTCATTTATACTTCATGAGTCGTGGTTGGCATGAACTCATCTTTCATGAGAATGAATGGAACACTTAGCACTCACTGGATCTAGGTGATGTTTTCGGAGGTGAAACATTTGTGTAGGTCACCCATCCTAGTACTCTCCAGAAAGTGCGCTTAACTCCAGAGTTTCCTCCATAGTTAAATCCACTTGCTTGCAACTTCATTTGCAAAACCTTTACCAAGTATTGTGTCTTGTGAACCATAGCCCCTTATATAGTGAATTCTAAATTTGTTTTTCATTTAAAAAAAGAAGTCAAATAGAGCTACTACCCTGAATACTTTCTCATAATAGTGATAACAGATGTTAATTTAATATCTATGTTTACTGATTTACTATCTAATATTGAAAAAGCAATCATGTGATGTCTCATCAGCTGCACAAGTCACTAACGTATACAATTGATCTCAATTTCTTTCTTCATATAGAAAATCTTAATTTCTTTCTCCAAATGTCTTTTTATACATTTAAGTTGTAGTTGACTATTTAGCCAATACCCTGAACTACTAAATCTTCTCGCCTAAGTAATCATAAAATTAAATTTTTGATTAAGTTATAAACTCATTCTTTTTCATTACAATTTTTTTTAATATGCTGAGATAGGTGCACATACAATTGGAATCGGTCACTGCAATCTATTCAGCAACAGACTCTACAATTTTACGGGAAAAGGAGACATGGATCCTTCCCTGGATACAACCTACGCTCAAATGTTGAAGAATAAATGCAGGAGCCTTGCTGATAATACGACCACAGTGGAAATGGACCCCGACAGCTCAGTGACATTCGATAGCCATTACTTCACCAATCTCAAACAAAACAGAGGTCTCTTTCAGTCCGACGCCGCTCTTCTTACAAATCCCATCTCCAAAGATTTCGTAGATGAGCAGTTGAACAGTAGAGAATTATATTTGGAAAATTTCAAAAACTCCATTCAACACATGTCTGAAATTGAAGTACTCACCGGAACGGCGGGACAAATCAGACGTCACTGTGCTTTCGTCAACTAATGTGCGTTCAAAAACATGGAAACGAGGGAGCCACCGACCAATAAGTCTGTCTTCATGCAGGCATTATCTATGTAATTTGTAAGGGGATTGTTAAAATTGTACGGGCTTTTCCAATTTGATTTTTTTTCAATGCAGATTAATAAAATATTTTCAGAATATTTAGGTTGATATTCCACATGTTTGGTGGAGTTAAGATAGATTTTCAACTAGTGAGAAAACATATATGGTATAAGGCTGCAATGATTAGGTTGATAGTGTTATCTATATACATGTAAAAGCTGACTAATCCTTATTTAAAAGATGTCATAAGTAAAATGTACCTATTTGAAGAGATGGATTTTTCAATGTCATAAGTAAAATGTACCTATTTGAAGAGATGGATTTTTCAATTTTGGTTGGAGTTTTTTTCAAGCCAAACTTGAAGTTGTGAATTCCTTTTTATGTTGAAAGAATTAAAGAAAAGGCTACCTCAATATACTTATATTAAAATATGTCATTGCATATCTCCTATCATCATTCTCTCACTACCTCTCTATCTCATGCTTTGTTCTTCACACACACACACACACACACACACACACACACACACACACACACACACACATATTTCCCTCATTTTTATCTCTATTGATACGCTTTCTATTATTCATTTCACTCACTCTCCCTTCATCCCTCCCCTCATCTCTCCCTATATCTCCCTATCCATCTAACTATCATTTCCTTAATGAAATGGATAAGTTGACTTTTTAAAACCTTGAATTAAAACCTATAATATCTCTCTTTATTTATGCCACCTTGAATTAAAACCTAATAAGACCATCAATCACTGAAAAAATGTCACATTTGATTTCTTTTCCCAGCACTTAACCACATTAACCTTGACATGGTAGCATTACTTCCAGTAAAAGCATTTTATCCACTCTATAAGTAAAAACCCTACAAATTGCTTAACTATTTTAATTTGATTATATTTAAAAATGTGTAGCCCTAGTTAATCTTGTGATATATAAAAGGAATATAAATAAATTTTATGGTATAAATTCCCAATCTTTGACTATCAACATTGAGTGTGCTTCTAATTAATGGAAAATTTAGAACAAACATATTCTTATTTTTAAATTAATTAGGGCCTGTTTGACAACGAGAATACAAGTGGAATAGGCATATGTATATTCTTAAAATTTTGAATTCTCTATTTGGACGTACCAAATCAGAATTGGAATAGGAATAAAATAGGAATAAGTATTCCAATTTTGGCCCAAAAATGAGGATTTTCTATTCCACCTAAATAGGTGGAATTGGAATACGTATTCCTATTCCAATTTTTTTAATTATAGAAAACATACATTTTTTAGTCTGTGAATTCTGCATCAAATTCTGGGTGAACCAAACAAGAATAGGAATACGTAACCCCATTTTCTATTCAAGAATAAGTATTCCTATTCTCATTTTTATATTCCCGGAGCCAAATGGACCCTTATAGATTAAAATACGTATGATGTCTAAAAGTGGGATACATTGGAGAATAATTTGATTTTTTGAATTTTATAGCTTAACATAAATAAAATGCCTACAAATTGTAATATGTAGGTAATCTAAAGTTTTTAAAAATTTATTTAAAAAATTAAAAAATATATTCAATATTTAATAAATAATAAGACCAAATATCATAAGTAACTTTGGGTGTCCTTGTACTGCCATAAATATCTTACCTCAATGAATATGAGAACAATATTTTAATGGACCACAGATAAGTTTCAAGGGTGAAGTCTATATTTATTTTAGAAATGAATTCACCTTTCATTGCATAGTTGAAAACAATCCTGAATTGAGTGCCATGTGAAGTTTCAAAGAAGATCTTGTGTAATCTCATTTCTCTCAGTTTTCTTTTTCTATTAAGTTAGCATTTTTGTGATCTCGATGCTGGACATTATCAGAACTTATGAAATGAAATCTTTGCATGATTGCTTACTTTATAAGTAATTAAATTTTTAAGGACACTGATATTTAATCTTAATATATGCAGTCCATTTTGTTTTTCACATGGTTGAATATAGAAGTATTGACAAACGTGCAAACTTGTGACATTATTTCTTCCCACAAGAAAGCTTGTGTAATAGACCGGTCTTTCACATATAGAGAATGTGAAAAAAATAGCTTCACAACTTCAATTTTTTCTCAATAAACAGTTAATTTTGAGTGACACGCAATGGATGCCAAGTAAGCTCGACACATTAAGGAGCTGAGTGGAGGTTTACTTGGCAACAATAAATGTTGAGTTGCTTGGAAACAATGGGACTCGAGTGAACTTGGTCACCAAAGGAAGGTGGAGCTCGACAGACTCAACACATGACCAACACTATGACTGAGTAAACTCAGTCGATGAAGGGACCGAGTGAGCTTGGTAAAGCTCTATTGTGACTCAGCAGGAACAAAAAAATATATGTTGACCAAATTAGCACAAGGAGAGCTCGATTAACAAAGGAACTAAGAAAGTTAATAACAGACTTATTTTTTGGTCTTTTCCACCATTAAAACATAGAGGTTATAACAGAGAAAATCACAAATACTAAGCCTAATATGAAATCGATAGAAATGAAATCACCAACTATCCAAACATATAGAGATTGATTAATATGCCTTTTGCATTGCTTGCATTCTATTCAAAAAATTGATTTAACCATTACAAATTTGGGAGCCTATGATTTCTACCAGAAACAAAATACTTTAACTTACAACTTCTACTTGTGATATAAACTTATAGCACAACAAGGTTGCATACAATAATGCCTGGAGCAATCATTACTTCATAGGATGATCAAGATGAACTTACAGAGAACTAGAAGATCAAAGACTGTACTACTGAAACATCTATCTTCTTCCTATTCCTCCTGCTCTTTGAACTTTCTGCTATTCCTTCTCCTTCTATTTCTTCCTCAGATCTACTAACCCTTGAATGAATGAGCATATTTTCCTTTTAACCTGTCTCAAAAAATTTCCCTCTCATTTCAAATTTCAAACTCACTTATCGAGTTTAATGTGTCAGGTAGGTAGGTGCGCATTTGGATCAAGGGCAATTGACCATTTTTAACACTCCCCCTTTGTCCCAAGTCAAACAAGCTAGGATCACTCCAGATCCAAATCAATTACACCAAGACTACTTCTTAGGTGCACATAAGTTGCTATGCCCAATGGCATAGTGAAAATGTCTGCTAGCTGTTGCTTAGACTTGTAAAATTTCATTTTGATGTCTCCATTCTCCACCAACTCTTTGATGAAGTGATATCAAATTTCTATGTATTTTCTTCTCCCATGGAAGACTAGATTCTTTGACAATGTAACTGAAAAAATGTTGTCACAAAAGATTGTGGTTCCATCCTCTTGCTTTTCATTTAAATCTATCAAGATTCTCCTTAACCAAATAGCTTGACATGCTATTGCATTTGCTACTATGTATTCAACCTCTATTGTAGATTGAGAAATAATAGGTTGCTTCTTGAATTCCCATGATATTGCACCTAAGCCCATATGAAACATGTACCCAGAAGTGATCTTCCTATCTTCTAGGCTTCTAGCCTAATCACCATCAATATAACCAACCAACTTGAAATCATTATCCTCAATGTAAAAAATACCAAATCCCTTGGTACCATTCACATACCTTAGGATTCTTTTTCTCAATTGCTAATGGGAATCCTTTGATGTTTCCATGAATTTGGAAATCAAACTAACTGCGTGCATCATGTTAGGCTGATTCATTTTTAAATACATTAAAATTCCAACCATACTCTTGTATAATGTTGGATTCACACTTTTGCTGCAATCTTCCTTGCTCAACTTTAGAGCTACTACTATTGGTGTTGGGGCTGTCTTACTGTTGTACATTTTGAATCTCTCTAAGATCTGATTTGCATACTTTTCTTGAGAGATGAAGATGCCATCATGCATTTGTTTTACTTCTATGCCTAGAAACTACAATCAAGACCTTACCATATGCTGCCTTGATGTAGAGAGTGGGCTCACCATCACTTTTGCTAAAACTATTTCCCATCAAATATAATTCAATTCTTCTATTGCATGCTTGTGGAGCTTGCTTGAGCCCATATAGAGCTCTTTCAATCTATACACCTTGTATTCCTCACCTACAACTTCATAACCACGTGGCTACTCCACATATACCTCTTCTTTGAATGCACCATTTAAGAAGGAAGACTTCACATCCATTTGATATACCTTCCATTTATTCTAGGCTACAATTGCTATGACATTACACGTGGTTTCCATTCTTGTAATGAGGGCATATGTCTTATCATAATCTTTACCATACTACTACTTATACCCCTTGACCATTAATCATGCCTTATGCCTATCTATTTTTCCTTCAACATTGCACTTGGTCTTATAAAGCTATTTAACTCTAATTACTTGTTTCTTGGGAGGCAAAATAGTTAACTACTCAAAATAAATTGGATCACTATGAGAAAATAATGCAAAACTAACACCCATCAAAATATTCATCATACCTTTCTTCTTGGCATATCTCCCTTAGACTCTTAGTCTTTCTTGGCAATAGGGAGGCAAGAGTGGGATCTAAATTTTTAGTATTGTTGCTGCTACTATTTTTACATGCCAACTTGGGGCTATCTAGAGTTGCTAGGAGTTGATTCTCTACATGTTAGAAGTTGCTTGCCTTTTTTCTTTGTCTACAAATATCCATATTTACTGCTCCATCATCTTGCTGATCACCAAATTCATCTTCTTCATCAATACTCGACACTTTTCTTGAAGTTTATGAAGATTCATCTAATAAGCCATCTCATGACTGATTTTCAAGAAACTCTACATCTCTTGAAATGATGGTCTTCTTGGTGATTGGATCATACAATCTATAGGCCTTTGATTATGAGCTATAACCTGTGAAGATGCACTTCACACCTTTTTCATCCAACTTTTTCCTTTGTTCCTTTAGCACATGGGTATATGCTACACATCCAAACACTCTTAAGTGCTTAATTGTCCATCTATGTCTTGACCATGCCTCAAGAGGAATCTTTTCATAGACTGCCATTGTAGGACACCTATTTATTTGATATACTACTATTGCTACAAATTCTCCCCAATATTCAACTGGGAGTCCCTTTGCTTTCATCATGCTCCTTGCCATTTCAACAATGGTCCTATTCTTTCTCTCAACCACTCCATTTTGCCATAGAGTATATAATTGGCTGTAAGTTCCTTCTTGATGCCATTCTTCCTAAAAATTTTTATAAACAAATTGGAGGTATACTCCCCTCCCTATCTGACCTAAGGACATTTACATAATGTCCAAATTCTTTCTCACCTAGGGTTTTAAATTCAAAAAATTTATCAAATGTTTCAGATTTTATTTTCAAGAAATACACCCATGTCCTACGACTAAAATCATCAAATGTCATAAAATAAGTACTCCCCCCAATAGAAGTGGTTTGCATAGGGCCAACTAAATCAAAACACCAATTCTAATGGTGTCCTTTCCCTTCTAGAATTACCCTAATTAAAGGGAATCCTATGTTTCTTACCCAAAATAGAAGCCTCACACTTGTCACATGAATCTGCAATGCTTGGCAAACCAGCTACCATTCTTTTCTTGGACAACTATAAATTTAAACCAGCAAAGCCAAGATGTCCATACATGAGATGCTATAGCTTGGAGGGGTCTTCAATCACACTCTTAAGAGCTGATTGCTAATGTACTGCTATACATGCATGCTTGGGAGGTGAAACAATGACTTGAGAAGTGAAGCATGTCTCTATCTTCAAGGGGAACATCTGATTCTTTATCATTTGGACTGCTCCAAGTATTCTCTTACTCCTTTCCTTTTCATGAATGATACACTTGTCATTTTCCATCAGCACCTTGTAACCATTTTGAATGAACTATCCCAAACTCATCAAATTGTGCTTCATACCTAGGGAAAAATAATTTTTTTGTATCTCCTTCTTCTCACCTTGATTGGTGTGGATAATGATCGATCCTTTACCCACAATGGGAATGGTTCCATTGTTTCCCATCTTAATTTTAGACTTGAAATTCCTATCAATGAAAGAAAATAATCTTTCATTACCACTCATGTGGTTGCTACAACTGATGTCCAAGTACCATACCTCAGGGCTTCCTTCTTCATCAATGTACACATGATGAAGGATGTGGGATTTTTTGCATTCCCCATATTCTCATCAGTCAGATTTGTACTCTTCTTTGACTGATCACCTTGATTCTTCCAACATTCACTAGCATAATGCCCAAACTTATGGGAGTAGTACCATTCTATATTGCTCCTATTGGAGTTGTAATTCTTCATACCTCCTCCAGAGCTATTTTGAGAGCGATTGCTCCTTCTTGATTTCTTGCTCGTCTTGAGCATTCTGTACCAGCATTCCTTTGACCATTCCTTCTATGATCTCTACTTCTTGAGCCTCTACCAAAGCCATTTCTTCCTCTCCCTCTACCTCTTTAATTTTCTTGAGCCCTGAAAGCTTGCTCTTGGGATGATATAGTTGACCTATCAATCAGATGTTCATAGGTTTGAAGAGTTCCCATCAACTCATCCATGGTCAATGTGGTGAGGTCCTTTGCTTCCTCAATGGTCATCACAAGATTGTCATATTTTTGAGGTAAACTCCTCAATATCTTCTCCACTATCCTTTCTCTTCATACTCTTCTCCATTTAATTTTAACTAGTTTATCAAAGTAGAGATTCTTGAGATGAATTCTACAATTAGTTCATTATCTTTCATTAGAAGGTTCTCAAACTCCCTTCTAATCATGTGTAGCTTCACTACTCTAACCTTATCAATCCCCTTGAAGTTTGTCTCAAGGATATCCCATGCTTTCTTTGAATAATTTGCTACTGCAATCTTGGGAAAAATAGTTTATTTCATTTTTGCCTCAATCATAATTAATGCTTTTGCATCCCGTGTTGACTCTTTAAACTGAGTCTTTTATGGGTTTGTGAAAGCAACATACTGTGTTGGGTCGGTAACATCATTGAACCCAGGCATCAAAAACTTCAAAAAATCATTACCAATCATAATGGTTCTCATTTTCTTTGCCCATGTATCATAATTCTATCCATTAAAGGATGGTGGTTGCTACCATGTCAAATACCCAGAAAAAATGCCCAAACTCATGAGGAAAATTTCATAGAAAAGGAGCGTCAAACAGAAGAAAGACTTGTCCAAAATTTAATGTTTCAGATGTGATCTATATGGACATTATGTGATAAATTGTCCCAATCGATCTAAACCTCAAGCATCAATTACCAAATCTAATAAATCAAATGAAGGACATGAATATGAGAAATATACCTTCTATTCAACATTGTCCAATCAAATTCAACCAAATCTAACACTTGGATAGTTGACAACGGATCTTCAAGACATTTCACTAGATATTAGGATAACCTAGAAAGCATGCAAATAGAAATAGATGAAGAAGTTACAATTGGTGATGATTTTGCACATTTCATAAAAGGAATTGGGACCTACACCATCAAATTGAAATCAAGAAATTCTATTCAGCTTTCTGGAGTTCTTTATGTACTAGGTATTACAAGGAATTTAATATAAATATCTGCACTTGAAGATGACGGTTATAGAATTGCAATCATGGAAGGTAAGGTACTAGCTTGGCCTAAGAATTCAACCATAAAGAAGGCTCTACCAATAGGAGTACAACAAGGACTATTAAATGAGCTATGCACTAAGAAAAACTTTTCACTTTTGCATGAGACTTTAGATTCAAATAAAATATGACATAGAAGATTAGGTCATATCAACTTTCTTGCCCTAACATCCATGAAGAATTTAGTAACCAGAATGCCCAAATTAAACCATATTCACAATGAATCCTACAAAGGTTGTGCCTTAGGGAAAAACAGTAAAAATTCATTCCCTCATAGTTTGAGCAAAACTTAAGATGTGTTGCAATGATCTATGTGGACCCATGACTTTACCATCTATAGGAGAGTTCCTGTACTATGCGATATTTGTTGACGATATTTTAAGGAAGACATGCATATACTTCCTTAAGTGTAAAGAATCTGAAGATATTCTTTCTAAATTTAAACAATTCAAAATAATCACTAAAACCTCCTCAGTAAAGAAAATTAAAGTTCTAAGAATAGATAATGGGAAAGAGTACACTTTTGAAATATTTAAAGAGTTTTGCAAATTTTCTAGGATTAAGAGGGAGTTCATAGTCCCCTAAAATCCTCAACAAAATGGAGTTGCTAAAAGGAAAAATAGAACTATTGTAGAAGCTACTAGGGCTATGATTTTTTATCAAAGTTTGAGCATGTCATTTTGGGCTGAAGCATCTAATACAATAGTCTATATTTAGAATATATGTCCTCACTCATATTTGGACAAAAATACCCTTGAAGAAGCATTTTCAGGAAAGAAACTCACCATTAGTCACTCAAGGATATTTGGATGTCCTATGTATGTTCATTTACCTAATGAGAAAAAGGAAAGAGTTAGAATCTTATGGAAGAAAAGGAATTCTTATTTGTTGTAGTGAAATAGTAAAAGGATATAGAGTCTACATACCTGGACAGAAATAAATAAAACTAAGAAGAGATGTCATTTTTGAAGAAGACATTGCCTTCAGAAGAGTCAAAAATTCTAATGAACTAGCTACAATTGACACATCCCAAGAAGAGATTCTTGCTCCTAAGATTCAGAGGGAGTACCCCAAAGAGACTTCAAATAAAACCTAGATACTTCCTGAGATTCAAGAAGAGAGTCTTGATCATTCTAAAAGGCCACTTTGGGCAAGGAAAATTATACAGAAAGGAGATGGATTCACAACACCTTCAAGGACTTTTTGGGAAAGTAAGAGACCTAGAAAATTGACATACAATTCTTTCATGTGTAATTGTCCAACCTTGAATCTTCAAGTACTTTAGAAGCACTTAAACACCAAGCTTGGAGAGATGCAATGATGGAAGAGTATCAGTCGATAATAAAAAATGATGTTTGGGATATAGTTTCTAGACCCAAGGGAAAATTTTTTTTGTCTTCAAAATGGCTCTTCAAAGTTAAGTATGCTATAGATGGAAGCATTGAAAAACAATAAGCTCGTTTTGTGGCTAGCGTTTTTTCTCAAAAGGAAGGAATCAACTTTGAAGAAAATTTTGCACCTGTTTCTAGGTACACCTTAGTTAGAGCTATAATAGCCATTGCAGCACCCAAAGGTTGGAAAATCCATCAAATGGATTTAAAAACTATTTTTCTAAATGGAAAAATTGAGGAAGAAGTATACTTGGAACAACTAGAAGGATTTGTTACTCGTGATGCTGCCTCTTATGTATGTAAATTGAAGAGGGCTCTATATGGACTCAAACAGGCCTCCCCAAGCTTGGTATGAAAGGATTGGAAAATACCTTTTAAGCCTTGGATTCACCAAGAATGTGGCTGATCCAAATCTCTACTTTAATGTAACTAAAAGTGATATGCTAATTATAATTATTTATGCTGATGACCTTCTGATTATAGGGGAAGACCATCTCATTAATTAGTGTAAGAAAGATTTGGCTTTTGAATTTGAAATGAAGGACTTAGGAATTCTTCACTAGTTTCTTGGTTTGGGAGTATATCAGAAGTATGGGAATATCTTTCTACATCAAAAGAAGTATATTGTTAATATTTTGAAAAGATTTGGAAGGTGGGACTGTCAACCTATGTCTACACCTATGGAAACCAACCTACACAAGCTAAATGAAGCAAGTGTTGAATCCTGACTAGTTGATCCCACTTTATACAGACATATAATTGGGTCCCTGATGTATCTTTTAAATACTCAACCTGATATCTACTATGTTGTGAATGCATTAAGTTAGTTCATGTGTGAACCTCATGAGATTCATCTTGTTTCTTTGAAGCATATATTAAGGTATCTCAAAGGTACTATTGGGTATGAACTTAAATATGAGAATACCAGCTTGGAGTTACATGGACATACTGATTTTGATTGAGCTAGAATTATAAAAGACCAGAAAAGCACATCAGGATGTTGTTTCAGCTTAGGATCAGCTATGATTTCTTGGATCTATAGAAAGTGAGCTTCAGTTTCTCAGAGTTCTATCGAGACAGAGTATATTGCAACAACAATGGGAGCTAGAGAAGTAATGTGGCTCTGAAAGTTGCTTTCTAACTTGTTTTGTCAGCCTATGAAACCTACCAATATTCACTGTGATAACCAAAGTTGTATCAAGTTATCTGTGAATCTGGTATTTCATGATAGATCCAATCATATAGAAATTCCTTACCACTACATAAGAGACATGGTGGAAAGAAGAGCTATTTAGTTAGAATATATTAATATAGGTGATCAAACAACTAAGATTCTCACCAAGGCTCTTCCTAAAGTGAAGGTTGATCATTTTAGAAAGAAACTTGGCTTGGTTGAAATGTAATATTATGAGATTGAGTCTCAACTTTTTAAATCTGTAAATAAAGATGTTTAAAGTGTAAACTCTTTTGTCAAATGTGTTGACTCATGTGCCTACCCTATGTTCATTATTTAAAAGGTGAAAATCTTTTATAATGAAATGTTGATTCTAATAATATAAGGCGATAACTTTATGATTATTAGATTACTATATGATGAATATCATGTGACTTGATATTCATGGAGAAATCATGACATTTAAAAGAGCATGTTGATGGATATCATGTCACTTGATATCTGTTGAAGATTAATATGTTCAAACTCATGGTGGATATTATGTGACATAATATCTATGGATATATTATGATCTTTTATGGTGGATATCATGTGACTTGATATCTATGTACACACCATAACTGGAAAGACTATCATGAGACTTGATTTTCTTAAATATATCTAGAGGCTCTATTAATTTTTAAATAAGGAAAACTTATATATATATGTACTTTGTCTTCCCTAGCTAAGAGGGAGTGTTAATGCATGTAGCTTCAGTCTGACATCACTTTCATTAGCATATACATATGTATATATGTACAACAATATGATGCACATACTGTTATACATATATGCATACATACATGTTGTATATGATCATTCATAATTTGAAACTGATGACATATATATTTTTTGAGATCATTAAGGCATGATCAAAACTGCTTTTGATTCCTTTGATATTTAGATGATTATTGATCTATCTTTTATATTAGGCCACAGATCTTAATGATTGGTTATACATTGATTACTTTGGTTATAGTCTGTAACAAATCGTGAAGATTAGTTATCTCCGAATAGGTGTGTGGATGAATGGTCATGTATCTAAATGGAGACATGAACATTCATCCCCACACCCTTTCTACTTGATAAATATACCAATTTTCTTGAAGTAAATAAAGCATCAAAATCTATTAATACAAGCACATCAAAGGATCAAAGGAAATTTTGAGTTCAATAATATTGTTTTATCTTTGTTATTACTTCACTACCTTCTACAGGTTTTGGAAGCAAATTAGTCCATTGGCATTAGTGTTCATGCCTGCAACAAAACTATGCATCAGTCTGCAATCGAATTAAAATCTAGTAAGAAAATTTACAAAATCAAGTAATTGAAATAAATTAAATTTTGAAAATAAATATTAAAAAAATATTTAATAAATGTTAATGATTAAATTTTATTAAATAAATTAAAAACACTTATCAAATACATAAAAAATTAAAAAGTACCTTAAAAACTATTAAAAATAAATAGTCACTTAAAAATAATAAAAAAGATCTATTGAAAATAATATAATTAAATTAAAAAACTTAAAATTTATTATTATTATTTTCAAAAAAATACATTGACTTTAAAAAAAAAAAGTTTTGAAGCCATTTTAGGCAGTTAAGCGAGCACGCTACCATGTAGGCTCAGTGATAATCTAGCTAAACTGAGTATTGTTGAATCGAGTTTGGCTAGAATGTCCTATGTGTCATCCAATGTGGCACTTTTTCTACCAAAAATTGCAACTTTGCAAAACCTTTTACTTTACAAACCTATTTCAACATCATAATTAGGGTTTCAAAAAAAAAAAAAAAAATCCACTTGGTACAACTCAGAGTCAAAATTATGCACATATTTTATTTATATTTTTTTGAATAAATGTCATATATAATAATTACAATATAGTCCAAGTAGGTATTTCAATGTTCAAGAAATTATGCATTTGGAAAAACATAAAAAATATTAGGTGATACCAATTATTTAAAAGATTATCAATTGTGCTAGAGGAGAGAGTCCTCTTTAAAAATATATAAGTTATTCATTTATTGACATAGATTCTCTATGGAAAAGATCATGGGAATGAAAAAATAATTAATTTCTAAAAAGTCAAATTTTGAATAGCTATAATAGGCAAAATATACAACATAATTTAATCTTTCTTTTTGATAGTGCTAGATACATATGCCATCTAAAACATGCTTTACAATTAGATGTGAAAACTTTTTTTTTTTTTTTTGCATTGGGAACTATTTGCAGTATTTTTGAGAAATTAAAAAAATTTTCATTGAAAATTTTAAAAAATACTATTTTCAATTTTTAATTTTTTTAAAGAAATAGTAGGCATAAACTCCATCCATTCATACACATTTCATCACTTTACACTGTCTTAAAATTCAAAATAAAAATATCACTTTTATGTCATTAAAGTTTAACACTTTTTATGTTGTTAGCCTTTTCCTTTGTAAAAGGGTGACACATTTTTGTATTTTTACTCATAGCCAAGACCGAGTGGCCAATGAGACAATCAAGAATCAAAGTAGAAAAAACCCCTTTGGTTGGTTTTGAAATATTGTCTATATTAGGAGAAAAGGATTTACCTAGAAAGGTTTGAAACCAAAGAGTGATGACCACTTACTGTGATTTTCTCCTAGTTTAGGTTGGGTTAGTATTTTACTATTCCCTTAGATATGGGTTTCTCGTTTCTCACTTGGTTCACCCTTATTGAGGTTCAGAACTCTGGTCTCATTTAATCTTGAGAAATCAATTTTCTAGCTCACATGAATCCTCATGCACTTCAAGCAAAGTGCCTACTATTGAAGAGGAAGAAGATGACATTGGTGATCAGCAAGAAGATGGATTAGCTAACATGGATTGTAGACAAAGGAAAAAAGGGAAGCAACCCTTAACAAGATGAGCAATAGCTCCAAGCACATCAAGAAAACCCCAAGTTAGTATGCAAAATAGGAGTAGTAGCAATACTAAGAATTAAGATCCCACTCTTGCCTCCCTATTGCCAAGAAAGACTAAAAGTCTAAGGGAGATATACCAAGATGAAAGGTATGAGGAAGATTATGATGAGAATGTAAATTTTGCATTATTTTCTCATAGTTATCCAATTTATTTTGAGGAAGCTATGAATAAAGAGAAATGGTATAATTCCATGGATGAGGAAATAGATACTATTGAAAGGAACGAGACAAGGGAGCTAACTACTTTGCCTCCCAAGAAGCAAGTAATTGGTGTGAAATGGGTTTACAAGACCAAGTGCAATGCTGAAGGAAAAATAGATAGGCATAAGGCATGTTTAGTGGTCAAGGCATACAAGAAGTAGTATGGTAGGGATTATGATGAGACATATGCCCCAGTTGCAAGAATGGAAACCGTGCATATTGTCATAGCAATTATAGTCCAACACAAATGGAAGGTCTATCAAATGGATGTGAAGTCTGCCTTCTTGAATGGTGTATTGAAAGAAGAAGTTTGTGTGGAGCAACCACCTAGTTATGAAGTTGCAGGTGAAGAACACAAAGTGTATAGATTGAAGAGAGCTCTATATGGGCTCAAGAAAACTCCACAAGCATGGTACAACAGGATTGAATCATATTTGATGAGCAATGGCTTTAGCAAAACCAATGATGAGCCAAGTTTATAGGCCTTTGATTCTGAGCTATACCCTATGAAGATGCACTTCACACTTTTGTCATCTAGCTTTTGCCTTTGTTGTTTAGGCACATGTGTATATGATACACATCTGAACACTCTCAAGTGTTCATCTGTCCATCTATTCCTTGACCAAGCCTAAAGAGGTATCTTGTCACAAATTAATTTTGTAGGACACATGTTAATCAAATATACTACTGTTGCTATAGCTTCTCCCCAATATCCAGTCGAGAGCCCTTTTTCTTTCATCATGCTTCTAGCCATTTCAAAAATGGTCCTATTCTTTCTCTTAGGCACTCCATTTTGTTGTGGAGTATAACTGGCTATAAGCTCTTTCCTTATGCCATTTTTTTTGCAAAAATTTACAAAAATATTGGAGGTATACTCCCCTCCTCTATCTGATCTAAGGACCTTTACAAAGTGCCCACATTTCTTTTTAGCCAGGGCTTTAAATTCAACAAATTTATCAAATGCTTTAGATTTGTTCTTCAAAAAATACACCCATGTTCTATGACTGAAATCATCTATGAATATCATAAAATAAGTACTCCCCCAATTGAAGTAGTTTGCATGGGGCTTACCAAATCAGAATGCACTAATTCTAATAGTGCTTTGGCCCTTCTAGAATTTTTAGAATTAAAGGGAAGTCTATGTTGCTTAAACAAAATATAAGTCTCACACTTGTCATAAGAATCTACTATGCTTGGCAAACCATCTACCATTCTTTTCTTGGTTAACAAATTTAAACCAACAAAGCCAAGATGTCCATACTTGAGATGCCAAAGCTTTGAGGGGTCTTCAATCATGCTCCTAAGAGTTGATTGCTGATGTATTGTTGTACATGCATGCTTGGGAGGTGGAAGACTGACTTGAGAAGAGAAACATGTCTCTATCTTCAATGGGAACATTTTGTTCTTTGTCATTTGGATTGCTGCAAGTAATCTATTACTCCCATCCTTCTCATGAATGACACACTTGGCATTTTCCATCAGCATCTTGTATCCATTTTGAATGAGTTGTCCAACACTCATCAAATTGTGCTTCATATCGGGGGCAAAATACACATTATGTATCTCCTTCTTCTCACCTTCCTTGGTGCGGACCATGATAGATCCTTTGCCCACTATGGGAATGATTCCATTATTTCCCATCTTAATTTTAGACTTAAAAGTCTTATCAATGAAAGAAAATAAACTTTCGTTACCACTCATGTGGTTGCTACAACCACTATCTAGGTACCATACCTCAAGGCTGTCTTCTTCACCAATGTTACACATGATGAAGGTTATGGGATTGTTTACATTTCTCATGTTTACATTAGCCACATTAGCATTCTGCTTTGACTGATCACCCTACTTCTTCCAACATTCACTTGCATAATGCCCATACTTATGACAGTAGTAGCATTCAACATTTCCCTTGTTGGAGTTGTAATTCTTCTTACCTCCTCTAGAGCTATTTTGAGAGATGCTTGCTCCCTCTTGGTTGCTTGCTCGTCCTGAGCTTTCTGCACCAGCATTCCTTTGACCATTCCTTCCATGACTTCTACTTCTTGAGCCTCTACTAGAGCCATTTCTTTCTCCCCCCTTGCCTCTTGAATTTTCTTGAGCCTTGAAAGATTGCTATTGGGAGATTGTTGCTGATCTATTTATTTGGTGCTTATGGGTTTGAAGAGTTCCCATAAAATCATCCATGATCAATGTGGTGAGGTCCTTTGCCTCATCAATGGTCATAACAAGATTTTCATATTTCTGAGGCAAAATCCTTAGTATCTTCTCCACAATCCTCTGCTCTTCATAATCTTCTCCATTTGATTTGAGCTAGTTTATCAAAGTGGAGATTTGTGAGTTGAACTCTACAATAGGTTCATTGTCCCTCATCTAAAGGTTCTCAAACTCTCTTCTGATCATCTGTAGCTTCACTACTTTGACCTTATCAATCCCCTTGAATTTTGTCTCAAGGATATCCCATGCTTCCTTTGCATAATTTTTTGCTACAATCTTGGGAAAAAACTATCTTTGTCATTGCTGCCTCAATTAGACTTAATGCCTTGGCATCCTTTCTCCTTGACTCTTTCAACTGAGTCTTTTGTGGGTTTTTGAGGGAAACATACAGTGCTAGGACTATAACATCATTGAATCTATTTATCACAAACTCCCACAAATCATTAGCTACCATTATAGTTTTCATCTTCTTTGCCCATGTATCATAATTCTATCTATTAAAGGACGGTGGCTACTGCATATCTTTCCTACATCTCCTACCATGTCAGATATCCTAGAAAAAAAAATGCCCTAACTCACTGTGGATGTGAGGCCTCAAAGCTCTGATACCATGTGAGGAATAAATCACAACACTTAAAATTTTGCTCGGCACAAGAAGGTGCCAAGTGACAATTTTTCTCGGCACCAATGGATGCCAAGTGATAGGAAGTGGGTGTCAAGTAAGCTTGGCATAAGAGAAAGTCAAGTAACTTGGCACAAAGGGGCAACTCATCAATAGTGTATGCTGAGTGAGCTCGGTCACCTTTGCAAGGTGAAGCTCGGCAACAAGGTATGCCGAGTGAGCTTGACACAAATTGCAGAGATAAAACTTAGTCAAAGACTAGACTGAGTGAGCAGTATACCAGACTACCATTAAAATGCAGAGAGCTGAAGGAGGAAGATTTCAACTATGAACTTCTCAAATGCAAAATACTATGCAATGATAAATAGAAGAAAAGAAATAGATTGCCAAGTATGTCTACTTTCTTGCTTGCTTATATTCTATTCAACAAAACTATTACAAATTTGGGAGCATTCAGCTTCAACTAGAAAAATCTAAAATCTTCAAACTAGTAAAACTTCAAACTTCAAACTTTAAACTTACAGCTCTAATGGCTGCATACAAGAAAGCTTGGAGCAATCACTACTTCATAGGTCGAATCAATTAAACTTACAGAATAACCAAAAGGATCCAACACTTGCAACTCCAAACACAAAACTAGAACTTCCTTCTATCTTCTGAACTCTGACTTGATCTGCTGATCAACTTCCTTCTTTGCTTTGTGCTCTTGCACTTCTTTTCTCTACAACTAATCCAAAACCTCTGCATACTCGAATTAATCAAATTCATTCCTTTTTTTCTCTTGCCAAAAATGTTTTCCCTCTCATTTTGAATTTGAGCTCACCTACCATGCATTAATATTTTTGACCGTTCTTTCAGGCCATCAAGGTGATAGGTGGTGTTTGGCTCCAGGGGCAACCAACTTGCAGCATTAAATATTTCAACAAAGTCAAGGGTGATGTCGCCTAACCTAGTGTATGAATCCTTGTCACTCACATATCACCATCAACCTTTTTATTATTGAGAAGGCACAAAGAACTTATCTTCTTATGGAGAGAAATAATAAAACATTGTCAAAGATACGCTAGTTGCGAACTGGGGTGTGGTATTGCTAATTGCACATGTAATGCCGAAAGCTAGTTCATGTGGAAGAAAATAAATGAACAAATGCATGCTCTTGTTGAAGATATATTTGTTGTTTTGAAGTTCATAGGATTGATGATGGACACCTCTCTTATGAAATTAGGTTGGAATGATTTCACTTATAATTTTATGTACTATTAAAAAAAACTTGGACAATAAAATTCTATGAACAATTTTTTTTTCCTTTAAGCCAATTTAAAGTAGAGTTTTCGTATTTAATTATGGAAAATAAGAAAAATTATGAAAAGAACATAATTTAACCAAAAAAAATAATGAAGGAGGTACCATTTTAGTGCGTAACCATAAAACTTCAATTTATATATTTACTTACCGGCGAAGTGCATGCCTTAAAGTTGGTACATGGTAATTATATAAATTAAATATAATAATCGAAATGAAATAAAAACTGATGGCACAAGCTAAAGCTAAGTTCTATGGTATGGTTGACTCTGATAAATAACTATAGGTAGTTATGTTTGTTAAAGCAACGTTTCTTTTCTTTTCCTTTGCTTGCTCATGGAAACACTTGATACTGACAACTTAACAAATATTATGAACAGAGATTACATTCAATGTCAACGAGTTCCATTTAAAATTGCATACACCATGTTTGCAGGTTTGCTGGTAGCTATATCCTTTCATCCTTTCATTGTTGCTCACTTGACGCTGAAATTCAAGAGGAGGAGAACGAAATATATATATTTTATAATGTGAGTATATTTTTGGTTCATTATGATTATTGTAATTCAAGTGCTCAAATACATAGAGGGATGTTATGTTCAATTATATTCCATATGATTTGGACAGAATGAATAAGTCATACAAAAGATATCAGAATAATCTGATGCTCTAACAGAGAATACTAGATATTTCAAATAATTTATCAGATCGGAGGACCATTGTGAGAGGTGAGGACTGGACGAAGGGATGGAATGGTATCAATTATGAAAGAAGCTTTGAACAATATTCCCTCTCCATTTTTCAACTTGTCACAGCTCCAGGCATCCTTTGCTAGGATTAAACATTTCAGACCTAGTTGTTCTGTCAGGTATATAGTAAATCATAGATTCTCCCATAATCTTCGTAATATTTCAGGAATTGATTATAGTTTCTCATTCATGACGAGAACAAGAAGAAATATGATCCAAGTGTTTATTTTTCAAAAACAATTGCTTAATCGAATGTTCTCAAATTTATACAATTAATTCTAAATTTAATTTTAATAAAAAGAATTAGTCAAGAAAGGCTAGTATCTTGAACACCTTATAATAATTGTGCTAACAGAAATTAATTATATATATATATTTTACTGATTTAATGTCTTATATATTTGATAACATTGTATTACAGTTGACTTCAAATTTCTTTTTTTGACTAAAGATAACTATCTATAATTGAATAAAAAGTATCTCTTGCTTTAAAAAGAAATCATGTAATGCCTCACCAGCTGCAAGATCCTAATACATACAATTGGTCTCAATTTTTTTTCCATGTAAAAAATAGTCAAAGTTAACTTACAATTTCTAAACTTAAGGGGAACACTTATTTTATTTTCGAAACAATTTTATATATATTTAAGATTTAGTTGGCTCTTTATCCAATATCTTGAATGTGATGTTTTAAGGATGACCCTCAATTACTGAATCCTCACCTCTAGTTAATCATAAAATGCATGATTTATTTTCTGACTTAATTGTTTCCAATCACACTCCATGACCTATCATCAAGATAAGAGAATGTAAGAATAGAATAGACATACACAATCAAATTTAAAAATAAATCATACAATTCAAATAAATTGTAAAAATCTGAAAATATTAATCATAAAATTACAATTTTTGATTAAATTATAAACTCACACATTTCCATTGCAATTTTCGAATATTGTGCATAGGCGCACATACGATTGGAATCGGTCACTGCAATCTATTCAGCAACAGACTCTACAATTTTACGGGCAAAGGAGACATGGACCCTTCCCTCGATACAACCTACGCTCAACTGTTGAAGAATAAATGCAGGAGCCTTGCTGATAATACGACGACAGTAGAGATGGATCCCGACAGCTCAGTGACATTCGATAGCCATTACTTCACCAATCTCAAACAAAACAGAGGTCTCTTTCAGTCTGACGCCGCTCTTCTTACAAATTCCATCTCCAAAGAGTTCGTCGACGAGCAGTTGAACGGTAGAGACTTATTTTTCGAAAATTTCAAAAACTCCATTCAACACGTCTGAAATTGAAGTACTCACCGGAACGGCGGGACAAATCAGAAGTCGCTGTGCTTTCGTCAACTAATGTACATTGATATTTTGATGAGGGCCTTCCCTCATAATTTGACAGTATTCTTTTGTGTCTCCTTTCCTTATTCAACATCTTCTTTATATGCTAACCTTGGATTAATCTGCACAAGTTTCTTGGTCAAAGTCGATGTTAGAAGTTATATCAAATTATAGTTAGTGTCCATATAACTGGTTCAATTGACTTTGCACAATAATATTTCTCATTAGTAGCAGAAACATATAAATATCAGCAACTCATTTTAACAGAACCTATTTTGTTAAAACCTTACTTTTTATAATTCATAGTGGTTACCTCTAGTCTATCTTTCCTTCTTCCCTCTTAATATTCTTAATATAATCAATTATGTTTCAGCTTAGTATGTGAGGAGATGATTTGATTTTTTCTAGAAGTTATGGTCCTTTATTTATTGATGCCAATTTAGAGTAGTTGAGTTAAAATTAATCTATGAGTCCTTTTTGTGATTGGAATAAGATGATTAAACATAATTACTCTGTACAATAAAAAACATGGTCATCATCTTTTTTAGTTTTGTTCTTTAGATTTTTCTATATATAGTATATTAATCTTGTTTCCATTTATCCAAAAAAGCGGTTCCTTTAAATCAGTAACACACTTGTTCAACCCTAAATGAATACTAATTATAAACTTGTTGTATAAACTTGAGATTCCTAAAATTCATTTAGACTAGGCCTTTTAGTGAATGTGATTAAGTCTGCTATAAGATGCACATAGGGATGAGCCTACTTAATGTTAAGAGATAGTTAAATCTTTAGCTATCATCTAGAACCCAATGGGAATATAAATAAAGATTACATTCAAACCTAGATATCTATTTGGGATTGTTCCCACAAGAACGTATGCAATACTAACGATACCTATATGCCATCATTAGTGAATGATAAAGAATTCCAAATTTTGTGAGTTAGATAGAGGGCTACAACATAATTCAACCAGCTTTTGTATTGTGAAGGGAAGTTAGGAAACATAAATCAATTACCCATCCATAAATCATACCATATCCACAATTTTTGATTTCTTGAACATTCAAGTTTCAAATCGCCATTACTCAATCATTCTTCCAATTTTTTGTTTTAAATTTGTAGATTGTGTTTAACAAACAAAATATCTACCATTCCCAAAGAATGAGGGCAATCCTAAGTTTCTGTAGGATTTAATTATACCAAAAGAACCAACAAACTTAACAAACTTAACCAATGAAACTAGGAGCCAACAAAGAAGCAAATATATATAATTTGAATGCATTCTAATGCATATAAAATAAAATTTAGAAAGTATTTTGACCTTTTTAAAATAATCCACAGTATATTTGTTTCTAATATGATCTTAAACCTATAATTTAGGGCACGCTTAAATCACAAGATAGAAATGTCAATCCTCAAATAAATGAGAAACAGGTTTCCCATAAAGCCATATAATTATCTCAATATGCCTATATAATTGATATTTTGTTTATTTACATTTTTTATACTAGTCAAAATAGATCTAAGGACAAACCCTAGAAAACCCAAAGATTACTTGCTAAGGCCCAAAAATTAAAAAAACCAGAAAAGGAAACAAAGAAAGAAGCCAAGGCTTGAAAAAAATTTGGCCAACCCTACGGACAAGGCCACACCCAAAGAACAAAAATGAGAGAGAGATGAAGGCTAAAAGAAAATAACAATGCATGGG
This sequence comes from Cupressus sempervirens, assembly GCA_028749045.1. Classification (NCBI taxonomy): domain Eukaryota; kingdom Viridiplantae; phylum Streptophyta; class Pinopsida; order Cupressales; family Cupressaceae; genus Cupressus; species Cupressus sempervirens. Next base: position 435,578,586 of record CM053791.1, on the reverse strand, counting down.
AAACCAAAAAAATAGACCAAAACCCCAAAGGAGAAGAGCCAACCTAAAGAAAGAAAAGGACACGCGTCTTGAAAGATCAAAGTAGTAATGATAGTGAACAGACCAGAATATGCCCTAACCCAAGTTCGGCTTAGTTAATAAATCCTTCCTCTTGAGGATACCACTCCATGCCTTTCCAATCGACACACATGCATTTGTTGGTGGCACCTATTAGAAACATCCAATTACACGTGATTTCTTCCTCTCTTTCTGCAAATTTTATTTGAATTTTTTATCTCCAGGATATAAAAACTTGGACAGGGCGATTATTAATCCCTTACTCACTCTATTTTGGGATACACAGGTTGTCATCTACGTTTTCCAATACAACATCGAGCTCATGATAATGGGTTTCTTAAAGACAACTCTACAGAAATCCCTGATGGAATCTTTATCCCTATCTACTTGCAAAATAGTAGCAATGAACATGGCTACAATGTGTGTGTTTGTTATTGTCTATCCATTAACTATGAGAAATTTTCCCCAACCCCAATTTTGATAGCCCTAATTACGATATCATTGTTATGACTAACCATCTTATAGATCCTAAGATCACTAATACCCCTAAAATTGACATCTCCCTTTTCCCAGACCTCTTGCAAATAGGCATATCCATGGAAACATCTACAAACTAGCCTAAATCGAAAAAGAACAGCCATAAACATTGAGCTGCAAATGCAAGGTGGGATTCTTTAAATAGGAGAGTTGATAACCATATCGTGATGGTTAAAAAGACCAAAGGAAGGATTATTCACAATCATTAATGCTTATAATTATTATTCTTACTACTTTGATTGAATTCTTATTAAATGTGGCTTAATTTCATACCTTAATGCCATGTGAATAGGCCATAATATCTGTCATTAGAATTTGGTATAGAATAGCACAACTAAATTTTTGTGCTTCACTCATCTATTTACATGTGTGGGAGGATTTTTTAATTCGTAATCTCCAAAAAGATCTTAAACATAATTAAAGGTAGATTAATGTATCATTTGACATTTTTGAATCTATACCAATTTATACAAAGTCATGTTTATGAAATTGGAGATGTTAAACTTGATAAGAGGTAATCTAAATTTAGAAGTGACCCATTATACATCCTAAGACAACACAACAATTTTAGTTCTCTTGATAGACTATTGAAGGAAGTTTCTTCAAATTCATTATTTAGAGCCTAATCCTATTCCCATTTCCATTCTCCAATACGATCATCTACTATAAAGATGCCAATCCAGTTTGGGGATGGCGGAATCCAGACATGAAGAAAATAAAACATGAAATCAAGATTCCTAGTCCAGGTTGAGGTCCATTCAAGAAAGCCATTCATATCCTCTACTTTCAGAATAGGGTAAGATAAAACTGCTCTGCTTCCCACCACCCATTGTTGGTAGAATCTTGGATTTGGAATTGTAAGATCATACTTAATGTTTGAGATTATGAGCTCTAGGTCTTGGATGTATGCTATGTTGAAGACCCTCTTTCATAGAATTTCTATGGTAACTTTGTTTGGATCAATGTGTAGAGATGAAGCGGTAAGTGTAGTTGGGATGGTCGAGTTGACTTGAAATTTATGCTATTGTTGATAAATTTATCCCATTAGTGAGTGTAGTAGGTACATTGACTAGTTCTAGCTCATCCATTTCCTTCTCATCTTCCTCTAGGTCAAGCATGAGATTTACCTCTTTTTTTAAAATCCATATTTCCCAATACTTTGTTCATACAATCAATGATGACATCAAGAAGACACTAAAATCTAGAAAGAGCATCTCTGGTCACATTTTCTATTCTAATAATTTTTCTCTAAAGCTCCTTGATCAGCTCTACATTACCCCTCATCTCAACCTCCTTCTCCTTCACAACCTCTCCTCTTTCCTTTGTATCTCATCAATTTTACCTTCCAGGGCTCTTCATTTAAGGCTCAACATTTTAAGGGAATGGAAGGCCCATTTGTCAAGTCTGAGAGTATACAGGGAGACCACTTTTACCATTTGTAAAATATGATGAGGAGGATTAACCACCATATCATTAATATCTTCTATTAATTTGACATTGAACTCCTCCTCATCAACCACTTTCAACATAGAAATCCTTTCCTTTCTTTTTTCTTTTTCCTCCCAGAAGACCTTATCCATTTTTTTGTTAGGTTTCTAACTCTATTCCTAGCTCTCAACCTCGTTATATCAACATTATGCAAAAGCATTATTATGTCGTGCTCAACATATTCATCATAGTCAACTGGACTAATGGCTTCTATGAGACCTTCACCTTCCACTTTCCATTAAGTGGTCTAGGTGTCTTTTTCTTTGTTTTCATCAAAAGTACTAAACTCCTTATGAACCAAGCACATGGATGAAAAGGGTTATTACCAACCCTAAACTATCTTTTAAAAGAATCATAATTTTTCAATTTCTTCCAAATTATCTATATCTAGCACTACTTTTCGATGGCCCTTAGACCCTTCTTTTCCTTCTTTCTACTTATTTCTTCTTTTATTTTCTTCATGTCTAGATTTAGCATAGTTAACTATAATGTTCTTCTTCTGTCAGAGACTTTGTTGGTGTATGGTAGCAACATATGTTTGTACAGTAGCAAAAAATGGGTCGTATGGTTATAGTATAGGGTCATACGATTGCAGTAGAGGATCATACAGTGGGAGAAGAGGGTCGTATATTGGGAGAAGAGGTGGTCGTATAGTGGGAGAAGAGTAGTCATATGGTGGGAAGCAGAGGTGGGCGTACGGGGAGCGAAGAGGTGGTCATATGGTTCAGTATGAGAGGTCGTACATGTGTAATGGGAGGGATGCATGGTGCAGGTTGGATGACCATATATTTGGGAGGATGGCCATACAGTGTAGGAGGTAGCCATATAGACTGTAACTAGATGGTTTATAGGGGAGGATGGTGGGAACAACATGCAAGGATGTTAATAGCCTTTGATTCAATAAGTAAGATACACCATAAAGATTGAATATGCACAAAAAATAAATTCAAAATCAAGTCTATAATGTAGTTGAAAATAATAGTAGCACTCTAATTTTCCATATCTAAGCCAAACAATACAGAAAGAATAGGGTGAGGGTTAAATCCCACTAAAATCGGAAAGTTAAGCAGGGAAGATCTTTCACTTCCAAAATGACAAACAATCCAAAACTCCAATAAGAATTCATAGTAAAAAGAAATAATCCAAATCACATACCTACTACTACCTACATGTCGTGCTTAAATACCCTTGGAAGAAACTTCCTGACGATTTACAAAGCTAACTGATGACCAAACCTATAGAAACAATTAAATAAAAATGGGTTTGAGATATACTAAATCAATCAACCCATTAACAAAGGTTTGATTAAATAAATGTCATGCTTAAATACCCTTGGAAGAAACTTCTCGATGATTTACAAAGCTAACCGATGACCAAACGTATAGAAACAATTAAATAAAAATGGGTTTGAGATATACTAAATCAATCAACCCATTAACAAAGGTTTGATTAAATAATTATTTAATGATGGAAACATTACAGTCCTTTCAAAATTCATTTGTCCTCAAGCAAATGCAAATCCAATGCTTGGAAACCTTCTGTAATCAACTTCTTCAGTTTCGAGTCAGATACCAAGTAGATCTTATCATCGTAGTAAATGATTCATCAATAACTTTGTATCTTTCATCATGTATATAGCCATCCATCAAATGACATGCATGCAAAATGGTTCTTGGAATACTTGACCAATAGATGGGCCCACCATTTGTCCAAGGAATGGGGTAAGGTGTTGATTGTTATGTCTTTACTTGTAGCGGCTGGGATCTTATCATGTTTAAAAATGGCCTCCATCTTCTTGATTGTGACTTCCCTCGATCCTTTATTTGACATTTCTTTTACCATCTATCTCGAATGAAAAGTCCATCCTCTTAAAACTTTGGGTGTACTGATCAAGGGTCTCCATCCACTAGATGCCCAATATGATATATGTATCAACCAAATCTATGAAAAAGAAATTATCTGTCAAGGTATAGTTTCCCATGGAAATTTTTAGCCGTGGGATCACATGAGTGTAGGGTAATAAGGTTCCTCTAGAAACCTTAACCTAAAATCCTCCATGCTCTACTACATGCAACCTTACTAGTGACCAAATATGAATTGATGAAATTAAGTGTGGTGCCACTATTAATCATGACTGTGACTCATTTCCCATGAAGTGTGCCTTGAACCCTAAAGACACTACTTTCAGCCATTGTAGTGAGGGTGGCAATGGAACCCACTTTTTGTATCAGGGCATTTATTCTCTCATGTTGGTTACTTTCTTCCTTAGATCCATCAAATAGTGATAAGTTTACTTTTCTGATCTTTCCTCTGAGATCATCATTAAAATAACCATGATTTCCCCCACTTGAATATCTCATTCTTAGATCAAAATAGTCTCTATAAGAGATATCACCTTCCATATTTGTGTTCCTCCAATCTTCTAAAATTTTTTCCTGTATTCCTTAAAAGTGGGCTCCCTTTCTTTCTGTGGTGCTTTCATCCTTGGAAGGAAGATGGGTATTGAGGGTCAAGAGCGAGAGGGTTGAAAGTTTTTCCTTCTTGAAATAGAGTCATTGCTATGCCCATTTTATTCTCATGTTGTCTTTCCATCGACCAATTTTTGTAGTGTTTCCTACATAAGCCTTTGGGTTTTGTTGATATGCATTTGGTTTTTGCTGAGCTCTCTTAAAAGATTGATGAGTTTTGTCATAGGATCTTGATGATTTTCCATTCTATCAACAAGGTTATTTCACCTTCTCCTTTGGGTATATACTTACATTCATTTCCACAGGCTGGAAGAATCATTGGCTTTGATACCACTATAATAGTCTACTTTTGTTAGAAACTCTGTTGGCGTACGGTATCAACCAATGTCCATATGATAATAGCAAATGGATCATATAGTTTCAACAAAGGGTTGTACAGTTGCAAAAGAGGGCCATACGGTGGGTGTAGAGGTAGTCATACGGTGAGAGAAGAGGTGGCCATATGGTGGGAAGAAGAGGTGGTCATACGGTGGGACCAGAGGTGGTTGTATGGTTCAGTTTGAGAGGTCATACATGTGCAATGGGATGGTTGTATGGTGTAGGTTGGATGACAGTACGGTTGGGAGGATGGTCGTACAGTGTACGAGGTAGTCGTATGGACTACAACTAGATGGTTTATGGTGGATGATGGTGGGAAGAACATGCAAGGATGTTAATAGCCTTTGATCCAATAAGTAAGATCCACCATAAAGATTGAATATGCACAAAACATCAATTTGGAATTAGGTCTATAATATAGTTGCGAATAATAGTAGCACTTTGATTTTTCAAATATAAGCGAAACAATATAGATGGAATAGGGTGAGGGTTAAATCCCACCGAAATCGAAAAGTCAAGTAGGGAAGATCTTTCACTTCCAAAATGGAAAAAAATCTAGAACTCTAACATGAATTCATAGTACAAAGAAATAATCCAATCACATACCTACTACTACCTACATTCCATGCTTAAATACCCCTTGGAGAAACTTCCCGATGGTTTACAAAGATAGCCGATGTCCAAACCTATAGAAACAATTAAATAAAAATGGGTCTGAGATATACTAAATAAATCGGCCCATTAACATAGGTTTGATTAAATAATTATTTAATGATAGAAAGATTAAATTAACTTGGGAATTATTCCTTTGAGAAGAACTAGGGGTACCCATATCTAATTCTCCTAAAATCCTTTTATCTTTTCCCAAAATATCTCCCAAAACTTCAGACTTACCACCTTTTTTAGATTTTTTCTCAAAACAGGGCCACGGACTAATTTCTTAATAGCTATTAATCATTCTCATTAGGCCCTCATATAAAATAGGTTTACATGGTTTAGAACTTTAGGCTTTAATGTTGTGAGATAGAGAGAAATGTAGGTGGAAAGGAAAACAAACCCCTTTCTTGTACCTAAAATGATTAAGTAACACAAAATGGTATGTGTGTATCATATCATATCTCCCATCAAGAAAAACATACTCCATTATTATAGTAAAAAATAACCTTTGTAGCAATTTAATGGATGACACTGTATAAATCCACCTTTTTCTTTAACCAATTTATCATCTGTATCATTTAGAAATTTCTAAACAACCGTCTCTAAATGCTTAAGGTCATTGAAGAAGATCTTACCTTTGGGCATCGAGACCCATTATTTTTGCCATTACCATGACATTAAGCATAAATTTTCACCCACCTAGGTTAACCTCTCCATTATATCAACCTTTCCTAAACATTTTTGTAACCTTTAGCTTTACCATTTTCATTTTTTCCATGTAGGGAACTAGTCCCCCTTCCTCTAATTTTTTTCCAAACTTGCTTCTCCTTTTTCAATTTATCATAATTACAAAGTTCCCTTCTTCTCAATATCCCTCCCATATTTTCTAGTTGCAGAGATGAACTCATGGAACTTCTATCAAATTGATTAACTTCACTGAGAAGAAACAAGACAAATATAACCCATAGAATATGTGAAGCTTTCATTACCACACTATTACAACTCATGTACTTGCCAAAATAATTAAGTTTCATTTTCCAAAGCACTTTCATTTTGTAAGGAAATAAGTGAAAAGACCACATTTTTTAATTGTGATTAATAAGATCCTTAACGACATTATTCATCTCATCCACATGATTCTAAGATGTGATGACTCCTATATAAATGAGACATATAGATTTAATCAAAGTTGACTACTATACTATTTTCTTCTATGTATAAATGAGATGTATACACTTTATAAAAAATTACTACTATACTTTTTGATTCCTTAATAACATTTCCAATATACCACAAAGGTACCAAAGATTTAGACATACTACTTAATATGTTCTGCAAATTCTAGCTTCTATCAAATTCGCTTCATGTGGAGACTACTTGCAAAACTTTTAAGTCTTGCAAAAGGTCCATAGCTTCTGCTAGGTGATTGGTTTGTATGCCAAGAGGAACCATCGAGGCTTTTATCATATTTCCCTAATCATCCCTTGCAATAGACTCACATCCAGTCAGACCTAAATTTCCCTTTACAACTTCATAAATATTTAGTTTAATCCAACCTAGAGGAGGGCAATCCCATCTTGCATTTTCCCTTTTGCGTTTGTGATCTTCTTTTAAATCCTTCAGTTTGCTAGACTTACCACCAGCTTCAAAATCCACATTTTCCTTAAATATACTACTGTGATTCCCAATGATAATCTTCTTTATATGTTCTACAATAATAGTATAGGGTTTAGACAAGCCCCTAAACACCCTATTGTTCCTTTGCTTCCATAGGTTCTACAAAATGTGAGGGAAAACCAACATCCAAAAAGTTTTCTCAACATTACCTTTAAACACTTTCCATGTTTGTGAGAGAACCCTAATGTTCTTTGGCATTTTCCAGCACATGTTTCATTTTTTAAAGATCTTCATCCACATGTTCCAAGAAACTGGACAAGAGATAAATATATGGTTCACTAATTCATCTTTTGCTACACATAAATATTTTGAACAATTTATGATTTTTTAAGGAAAATACTTATATTTATTTTAAGTTGTAATTTACTATACTTCTAAATTTGGCTAATTGCATTATATTGTTTTTCATATACATTAAATATATTTTTATGTAAATATAGTGTCCATATCTATACGTAAGAAAAATAAAGACAATATTAAACAAATATTCAATGACTATAGATTCTTTGTAATTATTTTTGATATTAAGTAGTAGCCAAAAATGGGGCCTAACCCAAAACAACAAGTTGAAAAATAATAGAAAGTCTCTTGCAACACATTATCATCCTACCCCCTTTATTAATATATAAAAAAATTCCACATTAACATGTCCCAATTCCTACAACTACTATAGCCTATAGGCTGGCTAACATACTAAAATTAAAAAATTTACATAAATGAAATAGAGTCCATAAACATAAACTAGTTGAGTCCAACCAAGATAATAATAGAAGCTCATCTGGGTAGAGCATAGGAAATTGAAAAACATCAAAAAAGAAACAAAAGCACATAGAGCTAGCTCTCTTTCTTCTATTTGTCAAGCCTTTCTAGTAGTACATGAAGCTAATAATTTGTTAGGAACTAGTACAAGGTTGTAGTGTCCACACTAGCAAAGGAAACAAATCCACATTTTAAAGCATGAAGTAGATAAATAGTGGTGGCAGTTGAGTGCATCACTTTGATAGTGTGTTTGGCCACCTCATTAAACCTTAGATCTAGGTTATCCCATATTTTTATGAGTTTCTTGATGGTCTCCTCTAGCACAACCCGATTCTTAGATTACCCTTGAACACCAAGTCTCGTAGAAATGTTAGGGTTAATCCCCTCTCCTTTTTCATTATTCTTTCCATTTTCTTGTTTATGGGCATGGTAAGTGATAGTATCAGGGTCCCCACCATCACCTATAGTATTGGTAGCCTTCTGAGAGTGGGTCTCACCTTAGAGAGTGTTAGAAACATGGGAGGTCATAGGACTCAAGTGGCTATACATAGGACAACATTCACCCCCTGTTTGAGTTCCTTAATTCATAGTCTCATCCTTCTCATCATCTAAATACTCCATAATCCACCTTCCTTATCTGCCTATTAGTAGGCTTCTTATTCTTCGCACTTCTCTTAGAGTATGAACTAATGGTACCCTCTTGCTTCTCCTTAGGATTTTCCTCCTCCAAATTCTTCCTAGATCCGAGGGATCTTCTCCTACCCACTTCAACCTTAAGATCAAAATGAATAATATTGGAATCTTTCTCCATATTGATATGTTGAAGAATGTAGGAGGGAGAGGGATTGGGTCATTTGGTGTCAACAACCAAGCCAATCTCCGTAGAGATTTGAGGAGTAGAAATAGAAGGTGACAGGTTGGGAGGGAGGACCTAGACATTAATGGATTAAGGGGGGACAAAGAGCCCTATGAAAACTATAGAGGAAGAACATGAAGGCTTGGTGAAACACACTATAAGACTTTCCCTCCTTCCATTTCTTCTTGATTTTTGAAATATTATCTTCTCTAGAATAAATAATTAAAATTGACCTTCTAGCATAATATAACACATGTCAACATAACATACCTCACCCCACAGAGGTGGAAAAGCTTCTCTCTCAAAACCACCATACATGCGATCTGACTCTTCATCAAGGCAAAAGAATTTTCTCAAACTGACTCTACCAATCAATTCTTCATTAATTTCAAATAAAATCCCATTAATAGTGACTCACAGGTCATTCCAAAGTTAATGAATTGTATTGAGTCATTCCAAGAGTTAATGAAGTGTATTGACACATTCTCATCATAGCCCTTGATACATTTCATGAAGGGAACTAGACCCCCTTCACACAGATAAGTCCAAGTTGTTTCACTATTTTTGATGCAATCCTTAATATCACTTAGCTCAATACACACATGATTGCCCTTCATTTGTGTGCTTTCCCCTAATTCCACAACCATCTCCTTTGAGGAATCTGACATAACCCCACCTCAATAACAACAAAAATTAGAGTACTTCACAATCCACTTTTTTCAATTAAACAATTCCTTAATAAATAAAATTTTATGAGAATGGTGCCAAGATCACAAGTCTCTTTGACACTTTGAAAAAACATAATAAAAAAAATTTAATTATTCCATTTAGCATGCCACCACAAAAGTAAATTATTCCAATTTGCTCCATAAATCCACATCTAATCATTATTATTAAACAAGAGCTCTATTGGAGCTGGAGTCCCTGCCTTGAGGAGTGCTAGTAGGGTTGAAAAGAGAAGAAACTTTTTGCATAGTTAGTGTTGGAAAGTATGTTTAGTTTTTATAGTTGGACAACTAGTTTAGTTTGCATAGCTCTTCACAATTATTGCCTTAACTTCTTAACTATGAACATTTGACAAATGAAATTGTCTATCCAAAATTAATTTGATTTAAGAATATCATTTTGAAAGCTCTTTTTTTCTAGTATAAAGTCAACATTCATAAATTGATAATGCATCCATCTATTAGACCTACCTATTCTTAGCCCTCTTTGAGAGAGAATAGCATATAATCTTATCCAAAAGCATGAAAATAAGTTTGAATCATTTCAAATTTAGAGTTCATCTATTACCATGAAATTATTTATAATATATTTTTGAATTTTTTAGTTAAATATAGATATTTTGATATTATATATTAGTATTGATAAATTTTCAAGAAGTTCTATATATATATAATTTAATAAAATTCTAAGTTATAATTAATATCTTAAATCAAAATAAATGATGCAAACATTCAAAACAAAGAGAATAATAGATTACACTTAATTAAATATATTTTTTAATCTATATTCTGTCAAATTAAAAAAGAAATACAATATCTTAATTTTCCTTTTAACAGATATGTACATATGTATTTAATTACTAAAAGTAAAACTCTACAACCATTGTGCCCAAGAACTTTGATCCATATTATAATAAAAATAAAAAGATCAAATATTAAAAAACATAAAATGGGAAATCATTGATATAAATCTCCATTGTAAAAAGGTGTAGATGTGGATTTATCACATTCTTTTTTGGCCAAACTGGTTTTAGTTTCTCACAGAATGTGATTTGACAAAGAAATCACTCGATGACGAGAAAATGACAGTATTTTAACTCCAAACAAAGAGTACAGTACTGATATTTATCCTTTTACTGCCTTTTAATAAATGCATATTAAAATAGTGGAAAGAAGTTTCTACAATTTTCTTTTCCCATTTTTTGATGTCAAAAAAATTATTTTTACCCTTGACATAAATGCCATCAGCCAATAAAAAATAAAGAAATTTTGATAAAAATTAATTAAAAAATCAATAACTTTTTAACTTTAAAAATTCATTGTCTATGGTTGAAAAAAAAAAGATTGACACCACCGAAAATATTAGTGCCTTGCCTGGGCTAACAAGCCCGTCCTTTTGTTACTAACATAATCCCTCATTATCCTTTCTTGGATATTGCAAAGATAGTAATAAATATGAGAAAGGGGTATCATTATTTTAACAATCTCATTCAAAATTAAAAAGTACCCTCTGCCCGCCCAAAAGGTGGCCGCCCTAAAGAGGTCAATGCAATGTTGCTACCTGCCACTCTTGGTAATTATTAATAAAATAAAATAATTTGAGTTTTTTAATAGAAAATACAATTATTAGTGACCTTATATCCTATATATATAAAAAAAGATTTAATATTTATTAAAAGGCTATTCTATTAAATAAAAGATTGTATATCAACAAATTATTAAGATTCAATTGATTGAATATAATTGATAAAGATGACGATATGAGATTTAAAAATCATTTTTTAGAACTTTAACCATGATATAAATAGTTTAAATACATGCTTACCCAAATTTCTTTATCCTCCAACACAAATCAAGTAACTAAAATATGTCCTGATTTGTTATCCTTCAATTGAAATCAAATATGCTCACACTAAAAATCTGAAGGTGGAAGAACATTGAACTAATTTTAACAAATGTGGCTATCCTTCTTACAAATTGCACCTTTTACCAAATTTCAAAAAAAACAAAGACACAATGATATTTTTTGAGATTTTCAACATTTGATCTTCATGATTTCTATATTTTGTGATGGAAAACAACAAAAAATTGAAAATTTTTGACTGTTTTCGTGAATAAAAAATAAATTCATATTTAACTTCTTTTATTTGGTGAATTTTATCTGGGAATTAACCAAAGCCTTTTTGACTTCTAATGTGAAGTGCATATGCATGCTTCCCAACAAACAACACGGCCAGTAAACAAACCCCATGAAAAGACACTCCATTGACAAACTTTCTACACGCAGAATATGGGCCCGGTCGTAAATGACAACCGCAATTTGATTGGTCTTTTTGTCACAATGAAGTGGTAAGTCAGCATGAGAAATGGTGACAAATGAAACATCATTGTAAAAAGTCGCCTTAATAAATATCTCAGACTGCGTTTGTCTAAATTGGTGTGTTCTAAAATTTCCCAAGGTTTGTCTTGCTCTCTTTTTCTTTCATACGACCAGGCAGCCTTTACAGACTAGGTCAAATTTAGAGCTATCATATAGGATTTCTTAAGAATATCTTTCATTTTAATGTTTTAAATTTGCAAAACAATTACGACCAGGCAGCCTTTACAGACTAGGTCAAATTTAGAGATATTATATGTGATTTCTTACGATTATCTTTCATTTTATGTTTTAGATTTGCAAAACAATCACCTGAGTGATCAATTGGGAGGAAGGAAAGAAGATAAAAGATGGCGAGAAGTTCTTTAATTGTTTTACCAGTGCTAATTGCATTCATGTGTGTGTCATGTGAAGGATCTCGTTTGAGGAATCATTTCTACAAGAAGAGCTGCCCATCGGCAGAGCCCACAATTAGGAATGTTGTGAAGAAATACATAGCCAAGGATCGAACCCTTGCCGCTCCTCTTCTACGAATGAATTTCCATGATTGTTTTGTTCGGGTCAGCACACTCTCTACATCACTACCCAAATAGTTAACGGTATATTCTTTTGGTAATTAGGGCTTAAATAGATTGTAATGTTTAGATTTAGGTTGGTTTTTTGGTTTAAAAAGTTTGTAATGTTTAAATTTAGTTTAATTTGTTGGTTGAACTAGGGTTGCGATGGGTCAGTGCTTGTGAATTCGACGGTCAATAACGCAGCAGAGAAAGAAGCCTTTCCAAATTTGAGCCTTCGCGGATATGAAGTAATCGATGAGGCGAAGGAAGAAATAGAGAAGAGATGTCCAGGCGTAGTATCATGTGCTGACATTCTAGCCCTAGTTACCCGAGATGCTGTTGTAGTTGGGGTAAGTACAAATTCTAATATAATACAATATCATATATTCAATTTTATTTTGACGCAGCTATCTTTCATACAAACTGTATAATTGATCAATTTTTAAAAAATAAAAAATGTAATAGATTTTTCAAAAAATTTCAACATTTGATCTTAGAATTTGTGTAATTTGTAGTCAAAAACAAAAAAAAAAATTAAGAAAAATTACTATATTTTTTTAATCTCAAGATTAGCCTGTCCTATTTTATTTTAAAGCAGTATCTATGAATATGTTTTTTAATGCAAATTTCAACTTCAATGTTTGAATTTTGTGTAGAGTGGAGGACCATTTTGGCATGTGAGAACAGGGCGCAGGGATGGAATTATATCTAGAGAGAATGAGCTCTTAACAAACATTCCATCGCCCTTTTCTAACTTTTCCGTTCTCCAAACTTCTTTTGCAAGGAAAGGGCTAAATGTCAAGGACCTCGTTGTTCTGTCAGGTATCTAACAAGTCAATTATTGGGTATTCATTAATTATGGGAAAAGAAAAATATATTATTTGAATAGGTTGTAATGATTATGAGAGTTGTTTATTTTACTCATTTTAATGTTTGCAATTGTTGATTCAATATCTAATCTTTTTCATAATATTAGAGAAATAATTGTTATTGTTAATAATGCATATCTATAATTAGGTTGAATGTATCATTTAGTCTAAATATATCATATCATTTCATGTTACATTAGCTATTTATAGGTGTATCAGTTTATACAACAATATATTTTTTTGGTCATCCTTAAACATCACACTGAGGAAGAAATTAAGCTTGGAAGAATAAGCCAATTTTGACATGGCATGATCCCGGTCTCATCCCGGCCTCATCCCTTGCACTCAGCAATACTTGATCTCCTGGTGGGCTCTTTGTGAGCCATTCAACTTCACCAGCAGACCAAGGGTCCATTCACTATTGGTCTCCATTTTTTTGGTTTTTGGTTTTTTGACTATTTTGAATATGACAAAATACATACTAATTAACATTATCTGATTTCTACAATCCCGTTTAAAATGTTTGTATTATATTTCAGAATTCTATTCTGCAAGTTTTCTTAACATTAACCTTTCCAATTACACTCTATGATGTATCATCAGAATAAGAGAATACAAGATTAGAAATTATGACAAAAAAGTGTAATAATATAGCCATCATATTTAATAATGCTGTCCTAAAATCTAGTTATAAACAAATGATAGAAGTGATTTAAATTTTCTAAATAAAATTAAAAAAAGCACAAAACTAGGAGGCACAGCTACATCATTCTGTCCCCTACACTTCTCAATTTTATTTGTTTATGAATTTTATGAATATTGCTTTTGTGAATAGGCGCACATAGCATTGGAAGAAGTCTCTGCAATTTCTTCAGCGGCAGGCTCTACAACTTCACAGGAAAGGGAGACACTGATCCTTCGCTAGACCCCGCGTATGCCAAATTTTTAAAGAAGGAATGCACCAGTCTGGAAAATAACACAGCTTCTGTAGCAGTGGATCCCACAAATTCTCTCACATTCGATAGTGTTTACTTCACTAATCTTAAATCAAATATGGGCCTTTTCCAGACTGATGCTGCTCTTCTCACAAATTCTCTTGCAAAAAAACTTGTTGATAATCAGGTGAACAAAAATATGTTCTTCAAAAACTTCAAACATTCCATGCAAAAGATGTCAGAAATTGAAGTGTTGACTGGAACAGCCGGGCAAATCAGACGTCATTGTGCTCTCTTAAACTAAATTTCCAGGGCGTTGGTGAAAACAGCCCTGAATTGTTCAATGCAAAATTAATTGATCAATAAGAATAATGAAAAGTATGAAGTGTGTTGGAAATAATTTGACTACCACCCTGTAAAAATCTTTTCTAAAACCCTCTGTAGGCTAGACAGACAAGAAGATTGAAAATTTACTCTTCCAGCTTATCACTGTCCTATATTCTAGAATGTTCTGTTGAGAATTGTGTCTCAACCTTCCAAGTTCTTTTTTGGAAAATTCTAGAAAATTGTAACTGGAAAACTCTAGAATTTTTTTAGAAAATTTTAGAATTTGTTTATGGTAGTTTTCTACATGTTTATGAGTTGAAAAAATGTGTATGAGTTGTTAAAAATGTGTTTAGTCTCTAGAATACTCTAGAAGGGCTATTTTTAGAATGTGAACAACTCATTATATGATTTTTATGCGAGTCTAAACTAGAGGATAAAATTATGGACAAAAATGGTATTCTTGTAGTTACAAATTACAAATGGGTAACATGTGACATGGTTGTTTTGCCCATGGTTTTAGCCCATGGTTTTGTAAAACCATAGATGGTTTCCAAGTGGCAAATCACTATAAAAGGAGGACTTGGGGAGGTGCTTGAATCATTGAGTTCAGTTTGCAAGACTGGTGCTAGAAGGTGTATCTCTCTAAGTTCGAGTCTGAGTTCAAGTTGTGGTGATAAGCTCCTGTAAGGACTTGCATTGCAAGTGTATTGTAATCTTCCATATTTGAGAATATATTGTGCGGGTTTTAGAGGGTGGGGTTTTTCTCCTAGAAGGGTTTCTCCATAGTAATCATTGTGTTATGAGTTTATTGTTATTTTGATTATGTTATCATGCATTTCTTGAGATCTCTGCAATAGTTATTTGAATTTGCATAATCATCCTCTAAAAGATTAGTGTAGGAAGTGATTCCACACACCTTTGCTTCCATACATGTTCTCCCACACTTTTTGACTAGTATGGAAAATAGTGTTGCCTCTTATATATTGTATGACTGTGTATTGTTAATCATTCTCACCAACAAAGAGCCTAGCTCCATAGAGCTGTGGAGGTATATATAAGTTTGAATGTATGAATCTTAAGTTGTGAGTTTTTGAATATTATTTTGTTCACAAAATTAATTGAAGTTAAGATGTAATATTTGAGATTGACTAATATGATTTTTAGTTTGTCTATTTTTCTCCTCTCTCTTTCACCTAGAGTTTTTATGATTTATTAATGAAAAAATCCAATATGATTTATCCCTTCGATTAGATACAATTCTTGATTGCTTTCAATTGTGTAAGATAGTTGTTTGTAGTCTGATAGAAAGTAGGAAAGGAAACTAAATTATAATATTAATTTGTATCGACTATTTTTTTCTAAGTTATAAAAATTCCATAACCTAAATGTCATTGTTAGGGGAAAAATACAATGAATTAAGTGATTATCTTCCCTTCAGGAAACAATGAAGGAGTGACAAGAGGCATCTCTCAAATCAAATATAAAAAAATATAAATTTTCATGTTACATAAAAATCTTTTGAAAATTTAGTTTACTCAAAAAATAAGATTTACCTATCTAGATGTTGGCATCTGATAATAATCATAATCCCTAGCCTCAATCATGCCCACCAAGATATCAAGATGTTGTTGGGTCTGATCTAGGCCCATCTTTGCATCTTCGACATGACTAGTTAGTACATGTCCTTATAATAATGATGAACCAAAGGGGACGAACAATATGAGATGGCATGGAAGTAGAATCATCACATGTCAAAAATTTTACATAACTTGTGGTTGTCATGTTGAAAATGACATTATCAAGGCCAATATTTGAACTCTAGTGCCTTGCACTAGTCGAGGAGTCTATATGATGTACCTCTCCCTCTATAGCAATAGACTGGCCAATAGGTGGATCTTGACATGCACTACCACTATGGTTATGGCCTAAGTGATGAGAAGAACATGGTTGATCATATCTAGTACAGACCCACACGAGCTCTAACATCTCATGTGGATATACTATGATCTACTTCTATGAATGCATATGCATCTAGTAGATCCTCAACCAAACTAGTCAATGTAACTTCTTTTACCTCTCCAATAAGACCCTATAAACTTATAAGTGAAGGGATGTATGTTGCAGGGTAGATGTCCAGTAAGGATGAGCTACCTAATGATTTAGAACACCAATAAGACATCAAATACCAACCAACTAGATAAGTAGATATGGCTCTAGTAGTTAGTGTAATGTCCCCAACTCCTTGAATCACTCCTTGCAACTAGATTCTATGAACAATATTATCTATCATGGGACCTAATGCATGGAAAATAACACTGCACTCTGACTAACAATATCCATGTGTTCTCACAACACATGATTAGGTTAATGACAATCATCTTTATTAGCCAACCTACCATGCCCCTATCCTAAATATGGTGGGAAATAAATGTAATTCACCACCCTCCCTAAATGAACCTCAACAAAATGTTGTTGTCCAAAATATAGTAGAATCTAGTTATAATTTGGATAATGACCATGAGCAGCATGGAAGTGTGGGTGTATCAATGCTATCATCACTAGGTCTTGACACCTGCTAACCTATTACCCCTTCACACACTTCTTATTCATATAATGAGGGAAACATTCTCTTTTTAGGGTGTCCTTCGACACTGAGCCCTGCA
This sequence comes from Cupressus sempervirens, assembly GCA_028749045.1. NCBI lineage: Eukaryota > Viridiplantae > Streptophyta > Pinopsida > Cupressales > Cupressaceae > Cupressus > Cupressus sempervirens. Next base: position 435,561,256 of record CM053791.1, on the reverse strand, counting down.
CCTCAGTTAGAGAAATACTAGAAGATACATCTCATCTCTTCCTCTCAAGTATGGCCTCTATAGTGTCAGTTGAACATGGAGTAACACCATGAATGTCATCCTTGATGCTAATGAGGTTATCTAAAATAGACAAGCATGTAGTACTTTGAACACTAGAGAAGGTACCACTATTTAGGAAATCTCCAAGTCTTTATATTTACTGATCAGTGTGTTCAAAATATTCTTGGAGTGGAATTGACTGATCTACCATTATATATACGTGCTATGTGTATAGCTTAAATCAAATGATATATATGTGTGTGTGTGTGTGTGTGTGTGTGTGTGTGTGTGTATTTTCCCCTAAATAAAAAAAAATTAATATGTAGATGTAGTGCCTGTGTATCTAATGTAGAAATAGGAGCCAAGGAGGAGGTGGAGAGAGAGGTTTGGAGCTCGAGAGAGATAGAGGTTAGGGGTTTGAAAGAGAGAACTTAAGACAATGACAGAATAGGGGAATAACATGTATATATACATATATGTACATCTATGTACACACACATATAATGCATGTCTGTGTGTGCAAATCTCTCTCTCTCTCTCTCTCTCTCTCTCTCTCTCTATATATATATATATATATATACATATATATATATACATATATATATATATATACATATATATATATATACATATATATATATACATATATATATATACATATATATATATACATATATATATATACATATATATATATACATATATATATATATATATACATATATATATATATATATACATAAATATATATATATACATATATATATACATATACATATATATATATATACATATATACATAAATATATATATATACATATATATATATATACATATATACATAAATATATATATATATATATATACATATATATATAGACATATATACACTAAAAAAGATCAAATATATATTTATATATATAATAATACAAATAATATATGTGTATACATACATATATACATGTATACATACATATATAGATGTATACATACATTAAAAACTTAAAAAATGTGTAAAATATAAAACTTCCACATCCTAAATATGTCATTGTTAGGGGAAGTATACAATGAATTATGTGACTATTTTCCCTTCAGGAAACAATGAAGGAGTGACAAGAAGCATCTCTCTATAGTATATGTATGTGCACATGATATCATGTAACAAATCAAATAAAAAAATGTAAATTTTGCTGCTACATAATTTTATTTTTGGAAATTTAGTTTACACAGGAAAAAAGATTTACCTATCTAGATGTTGGCATTTTTTAATAATCACAATCCCTAGCCTCGATCATGTGCACTAAGATATCAAGATGTTTAGCTTGATCTGGGCCCATCTCTATATCTATGACATGACTAATTAGTACATGTCCTAATAATGATGAACTAAAGGGGACTAACAAGATGAGATGACATGGAAGTAGAATCAACATGTGTAAAAAATTCTACATAACTTGTGGTTGTCATGTTGAAAATGACATCATCAAGGCCAACATTTGACTATTAGGTCAACCTTAATCTAAAGGATTTAACCTAGATTGATACAATGATTAGAAAGTAATAGTAAGGCTTGATCTAATAACAACTTACAACAAACTTGAAGATTATAGATCTCTATTTCAGTCCTCCATTCTACTTGGCTTTCACAAACTTCAGCTCTGATAGCTTGTTCACCCTTCAAGCATCCATAGCCTTCTTGCTTTGCTTGCCAATGAAGTCTCTTCTCTTAGGTCACTAAATGAAGCAATACCCTAGACTTCTTGTCTTCCTTAGTTTTTTGCACATGACAACCTTATTCTTCTGACTAGCCATCTCTATAAATAGAGAATTGAGATTTTTTTTCATTCATCTTCCATCGTCCATTTTAGGGTTAGGTCAGATTAGGTAGGATTCAATGAACCTACCCCTCTTTTCATTTCATTCCCTTCTAGAAACTTCTCCTTAATCCACTTTGAATTTGCCTCAAAATGTTTTATCTTGAATTTTGTGCCACCATCTCATCAACCTTATCTTCCACATGGTTCACACAATCCAAGAAATCAAACTTATTGGCTCAGATTCATTGAATTCTCAATCTTAAGCTAACACTTGGCATTAATTGTCTTCTAATGCCAGACATCCTCTATCAAATCACTAAGCATGGGCTAAAGTTTTTTGGTGCTCGACATCAACTAAACTTTACTAGGCTTATACTATGTCACTTGGCTTACACTGAAATTGACTTTTCTTGGCTCCAACTAATTTTCTACTTGACTTTCATTATCTCTCAAAACCTACTATGTAGATTTTCAAGCTTGATAGAAAAACTTCATTTAACTTGTTCTTCTGAGCTTAATCAGTGTAACCGACCTTTGAAACCTTAAGTAGATTATCAATGCACTATAATATCACTATCTTAATTGATCCTTGTACTTCTTTTCTATATCATAACTCAACCTTTCCTCTAGGTGCTATTGTTACCTCATCTGATCAAATCCTCTTCATCAATCAAATAAATGATAGTACTCAAATCATATAAGCAATTGTCTTACCAGGAAGTAGCAGATTTGACATCAGTTAAAAAATAATGATTGAAAAATATTTATCATACTTGTATCAATCTATTTTCAACAATGTCCCTCTTTGGCATTGATGGAAAAGCAAAATGACCATACTTAATCAGTAAGACCGAAAAAATAATAATAATAAAATAATTCCTTGTATTGAAATCTCTCCCGTTATTAACAACTTTGATCTTCTAAATAAGTTACAAAATTTTGATTAGATCAACAAACAAGCAATCAACACATCCTTATGACTCCCTCTTGATTACTTCTTATATCTCCCTCAACATTATCTCCCTCTTACAAGGTAGATGTGATCAATAGGTACACTTTCTCCCTCTGCAATTAGGATTTCTCCCTCAGTAGAATTAGGTAGATCAAGATTTCTCTTTCATCTCCCTTTGTGATTTCCTAAACTCAGTACACTTTTCTCCCTCTTTGACAACAATACCAAAGACATGTCATCTTTATATGTAGATATGAATATTTTTAGTTTCTCCTTCTGTCATCTTGCTTGTGACTGATTTGAAGCTCTAACTCTTTGATTACTTTAGGTAGCTCCTAAAGTAAGATCCACTTCATCAATGTGTAACATATGTCAATCAACTTGCTTGATGTAAGGCATTCCCCATACTTCTTAGAGAGCCTTTGATAGGGGTATCACCCCTAGTTTACCTCTTAGATACTCATGAGCATCCTTAGGTAATGCTTTTGTGAAGATATCAGCTATTTTCTCTTTTGTGTTAATATATTCCATCTTTAGCTCTTTATCTTGAAGTAATTATACTTGATTTCAATGTGCTTTGTCTTTATATGCATCACACGATTCTTTGATATATTTATAGCACTTGTATTATCACAATAAAACATGATAGGTTTAGTGATTGCTTCTTTCATACCTTTGAGTAGTTGTTTGATTCATACAATGTTTGTACAATTTACTATAGTAGCAACATATTTAGCTTCAGCAGTAGATTGAGAAATGTAGTTTTGTTTCTTTTTAGTCCATGTAACTAGCCTTTTTTAAAGAAAAATACTCCTCCACTGGTGCTCTTTTTGTCATCAATATGTCCAACCCAATCAACATTAGTAAAGACTCTTAATTCAAATTTCTCATTTTTCTTCTAGTATAGACCATAGTCCTCTATTCCTTTCAGATATCTCATTATTCTCAATGACCATCAAATGATTCTCCCTGGGATTAGCAGAGAATCTTGTAACTATCTCTATAGATAATGCAATATCAAGTTTGTTGTGTACTACATATTATAATTTTCCAATCATAGACCTATATAATGTTTGATTCACCTTAGCTAAATCATCATTGTTTGAAAATTTATGTCCTATCACCATAGGTGTACTTACTATCTTGGAATCCTCCAATCCAAAAGTTTTCAATATCTCCATAACATACTTTGATTGAGTGATGTATATACCATATTTCATCTATTGTACTTGCAATCCCACAAAGAATTTGATCTCTCTAAACATAGACATCTCAAATTCTTTCTTCATTTCATTTGCAAAAGCATTACATAAAGTATCTTGACCTCCAAATATGATATCATCAATAAAAATTTTCGATAACAAAATACCTTTGTCTTTCTTTGTCTTCAAGTATAGATTCAGATGTTATCATCAGTCCTCTCAAATCTAATCTTCACAAGATAATTATGAATCCTTTCATACCATACTCTTGGTGCTTGCTTCAAACCATATAGATCTTTGTGTAGTCTACATACCATGTTTTTGTTGTTAGCATCAACAAATCCTTTTGGTTTTTCTATATAAACCTCTTCTTTTAATATACCATTCAAAAATATAGACTTAACATCCATTTGATAAATATTTAAACCTTTGTATGTAGAATAAGCAAGCAGAGTTCTTACTCCTTCCAATCTTGTAACAGGGGAAAATGTTTCTCCATAGTCAATCCCTTCTTCTTATGTGTATCCTTTACAAACTAATATTGCCTTGTTCCTTGTGAATTCACCATTTTCATCTAACTTGTTTCTATTTACCCACTTGGTACCAATCACATTTTATCTTTTGGTCTAGGAACTAGAGTCCATGTCTTATTTTTCTTAGTTTGTTCAATCTCTTCTTTCATGGCTTTACTCTAGTCCAGATCTTCTAAGGCATCTTTCACTGATTTGGGTTCTTGCATGCTTAGAAAAAATGTATCATTTCATAACTTGTTCCTTGTCATTGGTCTACCATCTTTATCTCCAATGATTTGTGTAGCAAGATGATGTTTCTTGACATACTTAGACAATCTTGGTTCAACTCTAGCTTCTCCATTTGGTCTATCAACTTCTGAATCACTATGTACCTCTCTATTAGGTAGTTCAACATGTCTTTCATGTACACTAATCTCAGAATCAAAATGTGCCTCAACTTCATTTTGTAACTTGACACCTGAGTGTAGCTTAGTTCCTAAATGCAACTTGGCATTCATAGTATGTGACTCGATAGTCATTGAAACTTGTTGTTGGTTTACAACTTAATTTACAACATCTTCATCAATAGGCATACCTTCATAAAATTACAAAAATGATTTGTATTTTTTTGTTCCTTCATAGGTTCAACCTCATATACTTCCATATACTTATCAAATTTCACATTTGCACTTTCCACAACTTTGTTAGTGTTAGTATTTTTAAACACTTATAAGCTTTACTTTTTGTGGAATAACCAAGAAATATACCTTCTTCAGTTTTTGCATCTAGTTTACCATTCCTGAAATCTTTGAAAATATAATACTTGCTTCCAAATACCTTAAAATATTTTACATTTGGTGAGTATCCATTCCATAGTTCAAAAGGTGTTGAATGAGTACCTTTCTTGACTTGTACATGGTTCAAGGTATAGACAGTTGTACTTACAACTTTTGTCCAATGTTTCAAAGCAACATTTTTCTCAATCATGAGTGTCCTAGCATAGTCCATTACAGATCTGTTCCTCCTTTTAGAAATTCCATTTTGTGGAGGGGTTCTAGGAGTAGATGTCTGTCTTTTGATTCTTCTATCATTACAAAACATTTCAAACTCATTTGATGTAATCTCCTCCTCTGTTAGATCTCAAACATTTTATACTTTTACCTGTTTCTTTCTCAACTCTTGTGAAGTACCACTTAGACATTTGGAAAGCATCGGATTTATGTTTTACAAACATAACAGTCATCATTCTAGAATAACCATCAACAGGTAGCATAATATACTTATCTTCTTTGTAGCTTTTCACTTCAATTGGTCCATATAGGTTAGTATGAACAATTTATAATATTCCTTTAGAGATATGAGTCTTACTCTTAAAACTTTACTTTATCATTTTGCCTAACTAACATTGTTTGCAAATTATATTGTCAGTCTTCTTTAACTTAGGCAAACCTCTGACTCTTTTCATGTTACTGATACTAATCAAGATATCAAAATTAACATGACATAAACTCTTGTGCCATAGCCACAAATCATCAAATTCTACAATTAAACAAGTAGCATCATCTATATCAAGGTAGAATAGATTACCTCTAGTTTGATCACCTTTTCCAATCAATTTTCTATCAGTATCATATATCTTAACAATCTTGTTTTCAAAATCAACTTTACATATGGAATTATTTAGTTGTGACACACTCAACAAATTATAGTTAAGTCCTTCAACATAGTAAGCATTATCGTATAAAATCTTTTCTGTGAGCTTGATAGAACCTTTTCCTTTTATCAGACATGGTATATCATTACCAAATCTTACACTATTTCCATCATAATAATTCAAGGTAATAAACTTACTTTTATCTCTAGTCATGTGATGTGAACACCCAATGTCAATGATCCATCTATCATTCTTGTTCACACAAGACACTAGTGCAGTTGCCTCATCTTCATTAGATTCATCCTTCATTGCAACATACACCACTTCATCATCATGATCGTCAGATTCATCTTTTGTTTCCTCTTTAGCAATGTAGCAAGACTTCTTGCCTTTATCTTTGTAATCTTTGTTGTCTTCATCTCTTCTACTTTTTTACTTGTCATTGCCTCTTAATTCTTCTTCTCTGGACATCTAGTAGCAATATGACCAACCTCATTGCAATTGAAACACATGATGGGTAACTTACATTTGAACTTGTCTTTATCTCTATCTCTATAAAATCTCTTTGCCAATAGTGCTTCAAGTTGATCTACATCTTCCTCATCTATGTCACTGTCACTGGACACATATTTTTCCTTTTTCTTCTTCTTCTCATTAGGTTCCTTCAATGTCATCTTAACTTTGAAAGTAGATTCAACATCAACAAGTTTGTAATTATCAAAATTAGATAGTTCAAAAGTAGTGAGCTTACCTACTAGACCTTCAAGAGTCAAATTATTCCTTGGCACACATCTCAATTCTCATATTGCAAAAACTCTGATAGCATAGATTGGAAGAAGTGTTCTCAAGACTTTTCTTAGTAGGGTATCATTATCTATTGTACTAGTAGCTCCTCTTATTGCATTAACAACATCTTTTATCCTAGAGCAATATTGAGCAATATTCTCACCTTCTTGCATTCTTATATCATCAAACTTACCTCTAAGACTTTTAGCTTTGGCTCTTAGAACATTCTTGTCACCTCCATAGATAGTGTGTAGAGTATCCCACATTTTCTTTGCATTGTCAAGACTTTTGATATCAACAAACTCAACATAGCTTAGGGTAGAGACAATTTGCAACATTTATTGGATGTGTTCTTTCTTCTTTTTAAGATCTTTAGCAATTAGTACTCCAACAGGATCATCATGCTCAACAATAATGGTAGATTGTGCATGATCTTCAAGACCTCCTAGGTGTAGCTATATTAGAATTTTACATGCAGGAAAGTTATCTCTATTAAGCTTGGGTACCTCTCTTTTTGACATCTTGATCTTTTTTCTTCTAGTAGATGGCTTTGATACCAAATTTTGGAATTCTTTAGAATAACTAAGAGGGCTTGGGTGAATCAGTTATCCAAGGTCCAGATATACAATTAAAACTTTTCATAGCTTAGTGAATCCATTAAAATTTTTCATCATGCATGCATCCATTAGATTATGCAATCACTTAAACTTGTAGGTTACTATCAAGTCAATTTTGTAGAAATGTAAACATGAAATATAACATATTCAATAACACATTTGACACAATAATTTAACATGGAAACCCAATTTGGGAAAAACCACCAGTAACATGCTATTCATTCTCACTCTTCTCAAGTGATGGCCTGTAAAAGGTCAACCCTCTTAAAGTTTACAATGCACATTGTTAAATGTGACCTAGTTAAAGGATTTCAATCACCTTGTTAGGAGTGAGCCTTGTCAAAGGACTTTAGAACATTCACTTAGAATGTCACCTAGTTAAAGGATTTACAAATGACTGTGTTGGCTCTTGATTTAATAGATTTAAAAATAACCAAGAAACTAGACCAATACACCTAAGCCTAGCAAATTCCTATGTCGGCTTTACTTGACTGCAATTCTTAGGCGAACTTTAAGGTTAGACCCTTCTTCTTCTTTAGGCTCTATAAAACCTAGGTGGGTGTACCTTGAGGTTCGAATATATGGTACCAATGCAAATAAACATATAATCTAAACTCATTAACAATAGATGAAACCCTTATATCTTCTGATACTTATGTAATAACATAGGAATGAAATAGCTGAAATCATAATCTATGAACCCATAAGCCAAGTGAGGACTAATTCCTTCCAGCCCACTACATAAAATGAAAAACTAAAATGATTTGGTTAAAAATATTTGTTCAAGTGACCTTCATCTCAACTTGCATCTGATTTAGTGATCAATGCCTTATCCATTGCAACATAGAGTAATTACCAACAAGATGACCTAACTTGATTTCCTTGCAATTAAGTTTATCAATTGAAATACCCACACACCATTCTTATTAACATCCCCTCCATACACCCAAAAACCCTATAAAATCATTGAAGCATTTACTTAACTCCTTTAATTAAAAGCAACAACAAAGCTAACACACAACTCATCCAAGTTGTCTTAAATTAAATGAACCTTATTCATTCAATCACACAATTAATAGCATATGAAGAATTAGGAGACAGAATAAGGGAACACAGATAATTCATTACAAATCTCCTTTTGTATTCATCCTTGGAAAGACTGGATACATTAACTGGTAATAGTAGATGAAACTCAAGATATGTTACATGATCTATCATCAATTTTTCATTATCTAAGAGAAACAAGACATGAAATAAAAATAGAAACCTACACAAGAGTGGATGTGTGGCCTTCAAAATAGAGCTCTGCTTAATAGACATGAAGTAAAACCAACCAACTACTTAGTCTCATAATAAAATTGGAACCCTGCTAGTTTCACAGAGAAAATTGCCAACAACCTACAATGAATGAGAGAAAGAAAGATATGTACAAGGAATGAATTCTCAGATCTGCTCTGTAATTTCCATGTGTCCACTTGGAAAACTTCCCCAAGAATTTAAAAATATATCTCCAATCTCTCCCAACAACTAGTAAATCAAATCTTCACTCATTTTGCCTCCCAAGTTGAAAATATCTTTAGCACTTGATGGAAAACATAACTGATTTGGCAAGAAACAACAATTACCAAATTCTCCACCAAATATACATCAAATTGCTAATTAGAAGCCAAATACTTCAACTAGGATCAAAATATCACATATTGGAGCAACCAAACATGCCAAGTGTCATGAAAATTGGATTCTGTAATTGCACTAATGAAATCATTGCCTACAGCTGAGCATCCCACTGAAAATACAAAACCCCCTATAATAGCTATCCCTTAATACCTGTGTAAAAGCTAGCTCCAAAAATGGATAGCTTGTCTCTTGCTGCTTCATATTGGAGTCCATATTTCAATTCAGTCTTTGCCCCTTTGGCATCCATTTGAAAAACTGGCCCAAGGCTATAAAATGGATAGTTTAAATCAATAAAATTATTATTTTAAAAAATATCTATAGTCCAAAATATAGAAAATTCATCATTTAAAAAAAAATTCAACTTGGAGATTAAATGCTCAAAACTATAATTAAAATATTCATTATTAATATATATCTCCTTATACCTCCCTTAACAATTCAAACAATGCCACATGTCGAAACACGATAGGCCCCCTTGACCATTGGTAGGTCCCACAACTTCCATTGTGTTTTCAATTTCCTGGGAGGTTGCCATGTTGCTACCAGCAAAATCCCTACAATTTTTGGTGGTGACTCGTGATCATTGAAATTCAACATCAAAATCTGACATCAAAATTTGATAAGTCAAAAGCCATTGACCTCACCATCCATCTGACTGGGTAGGCTCCACCATGCAACTTGCACTTCAAAAACACATATATTTTAGGACATTAAGCATATTAAGTTGAAATGTATTTAAATATTTGAAGATTTCCCAACATGGGCAATGTGGGAGTAAAATCCTTATGGAACTTTCCCTTTTCTCTATGGGCTATGACCATGATGGCATCTCCTACTCCCATGTTACCACCTTTAGTATTGTGGGCCTCTACCATGTGGGAAGATTTTCTACTTATTCACATCCACTAGGTTCTTTTAAGGCAAAATAAATTCTATTTAAATGAAAATCAATAAGCCCTGTTTCAAACTCCTCTAGTAAAGTTTGCAATAGGGGATGCTGTCTCTTGCCTAGAGGTGATTTCTCCTCCAACACCATCCTCTTCTCTTCCATAAAGCTTCTTCCCACAACTGCTATCCTCTTGCCTTGCTTTTCTTTCATGTGTGGGCTTGGAATTCTTATGCTCTCAATGTTGTGGGTTTCTCATGAAAGGAGGAGGTTCCTCTTTAGCCAGCTACTATACCTATTATGCAAATGTCATACATTGACATCCACCTTAGAATGGTTTCCTCTCATCTCTCCAAGTCCCTCATGCATGCCAAGCCCCTACCATAGCTGTTGACAACCTCTTTGTAACTGACACCTTCACTGATAGAAAAAGATCGCTTGTAAAGATTCTAGATTATTGTTCTTCCTTTGGTTGTGTCTTGTTGCTCTCTATGCCATGGAGTTCTCATTTGCATCCATCATTGTGAGCAATTTCACACTTTTTATCACCCTAGATCTTATGCCTTTGTTACCTTCATCCCTCCTTCAAATCTACTACTACCTCTTGTAATTTGTCATAGCCTAGGCTTTTTTCCTATGTTAGTGGAGTATAAAAAGATGCGAGGTTTTATCTCCAACTTCATTCACAAACCAAATATTGTGGGAGACCATTGCTGGTGGAAGAAAGAGGCACTTGTTCAAGAGTGATCTTGAGGCACAATTACTCTCTAGGTAATTTTATGTGTGTTGAGGAAAGGATGTAAGGAAGCATTTCAACTAAATAGATCTGTATGTAGCATATCCGATTCTCTCCCATACATGGCTTCATGTAGGAAAGAAAATTATATTTATTGTCTTGGGACAATCAAATGGGTGAGAGAATCATTCTCAATAAGGATGATCCACCTTTGTCAGATTTGTTGTTGGAGGAGAATAAATGGTTTTGTTTTTTTCTATTTCTCCAACATCTTTGAGTGCAACATTTATCAATATGATATATTATTGCGTACAAAGACAAGAGAAAGTCTAGACTCATAATTCAACATTTGTATCCACAATTTTGACTAGATCAAATTTTGGAGAGACTACAAATGTCTATTTTGCATGTCAACATTATTTCCAAATGACCCCCACATGGGAGTGAATGTGAACTTTAATAGAGGGGAATATATTTATTATATTCATTTGGTTGGATTCTATCTTCCCCTAGTTGTTAGAGGTGTTCCCATTGTTAAGAAATCTCCTTTAATATCATTGTGGAAAACATTATCCCCATTCCATAAGCTGCTAGCCTGTGTCATGAGTGAAGAAAGATCAAACTGCAAACCATCAATACACATTTCAAAAAATAATGAGATCTTTTAGTGTAAGTTTCAGGGGCAAGTCCCCTTGCCAATTAAACTCATCATCAGGAACATACACCATACCAACCATTTGAGACCAAAAATTTCCTCTAGGTCCTAAAACCCCATACTCTTCTTTGCTAATTATTTCCCTAGCATAAGGATCAAGAAATATGCATTATTGGTCATATTGATGCCCTTCTTTAGGACAATACTCTCCATCAACTTGATCCTTGCTTAAAAAACTTGATCTCTTTCGATGATGTTGCATATTATCTTTTAAAACTTTTGATTTCATTGATCCCTTCAAAATGGTAAAGAAAATCAAAGCGTCTTGTGTAAAAAAAATTTGATGATAAGTGCATATTTTGACGACATCCTTTTGACCAGGAAGATTCCACCCCTTTTCATAATTTGATGAATTTAGTCGGGCCCCAAAATGGGTCTGACTAATATTTTTTTTGTTTCCAAACAATTGACATGCAAACTGATCCATTGATCTTGTCATACTGATTTGAATCAAGTTTGACCATTGAAAAATTAATTAAAACTCATTTTATCATTAATTTTCAAACTATCAATTTAATGCCAAAAGGTCCTTTGACTGGCTTTAAAAATTGACAAAAACACCTGACTGGGCTCTGAAATCAATCATATTGATTCTTTGTTCTGCATTCTTGCACCTTATTGAATCTTGTTTCATGAAAAAATCTCAGTCAAAATATATTGATTATCAAAGTTTCCCTCTCAGAATTACCTACAAGAAAACATGCCAAAAAACCACAAATCGTGTTCAATTTTGGCTTTGAAAACAAGGCAAACTGACACTTGGGGGGATGAAAAATGGGGCATTAGTTCACAATTATTAGGACAATATAAATATGTGATTAGGGCTCACAATGAATAATAGGACGAAAAAGGCAAGTGGTCAAAGTAGGCTACTTAGATTTGTAGGACTGGAAACACTACCAGAAAAGTGATTTTTGTGAAAGGAATGGACTTGTGAAAGTGTGCAGACGGATTCGTCAAGATTTAAAAATTGGCACACTTAAATCATTTTCAGAGTATAACACAATGATACAATCTATTCAATCTCACCTATCATGGATTTCAAGTTATGAAATCTCAAATAGGGGTATCAACCAATCTGCACTTATAACACTAGTAAAACTTTACATATTGCATATGGAATCATGTTCAAAATCTAATCAAATGGATTCATCATAAGCTTAAAATTGAAACATAGCAAGTCTCTGACCCCTAGAATTTGATACATAAGAATTTTTCTTATTTTGGTCAACTAGGTTAAAGTTATAACAAGTCAAATAGGGCCTCCCAGAATTCTGAACAATTTGCATCAACATGAAAAAACTAAACAACCAACTTTGAGGAATTCAAAACCTAGTCAAAACATATTGAAATGACTCAAAATCTAAAACATAGGTTCTCTGGTATGGGAAATTAACACTCCCAAAGAAGTGAGTTATTAAATGTTATTGGGTGAGAGATATTTAAATGCAAACAAGGCTTTCTACTGCTATTTGACACTAGGCAAAAATGCAAATTTGAACATTGCTCAAAATAGGACCTGACAGAATGACTTAGAATGGAAATTTATCATCATGGAGTGAGTGGATATATTGAATGCAAGGTGTTAGAAACATTGAACACCTCTTAGGCCTCAAATGGATAGCTAAGTACACATGCATTTAAAAGCCCTTAAAAGGCTTGATTTTTTCAATGGTAGTAAAAATTAGAGCTTCAATTTTGAGTCCCAATAGACTGTTAGGTCAACCTTAATCTAAAGGATTTACCCTAGACTGATACAATTATTAGAAATTAGTAGTAAGGCTTGATCTGATAATAATGTACAACACACTTGCAGATTACAAATCTCTATTCTAGTCCTCCATTCTTCTTGGCTTTCGCACAATTCAACTTTGATAGCTTGTTCACCCTTCAAGCATCCATACTCTTAAGCCTTCTTAATTTTCATGCCAATATAGTCTCTTCTCTTAGGTCACTACATGAAGAAATACCCTAGACTCCTTGGTTGATCTTAGATTGGTTTTGACAATTGAGTGTCAACACACTTAAGCTATTTGCTAAGTTCATGTCGAGCTAGAAACATATGCCGAGTATAATATATACAAGTACCGAGTTGCAATATGTGCTGAGCCAAAAAATTCAACAAGTGTGAAGTCATTCAAACACTAGGAAAATAGATAGTGCTAAGCGAGTATATGTGCCAAGTGAAAAATAGAAGCTGAGCGTGTTCAAGTGCCGAGTAAGACAAAATTCTAGTACATGTCAAACATTAGTAATCAACAAGTGCCAAGCAATATAGAATCAACATAAGAGTTTGTGCCTTCACAAACTAAGATGTAAACTATTTTTCATGCTAGCTAATCGATAGATCTTGAAGCTTAGAGATAAGATCGAATCTATTTGATTCTCTATGTAATCAACATGTAACCAATCAAATAATTGGAATGCTAAATAGGTAAAATGGATGAATCGCAGCCGTAGATTCTACCTAACCCTAAGTCACAAAATATTTTATAGGAGAAACAAAGCCCCACGTTAAAAAGAGTGTGTGAGAAAGAATGCATGCAAGGAGATAATGCTAGCAAAGATTTGAAGAAACTAAAAGGGGTGAATTGATCAAGTTCAAGATGACTTAGAAGAAGGATAGAATTGCAAAATCAATTAGCAGAACAAAGGATCAAGATTATAGCAATTTCATATCAGATCAGAAAGGATCAAGATAAAACTAATTTTGGATTTGAAATTAGCAATATTAGATTGTAAGTGTATTAGATCAAACATTCTATTGTACTCTCTAACAATTGTTACAACAAAATGAAATCCTATGGATTTAGGTTGGTTTAACAACCATTGTGTAAATCCTTTAATAGGGTGACATTCCAAGTGAATGTTGTAAAGTCCTTTAGCTAGCCACACTTTTGATAGGGTATTAAAATCCTTTAAAAGGGTAGGATCTAACAATCCATTCTAAGCCTTTAATAGGGCAGGCCCTTCATAGGGAAAATCATGGTCAAAACATGTAACCTTAATAGGTGAACTTTGTTGCTGTAGTAGTGAAGAATTGTGGGTGTCATCCCCACCCCAATTTTACCTTCTCATTTTGGAGGGTTTCTAGGTAATTATATTTGGTCTCAAGTGTTTATGTGTTTACATTTTCTTTACATGTTATTTCTATATGTTTATGCACACAAAGTTTTAAACTTGAAATTTTTATTGGTTAGAGTTTAGCACTTTTGATTCCCCCCACACCTTAGAAGTATACATCTCCCATTTGTATTTCCAAAAATTAGTATCTGAGCTTAGTTCTCATTAGGAGAAGCCTTACAACTTGGAGAAAAGATCTTGAAATGAAGGTTTACAAGTTGGGAAAGACCATTGAGAATCAGGAGATTGAGATACATCTCTTACTACAACAACTGGATGAAGCTAGAGATTCCTTGAGAAGCTCACTAAAGAGAAGGAAAGAGATTGCCATAGCAAAAAATGACACTCAATATAAGGAGATTGACACCACAAAGTTATTTACAGATGGAAACTTTTGTGAATTTGATGTAGCAATTGTAGATCTCATGGACAAGAACAAAGCACAAGCCGAGGATATTAGAAATCTCAAGTTGGAGCAAGAATCACAAGAAATGCTGCTATGTGAGGTGATTGAGAAAAAGAAGAAAGCCATAGATGAAAAGGCCACGATTGAAGAAGAAAAAAATAATCTTGTCAAACAAATTGGAAGAAAAATTACCAGATTTGTCTAGGATCTCAAACATGTAGTTGGATACCCTAAGCCAAATGATGAATGCCCATCATGAGTTGAATGTCAAGGACATTGAGATAAGTATGTTGAAGTTGCAAAATGAACAACTAAACAATGACCTAAAAAGAGAGAAATTTTTTTCTAAAACTTTCAATAAGGCAAATGAAGCTATCAAGTACTTTGAACAATTACTAAAATCCCCTAAGATCCAACAAAGATACATTACGATTGGGCTATACAAGCATTGAAGAAGGAGAGTCATCCAAGACTACTGAATAAAGGAATGACAAAGGAAACAATTCTAAACCTACTTGTCATCATTGTGGAAAGAAAGGACTACAACTAATGTTTGCAAGAGCAAGAATGCTAGTCAAAATGACAAGTCAAGGAACATGATCCATTGTTACAATTGCAAAAAATAAGGTCATCTAGCACATGAACGCATAACAAGGACCATGCATGTACCAAGATTTGAAGGACACTGCTACAATTATCAGATGTTTGGACACAAAGCCTTTAAATGTAGATCCAAGTCCACATGGTCATCAAACAAGGGAAGAAATCATTAGAATTCCTACAATTGGGATTACAATACAAGACATAGCTATCACTATTGTCAAGAATATGGAAAAATCCCTGAGAAATACATAAGAACACATTTGAGTGGAAGCTACAATAGATGGTTGAGTTAAACCACATGTTTTAGTTGTTTGAAGACTGGTCATTTTAGCAAGCACTACCCAACAAGGATAAAGGCACCTAACTCGGAGTTTAACAAAGGAAAAGGCAAGGTAGATATTGAGCACATTAGAGGAGAGATAATTAAGACATGGAAAAGAAAATATGTAAACAACTCATCAAATGGAGGGATCACTTCACCTAAAAGGTCAAGTGGTCATACTTCATCCAACTAAGAAAGAGAAGGTATGTGGGATTGATATTTAAATTCTTTATCATACATCAGTTCCTAGATAAGTTAGTAATGAAAAGGATAGATCAACATGAATAAAGATGCAAGGTTAAATCTTCAAATTTTTTCACATTGTTTCCAAGTAAGGAAAGTTTCCTTTAGATGCTCAGTAAAATCCTAGTGTGTGCTGAGCTACCAACTAAAGCTAGTTGGAGTCGAGTGTGTAGTTTCTACCAAGTAAAAAGAAATTCCTATTGAAGCTGAGCAAGGGTAATTCCTATAGCTACTGAGTGAAGTGGAATTTTCATTGATGATGAGTAAAATAAAAATAGCATAAGGAGCTGAGTGTACAACTATATATGTACTAAGCATTAAATGTTGTGTATTGAAGGGTATAAGGTTGATTTTTTGATCATTTTTCATCATTCAAACATAGAGCAAATATCGAGCAAAGAAAAAAAGTAATTTCCAAGCAAAGACAAAGCATTTGCAAAGATTCCAACAAAGATTTACTATCACCTCATTGATTCAAGGCATTCCTCACAAGCTGAGTTATGCAGTTATGAAGTTTAATATCTTTTGAAACCCTAGTTTTTGCAAAATGGTCTCTAGTTCTAGAAATCCCAAGAATAAGGAACTGTTTGAGGTTTAGCTAGTTAACGATGAAGTTAAGCAACCAAATTTTAGGCCAATTCCAAAAGTTGCATATAAAAATGACCCTACTGGTGTGCTATCCATTATTCCACCAAAAGTAGTAATGGTTCAAGATGTTAGGAAATGCTACGATTACAAGGTTGGAGCAATTGGTGATATGGAGATTCGTCAGGCCTATGAAAAACTGTGTGAGAATGGGGTATTGAAAGAAGAATTTAACATTATTGAGAGAAAGGGACTAACAGGTGTCCTAGATTTCCCTATAGTCTTCAAAATGGAGTGGATTAGAATAGTTTTGAGTAGGATTCATGATGGATGCCTATGGTTGGAAGGTTGACCTATTAAATTGTCAAAGAGAATCATACATAGGGTTACAGGATATCCAACCCTAGAATGACCAAAGACCTTGAGGAGTGACTCAAAAGAAGCTATTAAGAAGAACATATGGGTAAAGTGGAATAAAAGAGGCATGACTATTGACACCATTAAAGATCCACTTCTAGAATTTGTAGTGAGGGTCATATCCCACAAATTCTACCAGTCAAGCTAACTAAATAGTGTGTCATGCATTGCAATAGATGTAGGCTACAAAGTTGTTAAGAAGGATCATACATTTGATCTAGGAAAATTGCAACTGTAGCAAATTATGGAGAATTTGGGAGCAATAAGGAGATCCAAAAGTGCTCAGTGTAAGTTTGGCTCAATTTTGATATGTATCTTTTTCTATGTTCAGAAAGAATTTCCTCTTTTGCTAAGATAGGATTGAAGACCAATAGGTATATAACTGTATAGATAAATGAGTACATAGAGCAGATGGGAGCCAATTTTGAAACCATCATGAAAAGCTATTTTGAGTACTTTAAGAAGTCCATGAAGCAAAGACTAAGAATCCCAGTTTCCCTAGTGGAGCATCACATCAATGATATATGTTTCTTAGTTGATATTGACTATACTTATATCCAAGTAGCAGTACCAAGAGTTAGATGGCTAATGCCATTAGGATATGAGATAAACATTGATGAGGCATCAACAACAATCACAACATTTCTTGTAGAATAAATTGACAAAGAAACAAAACCTTTTGTTACTTATGATGTTGTGAAGTTTAAGTGAAAATGGAGTTGAAAACTACCTCAACTCTAAAGAAAAAGGATGAATTGGTTAAAAAGCTTAAAGCCAAATTTGGAGAGGGAGTTGAAGGTAAAGAAGGTGATGAAGAAGAAAAAGAAGAAGAAGAATAGGGCTAGGAGCCACTTTCCTTGACACAAGGCATTGGTGAAGATGAAGAGGAAGAAGGTGTCGAGGAGAAACAAGCTGAGAAAGCACCAACTAAACTAGAGCCTAAGAAGAGAAAAGCTCAAAAAAAACTTGTAGCTTAGTCCAAGGGCAAAAATATTACAAATCCAAGCCCAATAGCCACAACTAAATAGGCTAAGGAACAAAAAAATAAGAAGGCAACAGAACAACAAGGTCTATCCAAGAAGAAATTAAGAAGAAAATATGTTGCACAACTTGACTCTAATGAAGAAAAGACCAAGTTAGAGGAAACAAGCCAATTTAGAGTGGTAAGTCATGCCACAAAGTTTGATTTAGAGAATATTTGTGATAATATTAAAGATAATGCAGACTTAACTGGCTTGAAGAACATTGATTTTAGTAAGTTAAGTAGGGAAGAACAAAACGTTGCTCAAGAATCAGTTTATACCATGATGGCTAAGTTCAAGAACACCCCACTTGAACTTGACAATTCAATGCCTAAAGATTTATATTCTATTGTTGAAAATAAATGGCATTATTGCCTTAAGATGGAAAAGAAAATAAGAGAGTCTACATTGGCTTGAGTAATGCTAGAGCTTACCAAAGGACAAATAACTAAGGCCAGAAAGAAGCATGGGAGAAAATTTGCACCCAAATATAGAGCCTTCAACATTCTTCAATATAATATTGAAGATGTTGTAAAGAAGTCCACTCAAATGTGGAAGCTAATAGATGGGCTAAATACTATTAAAGAAGGAGAGGAAGATTCGTTTGAGGAATGAAATAATGGAGAAGAGGAAGAGAATGAAAAAGGAAGAAGAAGTTGAAAAAGAAAAGGAAGGCAACACAATGGAGGAGGAAACACAAAAGGGAGATAAAATGGCAACTACTGAGGAGCAAAAAATAGATTAGAGTGTGAAAGACACACAATTGCCAATACCAAAACCTCCACATGAAAACAACACACCTGTAGAGATGATGAAAGTGAAGGATGTTCTTGATAGTACAATTTAGAACATCAACCCACTTACTACAGAGGATCTAAAGAAGATCCTTGAACAATCAACTCTACAAGCCAAGTTGTGTGACAACCTAGCATTGGTTAATGTAGATGAGTTGCAGAAACTAGTAGTTGACCTAACTAGGGAGAAGGTGGCCACATAAGAAATATCCCCCATCATCCCCATAGCTACAAGTGGAAAACCTCAAGAGGCAAGCTTCAAAAGATTCATTAGCTAAGGTTGATTCCATAGTTAAAGTTGCTATAACTGCTGAGGAGCCAACAAGGGAACAAACATGACAGATGGATACTTTTGTTCCTACTGCACAAGTACAAGGTACACCAACAAAAATAATTATTATTGATAAAGATAAATTAGAGGAGGAGAAGGAGATTCCAAAGGAAAAGGAGCAAGAAACAATTCAAATTTTGGTAAATCTACCAACTACTAGGACTCCTACAAGAATGCCTAAGAAGCCGAGCACTGATGTTATGCCACTCCAAATCTTAGCACTAGATTCAAGCTAAAAAAAAGTTGCAAGTGTATTTAATTATGGAGACCCTACATTAGATGAGGAAATAGTCATTCCAAAATATGACTATGAAAACATTACACTTGAATAGATAAACATTATGTATGAGGCATTGGAAAGGAAGAACAATTTAGAACAATTAGAAAAATTGTTAGATATTGTTGAGAAGGTGACAAATGAGGACTAGAATGCTAATGTTAAACTTATTGAATGGTTAGAAAATAAATTTCAAGAAAAGGTCAATGAAAAGACATCTAGTGAAATAGCACTATCACAAGTAGAGCTAGAAAAGAAAATTGAGAAGGTGAAGACACTACTTGAGAATATATTCTCACTGTACACAAAATTGTGTGAATCTTCAATCTTCACACAAGAAACTAGCCAAAGAATAATGAGCTTAGAAAGAAATCTAAAAGTATCAGGCACATAATTGCCAAAAGATCCAGCTCAAAGTTAGAAGCACTTTCATACAATACTTCACACACAAAAGGATCTAGCTATATTAACAACAAGAGAGGCTAATACTAGAGCCAAATTAGTTCAAATAGAAGCCACCCTAACCCCTCACATGGAGATTCTACAAAAGGAACTAGCCCATGTAGAAAATGTATTGAAGAAAGATCCTAATCTTTCAACATTAGATGGCTTAGTTCACCTTGTAGCAGAGACATCAATATAAATCAAATCCCTAGAAGTTGCAATACAAAACTGGGATGTTTCTCTAAGAATTATGATGGAAGTAAACAAAACCTTCTTGGCCAAATACTTAGTCAGTGTATAGACCCTTTGACATAAGTGTCAAAAAGCAGGAGAAATTGTAAAAAGGGGGAGATAAATCAAAAGGCTAGAAGGAGACTTAATTTGAAAGGGGAGACATGTGAAAAGGGGGAGCCAAAACAAAACAAAAAGAGTATAGCAAACAAAAGGGGGAGTACAATGCAAAAAAGAAAAAATAGGGAATATTAGACCATATTAGACAAAAGAGTATCATCATAAGGAAAATCCACTCAAAGGAGTAAATTTTTGGTTATAGAAAAGGGCACATAAACTCAAGGGGAGACAATTTTTTTTTGAGGTATATAGTTCTTCACAAAATTTTGAATAGTTTTGAAGTTTTGTATATATGCTGAATTGTAATTGTATTATACTTAAAGGAGATAGACTTATCATGCATAGTTAAATGTTTTTGACATTCATGTCAAAGGGGGAGATTGTTGATCTTAGATTGGTTTTGAAAATTGAGTGTCAACACACTTAAGCTATTTGCTAAGTTCATGTCGAGCTAGTAACATATGCCAAGTATAATATATACAAGTGTCGAGTTGCAATATGTGCTGAGCCAGAAAATTCAACAAGTGTTGAGTTGCTTAGATGCCGAGCAAATAGATAGTGCCAAGTGAGTATATATGTGTCAAGTTAACAATAGATGCCAAGCATGTTCAAGTGTCAAGCAAGATAGAATTCTAGTAAATGCTGAGCATTAGTAATCAACAAGTGTTGAGCAATATAGAATCAACATAAGAGTTTTTACCTTCACAAACTAAGATATAAACTATTTTGCATGCTAGCCAATGGATAGATCTTGAAGCTTAGAGATAAGGTCGAATCTATTTGATTCCCTATGTAATCAACATGCAACCAATCAAATAATTAGAATGCTAAAGAGGAAAAATGGATGAATTATAACTGTAGATTCATACCTAACCCTAAGTCACAAAATCATTTTAAGGAGAAACACAAACCCATATTAAAAAGAGTGTGTGAGAAAGAATGCATGCGAGGAGGTAATGCTAGCAAAGATTTGAAGAAAGTGAAAGGGGTGAATTGATCAAGTTGAAGATGACTTAGAAGAAGGACAAAATTACAGAATTAGTTAGTAGAACAAAGGATCAAGATTACAACAATTTCATATCAGATCAGAGAGGATGAAGATGAACTAAGTTGGGATTTGAAATCAGCAATATTAGGTTGTAAGTGTATTAGATCAAAAATTCTATTGTACTCTCTAACAATTGTTACTAAAGAATGAAATCCTATGGACTTAGCTTGGTTTAACAACCATTTTATAAATACTTTAACAGGGTGACATTCCAAGTGAATGTTCTATAGTCCTTTAGCTAGGCACACTTTTGATAGGGTGTTAAAATCCTTTAATAGGGTAGGATCTAACAATCCTTTGTAAGCCTTTAACAAGGAAGATCATGAGAATGGTCAAAACATGTACCCTCAAAAGGTGAACTTTATTGCTATAGTAGTGAAGAATTTTGGGTGACATACCCACCCCAAGTTTACCTTCTCATTTTGGAGGGTTTCTAGGTAATCATATTTGGTGTCAAGTGTTTATGTGTTTACATTTACTTTGCATGTTATTTCTATATGTTTATGCATGCAAAGTTTTAAAGTTGAAAGTTTTATTGATTAGAGTTTAGCACTTTTCATTCACCCCCCTCTCAGAAGTATACATTTCCCATTTGTATTTCCAACATTCTTTTCTTCCTTAGGTTCTTGCACATGGCAACCTTTTCTTTTGACTAGCCATCTTTATAAATATAGAATTAAGATATTTTTTCATTTATCCTCCATCATCCATTTTAGGGTTAGGTCAGATCAGGTAAGATTCAATGAATTTACCCCTCATTTCATTTCATTCCCTTCAAGAAAATTCTCCTTCAATCCACTTTGAATTTACCTCAAAACAATTTATCTTGAATTTTGTGCCACTAGCTCATCAACATTCTCTTCCACACAGTTCACACAATCTAAGGAATTAAACCTTTCAGCTCATATTCATTGAATTCTTGATCTTATTCATAATGCTGATGCTTGGCATTAATTGGTTTCTGATGCTCGACATCCTCTATCAAAGCACTCAGCATGAACTAAAGTTTATTGGTGCTTCGCATCAACTAAACTTTACCTAGCTTATACTATGTCACTCGGCTTACATTGAAATTAACTTTTCTCAGCTCCAATTGATTTTATGCTCGGCTTGGTACCTACTATCTTTTCTCAGTACCTAATATGTAGATTGTCAAGCTTGGTAGACAAACTTCATTTAACTTGTTCTTTTTAACTTAATCACTATAAGAAACATTTGAAACCTTAAGTAGATTATCAATGCACTATAATATTGTTGTCTTAACTGATCCTTGTACTTATTTTCCATATCATAACTCAACCTTTCCTCTAGGTGCTATTGTTACCTCATTTGATCAAATCCTCTTCCTTAAATAAATGATAGTACTAAAATTATATAAGCAATTGTCTTACCAGCAAGTAGTAGGTTTAACATTAGTGACAAAACAATAATTGAAACATTTTTATCATACAAGTGTATCAATATATTTTTAATGAGAGAGAGAGAGTGTGTGTGTGTGTGTGTGTGTGTGAGTGTGTGTGTGTGAGAGAGAGAGAGAGAGAGAGAGAGAGAGAGAGAGAGAGAGAGAGAGAGAGAGTATGGGTTCAAAGTTGGTGATACAAAGAGGGGTTAGGGGTGGGTGTGTGTGTGTGTGAGAGAGAGAGAGAGAGAGAGAGAGAGAGAGAGAGAGAGAGAGAGATGAGGGTTAGGGGTTTGGAGCTAGAGAGAGATAGAGTTTAGGGGTTCAAAAGATATAACTTTAGACAATGATCGGATAGGGGAATAAAATTTATATATACATATTTGTATGTATATATGCCTATATATATACATATGCATATGTGTGTGTGTGTGTGTATACATATGTACATGCACATATATGCATGTATAATATGTATGTTTATATACATATATATGTACATATACACACACATGTATATATATGTATGTGTGTGCATACATATACACACATATATATTCATATAGATACATGTACAAACACACATAGTGTGTAAAAATGTACATATATCTAATATAAATATATATACACTATAAAAGATCAAATTTATGTTTATATATAATATATGTGTATATACACATAAGATATATGTATACACCTATATGTTATGTGTATACACACATATATACATGTATATATTTATTAAAGACTTAAATAATGTGTAAAATTTACTTAAAAATATTAAAATACTAAAATAGTAAAAGAAACCTTACCTTTTTTGATGACCAAGGAGTTGTATGCCATGCTTTGATTGAAAGTTCTACAGTCACAATGAAAGTGACTATGGACTTTTGTAGTTTTTTTTATTTCTAATAAAACCCTACAACTTTTAATTAAAATTGATAAATTACTTTTGATTGAAAGTCAAAGACTTCCAATCAAAAGTTGGCAAAAGATGAACTTCCAATCAAAAGTAGTGAACTTTCGATTGGAAGTTTTGACCTCCATGTTTTTTTTGAGGAATTTCTTCCCCCCAAAAGTGTAATCCACTATTGTGGGTTCACCCTAGGGGTAGAATTGTAAGGGGTCTAGGAAGACTTTGTTGACTAGAAAGAAGACAAAGCTAATTCATTAAACACTTCCATAGTCTCATTTAAATGAGAAGCATTTTAAATTTAGTCTTGCAGGAGGGGTTAACTATCATGCAAAAAATAGAAGTCCCATTTTGAGGAGTTGACAAGGGCATAAACAAGGAAGACATAGGGGTGAACATCAAGTTTTTAATTTGAATTAAAAAGGTAGGGGATGGTCCAATCCAAGGAGTCAATATTAAAAATTATGCTTTGGTGAAAAGGAGCTCTATATTTTACTTAAGTGCTTTTAATAGAAAGAAAAAGAGATGAAAATATCTATAAAAGAAAGTATCTAATTCAAAATTTTCTTCAAAAATGATTTAACATAGGGAATAGGTGGGACTGAAAATTCTTATGCCTTCCTTCAAGGGTCACAAACTAGATGAGAATTTATCTCGCATCATTTTTTAGCTACCCAAGATATTCTCATGATTAAACCCACTTTGAAGATTAGACAATCTTTCACTAGGGCCAATGAAGAGCTAAATGTCCTCTTTGAAAGAGACTTTTGTCTTTTGAGGGATTTTGGTCCCCTCTAGGTTCATCTCAGTAAAAACGATAATGGTTTTCGATATAATTATGAAAGAAACACCTCCAACTAAAATTTTATAAATTTACAAAGAATCTAGAAACTTCTAAGACAACTTTGGGTTGAAACCTTGCACACCCTCGACATGCTTAACCATATGACCACAAAAGATCATTTACCAAACCATAGTGATATTCTAATTTTTTAAATATTTATCAGGCTCAATCTAGTTCAACTCATCCTAGTACAGAGACAAGCCTTAATCTTCAAAATCCAATGACAAAGGCCAAAAAACCAATTGATAGTAAAATAGAATAGAATATTGTAAAAGAAATTATTTGTAATAAAGAAATCACCTATAATGACCCAAAAAAAAAATCTACAAAAACAAGGAAAAGGGAATGATGACTTGAATCCCAACTTTAGTGAAAATTAATTAATACCATTAATATCATTTCAATAACTTCACCATATTTGTGCATAGTGGTGATATCTTAAGAGATCTCTACATGAGCCTCTTTAGGGAAAGATTAAAAAATCTTCTCAAACTCTTAAAAAATTGACGACTTGCCTTTAATAACCAATTTTTCTACAACTTTGTTACCTTCTCATAAGGTCTGTTGGCATTTTATTTCCTCCACTCTGTTAAGAAAACCCAATTTTTTTTGATATTGTAGCTTTCCTACCAACTCACATTATCCTTCCCATTCATGATGTTAATGACATTAAGTGTGTTAGCCACAACAATAAGATTTTTCTAACCCCTCTTGTGATAAATCACGACCTAATGAAAAAGAGATAAGATCTCTACCACATTGGTTGCATGGTCACCCTAGTTTACAACCTATGCAACTAGCACTCATCCTTTAAAATTTATAATGAGGCCACCCCATCACACCCAATTAGGGTTGCTAGGTAAAAGTACAAAGTTGTGTCACCTTTCAGGCTATCTTATCAAAATGACTTAATTTGAGTATTTATATCCAAAAAACAATTTTGTTCAAACATATGGTCTAGATAAACTCATTCTAGCTAAGTGATAAATGGTCTCACACTTTTCCAATTAGAAATGTTTATTAAATGCTTGATTTATACTAGTTTGTATCCAATTACTAAAGAAATAATATTATTTCAGAAAACTGATGTTTCAATAGTTCTTACTATTTTTTATAATATTTTTTTAGTAACATATAAACATCATTTTATAGAGCTCAAAGTCAAGAATATTCTCATATAGAGTTTATAGTGTTTTAATTGGATATAGCATATTGTAATTAAAAAATTCTACGAGCACACATTTTAACACTTGAAAAGATGTCAATTTTGAGAAAGAAAAAAATATTAATTCATATTAAAATAAAAATAAAAATTATATGATGTTCTAGAGGAGAGAGTCCTCTTCAAGAATGTATAATTTTACTTTTGGTTACAATAGACTTGCTTTGAAAAATGTGGTGGGAGATGAAAACTATTGATTTTAGGTGAGTTAAAATTTGAATCATTATAAAAGAGAAAATATAGGTCTAAAGTCAATTTTTATATTTGATTGTTCTATCTATATATGTTATATATAACATATTTGAAGCTCAAACGGAAATAAGTTTATTTCCATATAGTTTTGTGGTGGGAACTAAACCCCTAATTTTCAACATTTTTCAACAACTAAAAAATCATCTCTAAAAATTAGGAAAATATATCAATTCTTATTCCAAATAATTATTAAAAATTATAATCTCAAACTTCATCCCTTTCTACACATTTCATTATTTTACTTCATTTTTAAATTCAAAATAACAATACCAATTTTTTGTCATTGAAGGTGAACAATTATACTTTTGTTAGCCATTTCCTTTACAAAAGGATGACACAGGTTTGTGCTTTCACCCTGCCACAAAAGAACTATCAAAATTTTGCTCAACCCAACATCAGGGGAGGGGGAGCATTGTTATATAATTTCTTATTATATGTTTATATGTATATAAAATAGTCATTTTTAATTTTTAATATTAAAATAATATATATCATCATATAAATATTTATTAATAATTAATATTAGTTATCTATTATTAATAAAAATATGTTGTTATCTATGAAATATTAAATTATTATAATCCATGAATATTCATTAGTATTAATACCAATAGCAAATATTAAATTACTATTATATGAATTATATTTAACATTATTAAAATTATATATATTTATATTCTGCTGTATTTAGTTGTAATGATATTTATTTTAATGTTTATGTATGTAAATAATTATTAAATATTATATTATGTAGTTAATAATTATTTTGATTTTTTTTTTAATAATATATTATTTAAGTAATATCAATCATAAATATATTATAAATGTTATATACCATTTATAATATATTTAATATTAATTGGTAATTTACTCTAAAATTATATATAATGTATTTAATGTTAAGATAATTTTATATTATCTTATTACTATAATTATATCATTAATAATACATAAATATAATCTAGATATGTTATAGTTAGTATTAAATATTATATTATATGTATGCTCCAGTCTCACGACATCACATTAACTATAAAAAAAAAGCTCTACTTCTTCAACACTGATTTGGCTCGACAGGTTGTGATTCTCCTTAACACTCATTTGAGAGTCCCCCTTATAGTCAAGGAAGTTACCCCTCAATTCTAGGACAAAGTGGTGGAAAAAATGCAAAGGAAGCTGGCTAGTTGGAAAGGTAAGGTTCTCAACAATGCTAGGAAATTACCACTCATTACTAATTCTATCCAAGGAATCCCTTTCTACTTCTTTTCTTTATTTGATATATCTAGCTGATTTAGAGACATCCTAGATTAGAGGAACTTTCTATGGTCTTGAATAGAGGAGGAAGTTTGTAGACGTAAGTCTCAAGGAGGTTTGAATCTAAGGAGAATATGGGATTTGAACAAGGCCCACATGATGAAAATTGGTTGGAGACTAGCCCAAGATTCAGTAGCTTGGTGTCAAATAATGAGAGTCATATACTCTGGAGGTGGGCCCTTTAATCAAGCACTTTACAACAAAAGTCTTTCATCTAGATCTAGGATATGGACGAATCTTGTTAAGATTAGGAAACAATTAAGGAAGGCCATCAAATGAAACATTCGTACTAGAATTTTAGTTAGAGTTTTGGAAGATAGATTGATTGGTGATTCCCCTCTGATATTCATCAAGTTTTTTGGTCTAAAGGTGTAGCAGGTGAATGAATTTAGTCTCAAGGTGGCCAATTATATTTAAAATGAGTGGAAGGTTTTTAATTTGAGCAATTTTAATTTTGTAGAAATAACTATATGTGGAGTTGGGATACCTCCTCAAAGAAAGTTAGATTCCTTCTTTCTCGGATAGAGATAAAATTATATGGGACAAAAAATCAAGTAGGAATTCAATGTCAAATTAGTGTACAATAGTATAATTGAGGAGGTTAGGGCCTTAGAGGATGGTGTGGCAGTCTCACTTTCTCCCCAAGATTAATTTCTTCTGGTAGTAGGACCTAATATGCATAATAGTATTCTCACTATTAATAACTCAAAAGGCAAGGCTTTGAAATGGGAAATCAATTTCTTTTATATAGTAGAGAGGAAAATATTATCTCCCACCTAATTTATTGCTTATATAATACTCAATTCTGAAATAAACTATTTAGTCAATTGGGATTTCTTGAGTTCTAAACAGAGATGCTCATCAATTTATGATAGGTTGGAGATTACCCTCCTGTCATCCCCTTATCAGAGTGATATGGACCCCCCCATGCCCACATATTTTTGTTGGAACATATGGAATGAAATAAAAATCACATATTTAGAGAGAGGTTTTCCTCTCTTGAGGTGGTTTCCCAAATAACTATGGGTCTAATTAAGGAATGACCTCTAATATGGAAATGAAAACTACATCATCACCCCTCCCCCCTAACCCACCTAGACACAAACAACTAGATAGGTGTTGGGTGAAAATATAGGATATCTCACAATTAGTGGAGAAAGTGGATAGTTTGAGGGTCCAAGAAAGGCTAGGAACTAAATGAAAGTCCCCCTCCTCCCACCCCTGAATTGGTTGAAAGTGAATTTTGGTGGTTCAAGGAGTGAAAGGGTAGATGTTTGGGGAGTTATCTAGGATAAATAAGAATTTTTCATTAAGGGATGCTCAAGGAAATGCATGAAAGTCTGAAGCAATGAGGTGGAAGTGTTGACTCTCCTCTAGGGTACAGAGATAGCATGCAATATTGGAATTCAAATTTTGATAATTAAGGGAGATTCATTATTAATTATCAAGGCCATTAAAGGCATGAATCAGATGTGATGACATGCCATGTTCATTGTAAGGGATGAAAACACTTTTGAAGAGATTGAAGGAATTCAAAATATAACATGTGTACATGGAGGAAATAAGGTGGTAGACACACTAGTGGGTATGGACACGAGGTCATATCTAACCAAGTTTGAGAAAGGGAGTATGATCTACCACCTGTGATTATATTTATCACTCAAAATGAAATCATTTTCAAGTAAAGATGAATATTTTAGTTAAAAGAGTTATGGTTGTCCTGTCATTTTTTTTGTACTTAATGGTAGTTTTAGTGATGGTAAGTTCTATTCAGTCTGCCTTCTTATTAAATGGTTTGGTGGTCTTTGTTAGAATGACGCAAAACTTTGGGGAGGATTTGGAAATGGTAAATTAATTGGGGCCACTTTTTTTATTAAAGGCATTAATCATGACTCCTTATGTGAAGCAAAGGTCCATTACCCAATACAAGATTTGGTATGATTTTTTGTTGTCCCAAAGGATGGGACTTTCCATATATTGATGACTATTTTTATGGTAAGGCTATGGAAGGGTGATAAATTGGTAAATTAAAATTTTATTTTGACTTAATAAATGGAAAACTAAAGTATTTTGGAAATATTATAGGCCTTAATTTTTGCAAGTTGAGTTGTCAAGTGAGAAAAAGGCTTGGCTCTAGTTTTCCTACATAAATTGTTGAATTTTGTGGGTTGTATGGCTCTAGAGATCAAAGAGGGAGTAGATTATGTAGTTGTCAATTGTCACAAATAAGAATTTATGGAGAATGCCAATGTTTGGATTGAGATACCTAGAATTGAAGAGAACATTAATAGGAAAGACAAGATGACATGGATGTAAGGTGGGCTAATTCCATATATGGAGAGAATTAAGGGGTATGATGAGAAGGTGACCTAGTTTTTCATTAATTCTTGGAAGAACCACTAGGTTAGTATTGATGGAGTCTTTTTTGAGGTTACATAGGAATCAATTGAGGGTTGTTGATGAAATTAGCCAAAAAAATTTCTTCCAACCCAATGAAGCTCCTATTCATTTGTGTGGGGATTTTCCTATGAAAACCTACTTGAACCGTGCGACATGGTCTTCTATGTTATCATGAGATACATAACCATGGAAGATAGATTCAATGTGTGTTACCATTTCTATTTCTCTATCCTTAGCCACTTTAGTAAGAGGGAATGTATCTCCTTTCCTTACTTGTTATTGTATTTTATGGAAGATTTTGTTTGGAATATTTGAAAGAAGAGAGAGGGAAAAATCTATACTACTTACCACCAAGCCTTAATTTTTTTCCTATACAAATTTGACAAAGGCCTTCATCCATAAACTTTGAGCCTGAGCCCTCCCTCCTATAAATCACTTCCCAAATGTCATCTTCCTCTACTAAAACTCATATTGATAGGGAGCCTTCTTCTACTACTAGAAAGATCAAAATAGAAAAAAAAATTGAGGTCCTGGATGTTGAAAGTAGTAGAATAAATTCTAGAAAGGGCACAAATAAGTTGAGAGAAAAACTAAGAGAAAGGAAACCCCTAGCCACCCTTGGTGAGGAAAAACCTGATAATCTAAGTTCATTTATAATTCAAGAAAGAAACCTAGCCCTAGACCAAAAAGGAAAGCCACTAGGATGAATTATAGTGAAGAGGAGGAGGATGGGACTGGTAGTGAGGGGAAGGATGAGGAGGTCATGGGAGGGGAACATGATAGTCCTATGCCCTCCTAGGTGTTTGATACATTTAAAAATGAGGCCAATACTCCAGATTCTAAGAAAGAAGGGGTTATGAGTGACTAGGGCACAAT
This sequence comes from Cupressus sempervirens, assembly GCA_028749045.1. Lineage (NCBI taxonomy): Eukaryota > Viridiplantae > Streptophyta > Pinopsida > Cupressales > Cupressaceae > Cupressus > Cupressus sempervirens. The sequence continues at coordinate 435,530,477 of CM053791.1, read as the reverse complement.
TAATTCACCTATTAGAATTGTTAATTTGGGTAGCCTGACTCATGGGAGAGTGTTCATGTGGGAGGTGATGAACATAAAGATGGGAATATGGTGGGAAGTGACATTTCAAAGGAGCAAGACACTATGGAGAAAATTGATAAGTCTCAAGTTAACCTAAATATTGTTAAGTTGGAGGAGTCCATCACTAGCCTAATAAAGAAGAACATGAACATGGAGGATAAATTTGATAGGGTTTCTAGCTTTTTTGTGTGGGTGATGCATTCAGTTGTGACTACTCTTCATATATTGCAGCAAGGAGGATAATATTGATGCCAAGTAACATAAATGACTTGTTCACTACATAGTTTCCTAGAAGACAATTAGTTGCACGTATTTTTGGAGAACCCAAGGAATCAAAGAAAGGGGAGTTAGCTCCTACCTCTATGCTTTATTTTTGTTATGATAACTTGTTTCTCTTTAGCCTAGGGGGCTTTTTTTTATTGATATTTACTCTAGACTTGTTTAATGTCCACTAAGATTTATTGGGCCAATTATATGTATAATGATGACAATGTCATAGTTATTAATAGTAGAAAGTATAGAAACATTTTAGTTTGGGATTTTTTGATATTAAGGAAGGGGGTTGCTTAATCTTATGTTAATGACTTTCGTCTAATTTTAAGCTTTTCTCTTTTCTATTCTAGGTCAGCCCCCATTTTGGTTTCCTTTCAATAGATTAAAAAATATATATAATATTTTGAATGAGAAATTCATATAATGATACAATAGTAATTATAAATATATTATATAAATTTATGTAATATAATTACCATTGATATTTAGAGTAATTATTAATCAAAATTACATATATTAGATATAATATTAAAGTCAATAATTAGAAAATTTATTAAATATTCATATTTAAATAAAGTTAAAATATAATAGATAATAAGATGGAGTGACATATAATATGTTATACTCTCATTTTAAGGTTCATGTTAAATGGATTATTTAAGGGAGAGGTTGTTAACATTCAACATCCTAAAATTACTTATTAAAATTTATGATGGATATTTCAAATTACTTTTAATCTTATAGGGTATGCGCAGGATCATGAGCGGCCAAAATTTGGAAAAATGAAAAAAAAAATCACTTTTAATCTGAATTTAATGAAATGAAAAGGGCTTCTTAAGGACATTATCAGGTTTCCATTGATATAACTACTATCAAATTATGATTACAATAAGTAATTATTACTTATTTTCTAATGGAGTTACTTATAACATGTTGATTTACATACTAATTGAAAAAAATTATAACTTTAAATTGGTATAACATTTTCAAAATCTATAAGATGTGTCACATTCTATGTTTTTCCTAATATGAGGAAAAGAAGTTTTTAAAAAATTTTGCATGGTTTTGAATGAGTCAAGGTGGTTAGATACAAGAGACTTTTTATTCCAAAAAAATTGTAGTAGAAAATTCAAAAATAATTATTTATTTGGAATAAAATTACAAAAAAAAAATTATGCATCGCATTTGGGTATGTGTCTAATTATTATGTCTAGAACCTTAAAAATAAATATTATAATTTCACTATGATTGAGGTGGTCAGACATACATCTATCTATTATTTTTCCTAATTTGTTTTGTACATTTGCACTAAAATTCTAAAATTTGACCAATTAAATTATTTTTGTTCATAAAGGGGCTTTTATTTTAGAAAATCAACTCAATTTACTACATATTCTATTGAAGGTTCATAACTAGCTCAAGATTTCACCTCAAGCTGACTAACATTGATGTTCTAATTTTTCATTTCAACTTAAGGCCATAGTTTGTCCTACCGCAATCCTACACATACCATGTACAACTACATGTCAAATTTTCTATCTAAAATCTGATTTCAACTTGATGTGATAAACTATGATACCATTTAACATGTCCTTTTTTTGAAGGATATCCAAAAAGGTCCCCAAAAATGTAAATCCCATAGTTGTGCATAAGTTGAATATTTATTGATTTGCTAATATAGTGTCAAATTATTATTTTCTTTTAAAATATTATTAAAAGATGTTTGCAAATATGTATGAAACAAAACTTTGTGTGCTATACTAATAGACTAGTTTTACCCAACTACCATCTCACTATTGGATCTTGCTAAACTTGTGGCTCCTCTATCTATTTTACAAAGAAACTATTATATATTTATCAAAAATATAGATATAAACCATTATTGAGTTAGTTTTTTGAATTCTCAAGCTCTACAACACTTGCCCATGGTATAAACACACTTGGAGGGTCCCCTCCCTTCTCCTCCTAGATCTATTGTAGTCTTGCCTAGATCATTTCCTTATCTTATCAACCATGTTGCTTGTCTCACTCTTGGAGGGGCTTCTTGCAGATTCCTAGGATCCTTCTGTGAAACCCATCTTGTCAGATGATGTGGCATTTCTTGGCTCCTCTCTTCCCATTGTTTCATAGTATTCCATTGGAAAGAAGGAAGTTACAATCCAAAAGATTGATTAGAAATGGGTTGTACTAGGCTCCAAGACTCTTACATTGCCTAGGGATCTATCAAAAATGATTCTTAGGAAAGAAGGTTCTCAAATATCTCTTCTAGACTTAGCGATTTATCATATTTCATCTAGGCTTTTTGACTACCTAATTGGGATATTAATGTCTTTCAAGACAACCATGGACATGGATGGGAAGTAGTGTGACTCAAATGGAAGATGAAGGCATTAGTGACCATTTTAGTGATGTTAGGTTCTCTATTCCTATTACATTTTACTTCTGAGCTGGACAACAACTCTTTTTTGGTGAGCTCTTGGAGCTATAGTAAACACTATCTGGCTATATCTAAATGGAACCCAAGTTTTAGCCCAAGTTAAGACCTACACAAACTGGCACTAGTTTGGGTACCTCTCCCTAGACTCCCTCTGGAATTTTAGGATGAGAAGATTTCTAGATGGCTTGGGGAATCCTTTGGTTATTTTATTAAAATTGATAGATCACCTTCATTAAATGTCATTTGAGAAATGCTAGATTTTGTGTTAATTTGGTGGTGAATAAAGATCTTTTTACTTATGTGATCCTAAAATCAAAATGGGGTGAATGATCTCATACCATTCAATATGAGAACGTGAGCCCCTTTTTCTAGAAGTGTAAGGGTTATAGGCACTTTGTACTAGATTATAAAGCCCCCATACAAACTAAGAAACTAAAGGAGAAATTTTCTTCTCCAAGGGTTATTGAGGAAGGTTTCTTTGTGAATGCTACAATCAGTGGGCTAGATTCTTCCATGCCACTTGCTATCACTAGAATTCCTTCTTCTCTAGTTGCTATTGCACAAGATGGTTCATTAGAAAATAGGACAAGTTACCTAAGTCTCTTGAACTTTGAAGTGAACCTCAAAAGGGGAGGTGGGTTACCACTTCGAAGATAGCATCATAAACCTAGTTACATCTTTGGCAATGGTGGACATAGGTTTGGAGGAAGGGGACATACCACACATGAAGGACAAGGGGATGACCATTTTTGGCATTCCCCATGTAGTGGCCCTGGTGAATTTTCTTATGTGGGGCTCTTGGGAAAGGTTGAAAAATACCATATAGACATTAAACCCTTCCCTTACAATACTTTAGGTGTTAATGGGAGGTCCCCCCACCTAGATGGGGTCTTAATAGTTTTTATCTCAGGCATTGTTGAGACACATTCATCGGTCCTTTCCTCACTGATCCCTCAAATGTCGATGGTCACTCCTAATAGAAATGTTGGTGTCTTGAAGGTTCCCAAGAGGAAAGTGAGAGAAGCTAGGAAGGAATATGTTGGTTCAGTGGTAAAGACTGGGATCCCCCCTGGTATAGCCACTAGAAGAAAGGAGGTAGAAAGTGATATAACATATCATAAACTAACGATCCTGGAGAAGATCCATAAATAGCACAAATGAAATTCATATCCTAGAATGTAAGGAGATTCAATATCCCTATGAAGTAGTATGTGGTTCAATAGAATATTATTTAGATCAAAGCTGATATCATCCTCATTCAGGAAGTTAAGATAAACAAGAAAAACTTCTCCAAAGTAGTTGAGTATATTTGTCTTGGAGCCTAGTTCTCTTATAGAGAAGCTATAGGAGCTTCTCGAAGAACTTTACTATATGGAATTTGGACAAGTTCATGGGTGAGGAGGTTTTCCTTAATCCCCACTTCATAGTTGTTAGATTTACTTTGAAACCCAAAAATGTAGTATGCTCAATTTTTACACTCCTAATACTAAAAATGAGAGATTCCAAGTTTGAGGTGAGGTGTCTGATATTATAAAAAATTTCAAGGAAGAGAACATTTTGTGTATAGATGATTTTAATTCTCCTCTCCATTCCTCAGAAAAACTAGGAGGGTTAGAGAATCTATCTAAAAATATGTATGATTTGCTCAATTTTGTGAGGAGAAATGATCTCCTTGATATTGACTCCTAGGGAGTCCCATTTATGTGGTTGAACAATAAAATTGGTGACAACCTCATCTAGGTTGGGCTGGATCATGCCCTCATCTCTACTACCTAGAAAATCCTTCGGACCACCTCCCTTAGAGCTTTTCCAAGGACAATCTCAGATGACTCCATGCTACTATTCTATTGGAACAAGAAAACGTAGGATAAAAGAAAGCTATTATAATATAAAATCATGTGGTAATTGCATCCTAAGTTTAAGGATTATATTAACTAGTGGTGGAATATCCTTGTCTATGGTACAATTTTGTTTTTCATTTTGAGAAAATTAGAAAGGATAAGAAAGGAAGTTACATGGTGGTATAAATCATATTTTGAAAACATATTCAAAGAACAGAAAGATATTGAAAAGAGACTAGAAATCCTCCAGAATGACATGGATAATGGCCTTACCTTAGATGACATGCTGAGTAAAGAGAAAAGTTCTCATGCAACATGAAAAATGATTATAGGGAGGGATGAAACATTCTCGAAGCAATGTTCAAGAGTCCAATGGATTGAAGAATGGAACAAAAATATGGCATTTTTTATAGGACAACATCAAAGAAAAAAAGAGGAATATTATATGAAAGTGAGTGGACAATAATGATCAAGAATTGACTAAGGAGAAAGACATGGAGACTTAGACATCAAACTACTTTTAGGAGATATATAACCCACCCCTTTATGATCCTAATAACACTATGAAGGAGATACTTCTAAATGTTATGAACCCTGTCATTTATGAATAGATAAATTGAGATATTATTATTAAGGTTATAGAGGATGAGGTAAAAGAGTAAGTTTTTTCTATGGGGCCCATCAAGGAGTTAGGTCTAGATTGGTTTTCCCTAACCTTCTTCAAAGAATTTTGGGAGATTGTCAAATATGACCTAATTCATGCTAGTACGGATTTTGTAAGAACCAAAAAAATTCCCAAAGAACTCAACTAGACTTTCATTATGTTGATTCCAATAGTGGATGAACCAACTAGGCTGTGAGAGTTTAGACTAATCAACCTCTATAATATGGACTATAAGATCCTCTCTAAAGTGTTTGTTAGTTGTATTAAACTCCTCTTGGATAAATTCTTTAGTCCCCCAAAAATGGTTTTTTTCTTGGGTAAAAAATTCTAGATGGATTATTATTTCTCACGAAGTCATCCTTTCAATAAAGAAAAGTGAACCCTTGTATGACAAAAAAACTCAATATCTCTAAGGCTTTTGATAAGATGAGGAGGGAGTTTCTACATGAGATTCTAATTAAGTTGTGTTTTTGGGAGAAATTTGTTGGATTGATGCAAGAGATGGTCAATATTGTCTAGTTTTTTCCTCTTAGTTAATGACACCCTAGATATATTCTTCTCTTCGAATTGGGGTTTATGCCAAGGAGACCCCTTATCCACCTACTATTTCACCATTGTTGGGAAGGTCTTGGAGATAAATTTATTGACCTTAGCTAGATAGGGTAAAATAAAGACATTAAACCTACCTGCTTGTTGGAAATATTCAGGATGAGATGTGTTACTGAGAGGGGAGGGGTGAATTAGTAACATATAAATTTTTAAAGAATTTTAACCATTCATCATTCATTCATCTAATCTACTGCATAAATGAAAGATCAATCATTCATAACACATGAACACAATGATTTGGTGACCCAGAAACCTTCCAATTAGAAAGTAAAAATGGGGTGGGGATGATGCCCACAAAACTTCATTATTGTAGTATGAAGTTGGCCGATTAAGGCTTAAAATGATCACTTCTGGTGATCTGCCCTGTTAGGAGCAAGTAGGACTGCTAGATCCACCTTGTTAGAGGATTTACAAACATACAGTGAAGTATGCACTTTGTAAGGAGATTTACAAAAAGACTGTTAAGTCTACCCTGTTAAAGGATTTAAAAATTGATTCACCTGTTAGGATGAAGCAGTGGATCTACTTACAACTTGTTTGCTGATAAGATCCTTTTTTCATTGATCACCGGATGTGATAGATATAACTTTTCTACTCCTATGTTGACCTTGTTGTATTCCTTTTGCTCTGCTGTTGATAGAAATACCTTCTTCTCATGCAAAGAAATACTCTCTTATTTCATGCCAATCTATTCATATATTGCAAAATGATATCATACATTACATATATACCATTCCAATATTTATAGTTACAAGGTCGGCCAAAACACAAGTGAACAAAACATTACTGAGTTAGCCCAATAGTAAATAACTTGGGTTCATTGAACTGACTCAGTGACCTTCTGATACTCGGAATCCACTACATTACTTGGCATCATCATGCACTTGGTAGATGTAGAGACTCGGTTCATACTAGTCACATAACATTGCTTGGAACTCGGTAACCATTGGTGACTTGGTAGATATAGTGTCACTCAGTAGAAACTATCTTCTATGTTTACCTTGCTTAACTCGATAAACATTGAATCCTTTGTTTACCTTTTTCACTCGGTAAGCTCTGCTGATCTTCGTTTACCTTTTTCACTTGGTAAACACTTCTGACCTTCTCATTCACTCAGTATCTTCTGGAATGCTCAGTGAGAACTATTTATCTGTTGAACTATAAGGTAACTATTGAATGATCGGTATATAATTGAGACTAAGTGATGAGAAAGATAAGCATTCAGGATAGAATAAGTGCTTGCACTAATGACAAATATATCATAATTCCAACAAACTTCCCCTTTGGCATTAGTGACAAAAAAACTTATGTACAAAATATGACATACTGATTTACATATATCTCCCCCATACAATATGCTCGGAGTATTTACAAATATCTCTATCTCTTCTCTAACTCTATCTCCATCTCTATCTTTTCTAACTCTATCTCCCCCTTTTTGACAATAATGCCAAATTAAGCAATATATATTTACACAGAGACACCAAAATGGGAGATGAAATCAGAGTGTACCTTGAGAATAAGAGCCAAAGTCTTATCCCAATTTTCTTGCAAAATTTTGTAGATGGAGAGTCCTATTTGAACTTTTGCTGAAAGTTCAACCATATGATCCACAACTGAGAAATTGTTGTCATGGATCAATGATTTGGAGTAGACAATGTGTTTTTGCATTGTGTCCATGATAGGAAGGATCATGTTCTGAATGTCAATTAAGCTAGACCTGATCCTTGCTTCCTCTCTCAACAATTCTGCCTACTTTTTTGACAAAAATATGATTCTGAGATGATGGGGTGAACTTGAATTGGGGTCAAGTTGCAACATTTTGGCACTGCCCTTCATATCCTCATCAATTTTATTCAATTTTTCTTTGATCTCCTTGGTGTACTTGGTAACATCACAAAGTTTGGCAAAAAGTAAAGTTACATTATTAAAAGAATTTTCAAAATTGACCAAAATTATGGACAATTCTACCTGTTTTATTGCAATGTGCTGACCAATGTGCTCAAGCACATTATTATCAAATTTCCTTTCAGCCTTCTCAATCAATTTATCTTGACCAGAGGTGTCCTCGTTGAATTTATAGCCTCTTCTAATTGAATCAAAATGTGTTGAGTAGAATCTACTTCAACACCTATAGCCTCTGTAATTATGTTCTTGGTGTCCTCTATTATTCTATATTCCTTATCCTTTTTAGATCTTAACTACTTTTGCATAGCCTTCATCTCTATTAATTGACTAGCATACCTCATTTCTTCAATGGTAGCATTTTCATAGTCAATTTTTGGAATAACTATATCTGTGTCTAAATCAATATCTTTTGAAATTTCCTTTCCAGTGATCAAAAGTCTTAATGGTTGCTTTTGTTTGACTTCTATGATGACTGGTTTAATCTTAGGAATAGACGCAATAGTAGAGATGGAAGGGTTAGCAATAGAAATTGGGATAGGACTTGAAGATTGAATGCCAATAGAAGTATTTATTGGATCAAAAATTGGAATACTTCCCAAAACATTTGATGATATACTTGTTATAGCAGTATCTGAACTAGTTGAATTTGAAGTAGATGTAGATAATGCTATCAAAATTGTAGAACAGGCTAGAACTGACAAAATTATAGAACTTATTTTTATATCAATTGATGGTGATGGAGCAGAGGAGGCTAGCTCGGTGGCTGAAGAAGAGGGCTATAGCTCGGTAGATGAAGTAGTAGACACTTCCATTGATGATACCTAGAGCTGTGATGTGGCAGGTGCAGATGATAAATTTGATGTAGATGCTATCAATCTTGCAGAAGTTGACTCCAACCTTGATGATGTGATAGTTTTAGGTGGAGAGTGAGGAAGGGATGCAATGACTGTTGCTGCAATTTTTACTGGATCATCTTTTTGGTTAACAATACGAGTTGCTCCAACCACAACTGACCATTGTGTACATGGCTCAGAACATATCTAACCCATTTAACTTGAAAACTTCTTGGTAGGTGCGGAATATGGGTCAAGTCTTTTTCTTCTAATTTTTTATGCTAAGGTTTTAGGGTTCCATCAACACATAATTGACCTAGGGCATTATCCATATCTAATGTACCAATTTCTTGAATAGCACATTTGAAATGAGCGCGAATATCATTAACAAGAAGTACCTTAGGAGGAATTTTTTGTAGGTCAAGTGATTCAGCAATTGCGGGCACTATCTTGAATTTTGGGGCTTTCCATTTGAATCCTTTTACGAGCATTTCAGAGCCCTTCTTCACCTTGCTGTTGCTGGTGCTTGCAGATGCCATTGCTGCTCGGTGGATGATAAATTCTTCAAACAATTACTTCATAGGAATTTTGCTTCAAATCTCTTGGCATGCAACTGGAAATCATTTTGGCTCTGAGTATTTTAAGTCACGGTGAAAAATGAAATCGAATTCTACTCTTTTTAATGAAATAGTGTCATTAAAGCTCGGTCCGAAGGTAGATGAGATGACATAGTGCATTCTAATCTATCATTGAATTACTCGATAGAACCTTGCAACTCAGTGGTCTAACAAAATCTTTGATACTCCCAACCTAGCTAGGTAAGGTCTTTAGTCAGCCTTGCTCGATACATGCAACTCTGTGAATGATAACTTTTCTATGATCCATGTATCTGAAATACTGATTTGATCATTTGCACTTTTTTATTCTAAAACTGTTTAAGATGTGGCTAGAAGATGCAGTTCCTGAGTCTTCCTAAGTCTTAATTGGAGATGGTGGAGTCACCCACTTCTTGAGTGACATGATCATTATTTGTACTGTCTTGATCGATAGATTTAGGAATCCACTGTTGTCTCATTTGCTTCTGAATGTTATCAGCTTTAGCTTTCTTTTCATCTTCAATTCTTCTAATATTCATGCAATTCTTAGCCATATGACCAAGTTCAGTACATGTGTAGGGTATGCGCAGGATCATGGTGTACCAAACTATGGCCTTAAGTGGCAGTGAGAAATCAAAAAATCAGGGTTATGTCAACTTGATACATAATTTTAAAGTGGTTATGGATTTTATATCAAAAACTTGTAGGAAAATAGTCTATAGGAAATTGAATGTAGTTTCTAAACTACTAGGCCTTATCAGGAGAAAAAAATAATTGATTGGTCAAAAGTTTGAATTTTAATGTAGTACTACAAAAATTTCAGGGCAAAAATAAAAAGTAGGTGTATGTCTGACCACCTTAATCAAAATCAAATGCTAATATTTTTTCAATATAATTATAGATATGAAAAGTAGACTCATGCCCGGATGTGACGCATATTTTTTAATACTTTTATTCCAAATAAATAATTAAATATGAATTTTCTACCAAAAAATTTTCGGAAAAAAAAAGTCCTGTGTCTGACCATCTTAACTAATAGAAAATTTTACCAAATTTTTTTTTTTTTTCTTATACTAGGCGAAGCATAGAATGTGACACAAATTTTAGATTAAAAATGTTATACCGTATAAAAATTATAGCTGTTTTTCAATCAGTATGTCAATCAGCACTTTACAATAATCTTCATTGATAATTAACTAATAAATACTTATCGATCTCAGAATTTGACAAAAATTATATTGATGGAATCTCGAGAGCGATATTAAAAAACCCTTTTCGTTTCATTCAATTTCAATGAAAATAACCTTGTCAGATGACTACTCGAAGTCTGAGTATCACTAAAACCCTCTTGAAACACGTCTTTTGGGTTGACCAGGTAGGCTTGGTAAATACCAAGCCTAATCGGATATCAGATTTGAAATCGGATATCGGATTTCAAATTGGATATCCGATATAGCTAGGTGAATTTTGGTGGGAAATTTGAAATCCCAACCCATTTTGGAGGGAAAACCGGATTTAAGACTTATAGCTTATGATTTATAAATTATTTTTGTTATATTACTATGTAAATATGTATTATATATATTATATATATATATATATATATAATAATGTAATGTAAAGATATAATATTTAATATATTAATATATAATAATATATTATGTTATTCTCATTATAATCTATAAATATAATCTATATTATTATTATTTTTACTAAATATAATAACATAATATATATATATATAAGTATGTTATCAATTTATATATAACAACATAATATTTTTATTAAATATAATAAAGTAATATATATATATATATATATATTATAACGTAATATTTTTATTAAATATAATAACCTTATATATATATATATATATATATATATATATGTTATTAATATATACAATAACTTAATATATATTATAACACAATATTTTATAGCTTATGATTTATAAATTATTTTTGTTATATTACTATGTAAATACGTATTATAATATATTATATATATAAAATAGCGTAATGTAAAGATATAACATATAATATATTAATATATAATAATATATTATGTTATTCTCATTATAATCTATAAATATAATTTATATTATTATTATTTTTACTAAATATAATAACATAATATATATATATATATATAAATAAGTATGTTATTAATATATATAATAACGTAATATTTTTATTAAATATAATAACCATATATATATATATATGTTATTAATATATATTATTATATTAATATGTATGTTATTAATATATATGTATATTATTAATATATATGAGTCAAAGGGGGTCATAGGTCCCTTCGACCCATTACATAACAACATATATCCCTAGGGGTCCTAGGACACCTAGAGACATATTAGAATCGTTCTTATGGGTCGAAGGAGGTCATAGGTTGACTTATGACCCTCTTCGATGCATTACATGATGACATATGTCCTTAGGGGTCCTAGGACCTCTAAGGACATATTAGAATCGTTCTTATGGGTCAAAGGGGGTCATAGGTCCATTCAACCCATTAAATGATGACATATGTCCCTAGGGGTCTAGGATCCATAGGGACATATTAGAATTGTTCTTACATATGTCCCTAGGGGTCCTAGCACCCCTAGGGACATATTAAAATCATTCATATGGGTTGAAGGGGCTCATAGCTTGACTTATGATCCCCTTCAACCCATTACATAATGACATATGTCCCTAGAGGTCCTAGGACCCCTAGGGACATATTAGAATCATTCTTATGAGTCGAAGGGGGTCATAGGTTGACCTATGACAACCTATGACCCCGTTCGACACATTACATAATGACATATGTCCCTAGGGATCTTGGGACCCCTAAGGACATATTAGAATCGTTCGTATGGGTCAAAGGGGGTCATAGGTTGACCTATGACACCCTTCGACCCGTTACATGAAGACATTTGGACATATTAGAATCATTCATATGGGTCAAAGGGGGTCATAGGTGACCTAGGGCCCCCTTCGACCCATTAAACGATGCCATATGTCCCTAGGGGTCCTAAGACCTGTAGAGACATATTAGAATTGTTCATATATATCAAAAGAGATCATAGGTTGACCTATGAACCCCTTCGACCCATTAAATGACGACATATGTCCCTAGGGGTCTTAGGACCCCTAGGGACATATTAGAATTGTTCATATGGATCAAAGAGAATGATGACATATGTCCCTAGGGGTCCTAGGATGCCCAAGGACATATTAGAATTGTTCATATGGGTCAAAGGGGGTCATCGGTTGACCCATGACCCCCTTTGACCCATTACATGACGACATATGTCCTGAGGACCCCTAAGAACATATGAGAATAATTCTTATGGGTTAAAGGGGGTCATAGGTTGACCTATGACCCCCTTCGACACATTACATGATGGCATATGTCCCTAGGGGTCCAAAGTCCCTTAGAGACATATTAGAATTGTTCATATGGATCCAAGTGGGTCATAGGTTGACCTATGATCTCCTTTGACCCATTAAATGATGACATGTGTCCCTCAAATTCCTAGGACCACTAGGGACATATTAGAATTGTTCATATGGGTCAAAGGGGGTCCTAGGTTGACCTATGACCCCCTTTGACCCATTACATAATGACATATGTCCCTATGACCCCTAGGGAAATATGAGAATTGTTTTTATGGGTCAAAGGGGATCATAGGTTCACCCATGACCCCCTTCAACACAGATCATAGGTTGACCCATGACCCCCTTTAACGCATTACATGATGACATATGTCAAATCGTTCTTATGGGTCAAAGGTGGTCATAGGGTGACCCATGACACCCTTTAACCCATTACATGACTACATATGTCCCTAGGGGTCCTAGGTTGACCTATGACCACCTTTGACCCATTACATGATGAAATATGTCTCTAGGGATCCTAGGACCCCTAGAGACATATTAGAATGCTTCTTATGGGTCAAAGGGGATCATAGGTCCTTCGACAAATTACATAATGACATATATCCAAAGGGGTCTTAGGAACCCTAGGGACATATTAGAATCGTTCTTATGGGTCAAAGGGAGTCATAGGTTGACCTATGACCTCTTTTGACCCTTTACATGATGACATATGTCCCTAAGGTTCTTAGGACCCCTAGGAACATATTATATTTATTTTTATGGGTCAAAGGGGGTCATAGGGTGACCTATGACAACCTTCAACCCATTACATGACAACATATGTCCTTAAGACCCCTAGGGACATATTAGAATCATTCTTATGGGTCAAATGGGGTCATAGGTCAACCTATGACCTCCTTTGACACATTACATGATGACATATGTCCCTATGGGTCATAGGACACCTAAGGACATATTAGAATTGTTCATATGGGTAAAAGGGGGTCATAACTTGACCTATGACCTCATTCAACCTATTAAATGATGACATATGTCACTAAAGCTTTTAGGACCCCTAGGGACATATTAGAATTGTTCATTTGGGTCAAAGGAGGTCATAAGTTGACCTATGACCTACTTTGACCCATTAAATGATGACATATGTCCCTAGGGGTCCTAGGACATATTAAAATTGTTCATATGGGTCAAAGGGGGTCATAGGTTGACCTATGATCCCCTTTGACCCACCTAGGACCCCTAAGGACATATGAGAATCGTTCTTATGGGTCAAAGGGTGTCATAGGTTGATCTACGACTCCCTTCAACACATTACATGACAACATATGTCCCTATGGGTCCTAGGACCCCTAGGGACATATTAGAGTCATTCATATAGATCGAAGGGGGTCATAGATTGATCTATGATCCCCTTCAACCCATTAAATGACAACATTTGTCACTAGGAGTCCTACAACCCCTAGGGACATATGAGAATCGTTCTTATGGGACAAAAGGGGTCATAGGTTGACCTATGACCCCCTTCGATGCATTACATGATGACATATGTCCCTAGAGGTCATGGGACCCCTAGAGAAATATTAAAATCATTCCAATGGGTCAAAGGTGGTCATAGGCTGACCTATTACCCACTTCGAACTATTACATGATGACATATGTCCCTAAGGGTCCTCGAAAGCCTAGAGACATATTAGAATCGTTCTTATAGGTCTAAATTTGACCCATTACATGATGACATATGTCCTTAGGAGTCATACAACCCCTTAGGGACATATTAGAATGCTTCTTATGGGTCAAAGGGGGTGATAGATTGACCTATGACCCCCTTCGACACATTACATGATGACATATGTCCAAAGGGGTCCTAGGACCCCTAGAGACATATTAGAATCATTATTATGGGTCAAAAGGGGTCATAGGTTGACCTATGACACTCTTCGACCCATTATATGAAGACATTTGTTCGTAGAGGTCCTACGACCCCTAGGGACATATTAGAATCATTCATATGGGTCAAAGGGGGTCATAGGGTGACCTAAGACCCCCATTGACCCATTAAACGATGACATATGTCCCTAAGGGTCCTAAGACCCATAGGGACATATTAGAATTGTTCATATGGATCAAAGGAGATCATAGGTTTACCTATAAACCCCTTCGACCCATTAAATGATGACATATGTCCCTAGGGGTCTTAGGACCCCTAGGGACATATTAGAATTGTTCATATGGATCAAAGAGGGTCATAGGTTGATCTATGACCCCCTTTGACCTATTTAATGATGATATATGTCCCTAGGGGTCCTAGGATGCCCAAGGACATATTAGAATTGTTCATATGGGTCAAAGGGGGTCATAGGTTGACCAATGACCCCCTTTGACCCATTACATGACGACATATGTCCTAAGGACCCCTAGGAACATATGAGAATTATTCTTATGGGTCAAAGGGAGTCATAGGTTGACCTATGACCCCCTTCGACAAATTACATGACGGCATATGTCCCTAGGGGTCCTAGGTCCCCTAGGGACATATTAGAATTGTTCATATGGATTGAAGGGAGTCATAGGTTGACCTATGATCTCTTTCAACCCATTAAAAGATGACATGTGTCCCTAGGGGTCCTAGGACCGCTAGGGACATATTAGAATTGTTCATATGGGTCAAAGGGGGTCATAGGTTGACCCATGACCCCTTTTGACCCATTACATGATGACATATGTCCCTACGACCCCTAGGGACATATGAGAATTGTTCTTATGGGTCAAAGGGGATCATAGGTTGACCCATGACCCCCTTCAACGCATTACATGATGACATATGTCCCTAGGGGTCCTATGACCCCTAGAAAAATATTAGAATCATTCTTATGGGTCAAAGGTGGTCATAGGGTGACCCATGACACCCTTTAACCTATTACATGATGACATATGTCCCTAGGGGTCCTAGGACCCCTAGGGACGTTTTAAAATCATTCTTATTGGTCAAAAGGGGTCATAGGTCAACCTATGACCCCCTTTGACCCATTACATGATGACATATGTCTCTACGAGTCATAGGACACCTAGGGACATATTAGAATTGTTCATATGGGTCAAAGGGGGTCATAGGTTGACCTATGACCCCCTTTGACACATTACATGATGACATATGTCTCTAGGGGTCCTAGGACCCGTAGGGACATATTAGAATGCTTCTTATGGGTCAAAGAGGGTCATAGGTTGACCTATGACCCCCTTCGACAAATTAGATAATGACATATATCCAAAGGGGTCCTAAGAACCCTAGGGACATATTACAATCATTCTTATGGGTCAAAGGGAGTCATAGGTTGACCTATGACCCCCTTTGACCCTTTACATGACGAGATATGTCCCTAGGGACATATTAGAATCATTTTTATGGGTCAAAGGCGGTCATAAGGTGACCTATGACACCCATCAACCCATTACATGACAACACATGTCCCTAGAGGTCCTAAGACCCCTAGGGACATATTAGAAGTATTTTTATGGGTCAAATGGTGTCATAGGTCAACCTATGACCCTTTTTGACACATTACATGATGACATATGTCCCTACGGGTCATAGGACACATAAGGACATATTAGAATTGTTCATATAGGTAAAAGGGGGTCATAGGTCGACCTATGACCCCTTTTGACCCATTAAATGATGACATATGTCTTTAGGGACATATTAGAATCATTCATATTGGTCAAAAGGCATCATAGGTTGACCTATGACCCCATTCGACCCATTACATGACGACATATGTCCTTTAAGGTCCTTACACCCCTAGGGACATATTAGAATTATTCATATAAGTCGAAGCGAGTCATAGGTTGACTTATGATCCCCTTCGACCCATTACATAATGATATATGTCCCTAGAGGTCCTAGGACCCTTAGGGACATATTAGAATCATTCTTATGGGTCAAAGGTGGTTAGAGCTTGACCTATGACCCGCTTTGACACATTACATGATGATATATATTCCTAGGGGTCCTCGAAACCCTAAGGACATATTAGAATCATTCTTATGGGTCAAAAGCGGTCATAGGTTGACAATTGTCCCACTTCGACACATTACATGGTGACATATGTCCCTAGGGGTCCTAGGACCTCTAAGAACGTATAAGAATGCATCATATGGATCAAAGGGTGTCATAGGTTTACCTATGACACCCTTCAACCCATTAAATGATGACATATGTACCTAAGAATCTTAGGACACCTAGGGACATATTGCAATAATTTTTATGAGTCAAAGGAGGTCATAGGTTTACCTATGATCCACTTCAACCCATTAAATGATGACATATATTCCTAGGGGTCCTAGGACCCCTAGGGTAATTTTAGAATCGTTCTTATGGATCAAACAGGGTCATAGGTTTACCTATGACCCCCTTCGACCAATTACATGACCACATATGTCCTTAGGGGTCCTAGGACCCCTAGGTACATATTAGAATCATTCTTATGGGTCAAAGGGGCTCATAGGGTGACCTATGACCCCCTTTGAGCAATTAGATGACGAAATATGTCTTTAGGGGTTCCTAGGACCCCTAGGGACATATTAGAATTGTTCTTATGGGTTAAAGGGGATCATAGGTTGACTTATGACCCTCTTCGACATATTATATGATGATATCTGTCCCTAGGGGTCCTAGGACACCTAGAGACATATTAGAATGCTTCATATGGGTCAAAGGGTGTCATAAGTTGACCTATGACCTCCTTCGACCCCTTAAATGATGACATATATAGCTAGGTGTCCTAGGACCCCTAACGACATATTAGAATCATTCATGTGGGTCAAAGGCATTCATAGGTTGACCTATCACCCCCTTCGACCAATTACATGACGACATATGTCCCTAAGGTTCCTAGGACCCCTAGGGACATATAAGAATCATTATTATGGGTCTAAAAGGGTCATAGGTTGACGTATGACCCCCTTCGACCCATTACATGATGACATATGTCCCTAAGGGGTCCTAGGAACCCTAAGGACATATTAGAATCATTCTTATGGGTCAAAGGGGCCCATAGAGGTACCTATGATCCCCTTCGACCTATTAAATGATGACATATGTTCTTAGGGTTCCTAGGACCCCTAGGTAGATATTAGAATCGTTCTTATGAGTTGAAGGGGATCATAAATCAACCTATGAGCCACTTTGATTCATATGAATGATTCTAATATGTCCCTAGAGATCCTAGGACCCCTAGGGACATATGTCGTCATGTAATGAGTCGAAGGAGGTCATAGGTAAAAATATGACCCCATTTGACCCATATGAACAATTCTAATATGTCCATAGGGGTCTTAAGACACCTAGGGACATATTTCATCATGTAATCTATCGAAGGGGGTCATAGGGGTCATAGTTCAACCTATGACCCTCTTGAACTCATTATAATGATTCAAATATGTCTCTAGGGGTCCTAGGACCCCTAGGGACATATGTCATCATTGAAAGGGTCAAAGGGGGTCATAGCACAACCTATGACCCCCTTTGACTCATAAGAACAATTCTAATATGTCCCTAGGGGTCCTAGGACCGCTAGGTACATGCGTCATCATTTAATAGGTTGAAAGGAGTCATAGGTCAACCTATGACAACCTTTGACCCATATGAAGCATTCTAATATGTCCCTAAGGGTCTTAGGACTCCTAAGGAGATATGTCATCATGTAATGTGTTGAAGTGGGTCATAAGTCAACCTATGACCTCCTTACACCAATAAGAATGATTTTAATATATCCCTAAGACATATGTCATCATGTAATGAGTCGAAGGGGGTCATAGGTCACCCTATTAGCCCCTTTGATGCATAAGAACTATTCTAATATGTCCACAGGGGTTCTAGGACCCCTAGGGACATATATCGTCATGTAATGTGTCCAAGAGGGTCATAGGTCAAGCTATGACCCCCTTTGACCCATAAGAATGATTCCAATAAGTCCCTATGACCCCTAGGGACATAAGTCCTTAAGACCCCCTTTGACCCATATATACGATTCTAATATGTCTCCAGGGATCCTAGGACCCCTGGGGACATATGTCATCATGTAATAGGTCGAAGGGGGTCATAGGTCAACCTATGACCCCTTTTAACTCATATGAATGATTCTAATATGTCCCGAGGGATCCTAGAACCCCTAGGGACATATGTCATCATGTACTGGGTCAAAGATTCTAATATGTCCCTAAGGGTCCTAGGACCCCTAGGGATATATGTTATCATTTAATGGGTTGAAGGGGGTCATAGGTTGACCTATGAATCCCTTCGACCCATATGAAACATTTTAATATATCCTTAGGGGTCCTAGGACCCCTAGGGACATATGTCATCATGTAATGGGTCAGAGGGGGTTATAGGTCAACCTATGACCCCCTTTGACCCATAAGAATGATTGTAATATGTCCCTAGGGGTCTTAAGACCCCTAGCTATATATGTCATCATTTAATGGGTCGAAGGGGGTCATAGGTCAACTTATGATACCCTTTGACCCATATGAATCATTCTAATATGTCCCTAGGTGTCTTAGGACCCCTAGGGACATATGTCGTTATGTAATGTGTCGAAGTGGGTCATAAGTCAACCTATGACCTCTTTTGACCTATAAGAATGATTCTAATATGTCCCTATAGGTCCTAGGACCCCTAGGGACATATCTTATCATGTAATGGGTCGAAGGGGGTCATAGGTCAACCTATGACCCCCTTAGACCCATATGAATGAATCTAATATGTTCCTAGGGATTCTAGGACCCCTATGGAAATATGTCATCATGTAATATGTCGAAGGGTGTCATAGGTTAAAATATGACCCCCTTTGAGCCATAACAATGATTCTAATATGTCCCTAAGGGTCCTATGTCATCATTTAATGGGTTGAAAGAGGTCATAGATCAACCTATGAGCCCTTTTGACCCATATGAAGTATTCTAATATATCCCTCGGGGTCCTAGAACCCCTATGGACATATGTCATTACGTAATGGGTCGAAGGGGGTGATAGGTCACCCTATGACCCCTTTTGATCTATTAAAAGAATTCTAATATGTCCCTTGGGGTCTTAGGACCCCTAGGGACATATGTCATCATGTAATGGGTTAAAGAGGATCATAGGTCAACCTATGACCCCCTTTGACCCATAAAAATGATTCTAATATGTCCCTAGGGGTCCTAGGACCCCTAAGGATATATGTCATCATTTAATGGGTCGAAGGAGGTCATAGGTCAACCTATGACCCCCTTTGACCCATAAGAATAATTCTAATATGTCTCTAGGGGTCTTAGGACACCTAGGGACATATGTCATCATTTAATGGGTCAAATGAGGTCATACGTCACCCTATAACCCCCTTTGACCCATTAGAATGATTCTAATATGTCCCTAGGGGTCCTAGGACCCCTAGGGACATATATCATCATGTAATAGGTTGAAGGGGGTCATAGGTCAACTCGTGACCCCCTTTGACCCATAAGAATGATTCTAATATGTCTAGGACCCCTAGGGATATATGTCATCATTTAATGGGTCAAAGAGGGTCATAGGTCAACCTATGCCACCCTTTGACCCATATGAAGCATTCTACTATGTCCCTAGATGTCCTATGACACTTAGAGACATATGTCATCATTTAATGGGTCAAAGGGGGTCATAGGTCAAGCTATGAACCCTTTTGACCCATATGAAGCATTGTAATATGTCCGTAGGCATCCTAGGATCCCTAAAGACACATGTTTTCATGTAATGGTTCGACCTATGACCCCCTTTGACCTATAAGAACAATTCTAATATGTCCCTAGGGGTCCTTGGACCCCTAGGGACATATCTTGTCATTTAATGGGTAAAAGGAGGTCATAGGTTATCATATGACCCTGTTTGACCCATATGAAGCATTCCAATATGTCCCTAAGGGTCCTCGGAACCCTAGGGACATGTGTCATCATGTAATGTGTCGAAGGTGGTCATAGGTCAACCTATAACTCCCTTTGACCCATACGAATGATTCTAATATGTCCCTAGGGGTCCTAAGACTCCTAAGAACATATGTCATCATTTAATAGGTCAAAGCGGGTCATAGGTCAACCTATGAGCCCCTTTGATCCATATAAATGATTCTAATATGTCCCTATCCTAAGACCCCTAAGGACATATGTCATCATATAATGCGTCGAAGGGGGTCATAGGTCAACTTATGACCCCCTCAGACCCATATGAAAGATTCTAATATGTCCCTAGGGGTCCTAGGACCCCTAGGGACATATGTCATCATGTAATGGGTCATGAATAATTTTAAAAAATTCCTAGGGGTCCTAGGACCCTAGGACCCCTAGAAAAATATGTCATTATGTAATTGGTCAAAGGGGGTCATAGGTCAACCTATGACCCCCTTTGACCCATAAGAATGATTCTAATATGTCCCTAGGGCTCCTAGGACCCATAGGGACATATGTCATCATTTAATGGGTCGAAGGGGGTCGTAGGTCAACCTCTGACCTCCTTTGACCCATATGAACGAATCTAATATGTTCCTAGGGGCCCTAGGACCCCTAGGGACATATGTCATCATGTAATATGTCGAAGTGGGTCAGAGGTTAACCTGTGACTCCCTTTGAGCCATAAAAATGATTCTAATATGTCCCTAGGGGTCTTAGGACCCCTAGGGAGATATGTCATCATTTGATGGGTTGAAGGGGGTCATATGTCAACCTATGACCCAATTTGACCCATATGAAGCATTCTAATATGTCCCTAAGGGTCCAAGGACCCCTATGGACATATGTCGTCAAGTAATGGGTCGAAGGGGGTCATAGGGTATGACCCCCTTTGACTGATTAGAAGAATTCTAATATATCCCTAGGGGTCTTAGGACCCCTAGGGACATATTTCATCATGTAATGGGTCGAAGGGGGTTATAGGTCAACCTATGACCCCCTTTGACCCATAAGAACGATTCTAATATGTCCTTAGGGGTCCTAGCAGCCCTAGGGACAAATGTCATCATTTAATGGGTTGAAGGGGGTCATAGGTCAACCTATAACCCCCGTTGATCCATAAGAACAATTCTAATATATCCCTAGGGGTCTTAGGATCGGTAGGGACATATGTCATCATTTAATGAGTCAAATGGGGTCATTGGTAAACCTATGACCCCCTTTGACCCATATGAATGATTCTAATATGTCCCGAGGGATCCTAGGACCCTTGGGGACATATGTCATTATGTAATGAGTCGAATGGGGTCATAGGTCAATCTACGACCTCCTTTAACCCATATGAATGATTCTAATATGTCCCTAGGGATCTTAGGACCCCTGGGGACATATATTGTCATGTAATGGGTCAAAGATTCTAATATGTCCCTAGAGGTCCTAGGACCCCTATGGATATATGTTGTCATTTAATGGTTCGAAGAGGGTTATAGGTCAACCTATGACCCCCTTTGACCCATATGAAACATTCTAATATGTCCCTAGGGTTCTTAGGACCCCTAGGGACATATGTCATCATGTAATGGGTCAGAGGGGGTTATAGGCCAACCTATGACCCCTTTTGACCGATAATAACGATCATAATATGTCCCTAGGGTTCCTAGGACCCCTAGCTATATATGTCATCATTTAATGGGTTGAAGGGGGTCATAGGTCAACCTATGACACCGTTTGACCCATATGAAGCATTCTAATATGTCCTTAGGTGTCCTAGGACCCCTAGGGACATATGTCGTCATGTAATGTGTCGAAGAGGGTCATAAGTTAACCTATGACCCCCTTTGACCCATAAGAATAATTCTAATATGTCCCTAGGGGTCCTAGGACCCTTAGGGACATATGTCATCATCTAATGAGTCAAAGGGGGTCATAGGTCACCCTTTTTGCCCCTTTGACCAATAAGAATGATTCTAATATGTTCCTAGGGGTCCTAGGACCCCTAGAGACATATGTCATCATTTAATGGGTTAAAGGGGGTCATAGGTCAACCTATGACCCCCTTTGACCCATATGAAGCATTGTAATATGTCCTTAGGTGTCCTATGAGCCTTAGGGACATATGTCGTCATGTAATGTGTCGAAGGGGGTCATAGTTCATCCTATGACCCCTTTCAAACCATATGAAAGATTCTAATATGTCCTTAGGGGTCTTAGGACCCTTAGGGACATATGTCATCATAGAATGTGTCGAAGGGGGTCATATGTCACCCTATGATCCCCTTCGAACCATATGAATGATTCTAATATGTCCCTAGGGGTCTTAGGACCCCTAAGGACTTATGTCATCTTGGAATGTGTCGAAGGTGGTTATTGGTCACCCTATGACCCCCTTCGACCCATATGAAGATTCTAATATTTCCCTAAGTGTCCTAGGACCCCTAGGAACAAATGTCATCTTGTAATATGTCGAAAGGGTTCAGAGGTCATCCTGTAACCCCCTTCGACCCATATAAACTATTCTAATATGTCCTTAGGGGTCCTAGGATCCCTTAGGGACATATGTCGTCATGGAATGTGTTGAAAGGGGTCATAAGTCATCCTGTGAGCCCTTTTGACCCATATAAATGACTCCACTAGAAATAATATACTAAAAATAATAATAATATAGTATAACAATCATATATATATAATTTATAGATTATAATAATAATAACATAATATATTATATATTATAATTTACATATGATAATAATAGATTATAATTTATATATGATGATAATAATAATATGTATTAATAACATATATATAATATATTACATTATTATATTTAATAAAAATATAGTAAAAATAATAATAATATATTATAATATTATATATTATATTTATAGATAATAATAATAATAATAACATAATATAGTATTATATATATTAATAGATTATATATTATATCTTTACATTACGTTATATATATATATATAATATTATTATATAATATATAGATTATATATTATTTTATATATAATAGTTATGTTATTATATTATATATTTATAGGTTATATATTATATCTTTACACATTTCATAACTCAAATTAGTTATATCACTTACAAATTCATTTTTCCCTCTAATTTTTGTGCCTTTTCCCTCCAATTTTTATGCCGTCGATATCGGATATCGGATCTCATATTGGATATCCGATATGAGATCCGATATCCGATCTCATATCGGATATCCGATCTCAAATCGGATATCCAATAAGGCTTGAGCCTTACTTTCCAGGTTTGGTACCTGGATATGTGAAAAAAAGTCAGAGTGGATTTTGAAGCGCTTTTAGACGTGTTCAAACTCTATTTTTTTCACATTGCCACTTTTACATACCCTGTAACATCTTATGGTTGTATCCTTCTTTCTTAGGTGATGTCTTGCACAATTTATCCCAATGTGTCCATATTCTCCATAATAGTGACACCTGCACCAGGTATTGTAGTCCCAACCAAATATTTTTTTGATAATTTTTTCTACTAGATTAAATGCTTTTTATTTGCATTGAGATGCCTTGTGACCTAGTTTCTTGCATTTGTGACATTTGCCTTCAAATTTTGGTTTTTCTTTGCATTCATTAGCTTTGTGACCTTGCTGATTGTAGTTGAAGCATTTGCCATTGAATTTTGCCTTTCCATTACTCCCACATTTGTTTGATGTATGACCTATCTTACCACAGTGATTACAAGTAGGCCTTTGATTTCTTTGTGCACCTTGTTTGGAAGTTTCACCTTCTTCCTTATAACCAAGTCCAACTTTGCCTTTTTGTCTATGAAGATTTTGCTCACCTAGCTGATTTAATTGAGTCATGTCTGCTTGTGATTTCATCATTCTCTCATTGATTCTCTTTTCAATGTTTAGGTCATTTTCCAAACTTTCATTGATTTGTCTTTCAGATCTCAAGTCACTTTTTAAGCTTTCATTGATTTGTCTTTCAGTGATCAGATCATTCCTCAGGTATTCATTTTTAGATCTCAAATTCATAATTGCTTCATTTGCATTGGAAAGTTGATTTATAAGATCTTGATGCTAAAGGAATTGACTATTTCTTACCTCTAAGTCTTCATTTGCCTTGTTTCTTTGTTACAAGACTTCACATAGCTTGATTGATTGGATTTCTTGTTCTCTTTTGAGTTTTCTTACTTCTTCCTGCAAGGAACCACTCTTTGCTAGGAGTTCCTTGATTGCCTCATTAGCTTCATTTGAACTACTTGATGGTAAAAGGTCTTCAATCTTTTCTTCAACATACTGATAATCATTCATTTGTCTTGCAAGTTCATTTCTTTTTTTCAGGGATTGAGAAAGATGCTCCTTAACTTCTTTGAGTTGAGCCATGATCATTTTTAGATCTAACTTTTCATTTTCAATAGCTTTGTCAAGTTTGAATATCTCCATTGTTCTTGATCTTTTCTCAAGCTGTCAAACTTTGTCTTGAGAACCAAATGCTCTGATACCAATTGTTGGAAATATTCAGGATGAGATGTGTTATTGAGAGGGGAGGGGTGAATCAGTAACATATAAATTTTTTAAGCATTTTAACCATTCATCATTCATTCATATAATCTATTGCATAAATGAAAGATCAATTTTTCATAACACATGAACAATATGATTTGGTGACTCAGAAACCTTCCAATTAGAAAGTAAAACTGGGGTGGGGATGATGCCCACAAAACTTCTTTACTGCAGTATGAAGTTGGCCGGTTAAGGCTTACAATGATCACTTCTGGTGATTTTCCCTGTTAGGAGCAAGTAGGATTGCTAGATCCACCTTGTTAGAGGATTTACAAACATACAGTGAAGTATGCACTTTGTTAGGAGATTTAAAAAAAGACTGTTAAGTCTACCCTATTAAAGGATTTAAAAATTGATTCACCTGTTAGGATGAAGTAGTGGATCTACTTACAACTTGTTTGCTGATAAGATCCTTTTTGCATTGATCACCTGATGTGATAGATATAACTTTTCTGCTCCTATGTTGATCTTGTTGTATTCCTTTTTCTTTGTTGCTGATAGCAATACCTTCTTCTCATGCAAAAACATACTCTCTTATTTCATGCCAATCTATTCATATATTGCAAAATGATATCATACATTACATATATACCATTCCAATATTTACAATTACAAGGTTGAGCAAAACACAACTGAACAAAACATTACTGAGTTGGCTGAATAGTAAATAACTCGGGTTCACTGAACTGACTTGGTGACATTCTGATACTTGGCATCCACTACATTACTCAGCATCGTCATGCACTCAGTAGATGTAGAGACTCGGTTCATACTAGTCAAAGAACAATTCTTGGAACTCGGTAACCATTGGTGACTTGGTAGACATAGTGTCACTCAGTAGAAACTATCTTCTATGTTTACCTTGCTTAACTTGGTAAACACTGAATCCTTTGTTTACCTTTTTCACTCAGTAATCTTTGCTGATTTTCATTTACCTTTTTCACTCGGTAAACACTGCTGACCTTCTCATTCACTCGATATCTTCTCGAATGCTCAGTGAGAACTATTTATCTACTGAACTTATAAGGTAACCACTGAATGCTCGGTATATACTTGATACTAAGTGATGAGCAAGATAAGCATTCAGGATAGAATAAGTGTTTGCACTAATGAAAAATATATCATAATTCCAACACCTGCTCCCTACCCCCGAATGTCCTCCAAAAATTTGTTGACAACATTTTTCTCTTTAGTATGTTCTCTATTCATGAAACCAATGCTTGGAAAAATCTTCTCAATTTGTATAACGAGGTATCTATGCAACAAAAAAATTACTAGAAAAGTAAGGTTTACTTCTTTAATACTAAAAAGGATCTTTAGAGGCATGTGTTTAGAGAACTAAATTATGAAGAGGCAAAATTATCAGGCACCTACCTTGGCCTCCCTATCACTATCAATGAGGTCACCCCCCAGTTCTAGAATGATGTTGTGAAAAGAATACAACAGAAACTTGTGCGATAGAAAGGTAAAGTTCTTAGAAATTCAGGAAAATTGCAACTCAACTTGGCCTCTCTTCAAGGAATATCTATGTATTTCCTTTCCCTTTTCAAAATATCAAGCATATATAAGGATACTCGAGAAAATTCAATGAAACTTTCTTTGGTCAAGCATGGGGAAAAATCTAGAATCAATCTTGTTAGCTGGGAGAAGACCTACAAACCTAAGACTTGAGGACATTTTAATCTCTAGGAGATTGGGGACCTAAACAAATCCCTTATGACTAAGGTGGGATGCAGACTGGCCCATAAAGAAACTAATTGGTGCAAAATAATAAAAGCTAGGTACCTAAGAGGAAACTCTTTACACTAGTTCCTCTATAATAATAACCTCCCCTTGGGTTCAATAATTTGGAACTATTTTTAAAGGTTCTAAAAAGGGGATTGAGATGGATAATTGGGTATGATGTTTCAATCAATTTTGGGAAGGAAATTCACTAGGAAAAGGCCTGATTTCATGCTCTAGATTCAATCTTGTGGTGAATAGATGTATTGGTCATTTTTGGGAGAAGTTGAGAAAATATATCACCAATGTGAACCAGTGGAAGGAGATATGCATTGGTTGTAATAAAATGGATACCAAGCTTCTTGAAGAGTTACAGGAAATCATTGATAAGGGTTGTTTCCCCACCACCCTAAATGAGGACTTACTAATTTGGATCTTGATTCCATCAAGGGATTTTACTGTTAAGTCTTCTTATACATGTTGCATAGGTTAGGGGGACATATTAGAGGAATAGAGGAATGCTTGGCACCTATGAATACTACTAAAAAAATTAAAAAAAATTGTGTGCATTCTTTTAGGTAAATATCCTTACCATTGCCAACCATAAAAGGAGAGAATTCCACTTAGTGAACCAGTGTGTTTTGCAATAATGCCAAGGACTCCATTTACCACCTCCATATTCATTTTCCTTATGATAACTCTATATGGAATGATATCTTATCCAAGTGGGGTGTGTGATGATATTTTTATCTAGGATCTTCAATAGTTTGTGGATTGGGTTGGCCCTTCATATCACCCTTTTTTGAAGTCCCTCTAGAAGATCACCCCCCCTTTTGTGTGCTAGCATATTTTGAAAGAGTGTAATAACTAGATTTTTAGAGATAAGGTGTCTCCTCATTCGATGGTTGTCTCTCAGATTGTGGATAGTCTAAGGGTGCATAGTGATATTTGGCACTAGAAATTGCCACCCTCCACCTAGGGAATTCAATAAGAAATGGGCTAGTCAATGGGGAATTTTTCATCGCAAAGAAAAATTTGAAAGGTAAAAAATTCTTGCCAAACACAACACCTTCTAGTAACCTCCCCCTTTTACATGACTAAAAATTAATTTTGACAGATCAACAATAGACCTAAAAGTAGCAACTAGTAGAGTGATTTAGGATGAGAAGGGAAACCTTGTGGTGGATTCTGCTAGAAGATGTGGAATTGGATCATGTAATGAGGCTAAGGCCACGATTCTTCTACAAGGTCTAGATATTGTGACTTCAATGGAGGTTTAGAGTCTAACAATAGAAGGATACTCCATGTTAGTTGTTAATGCAATAAAAGGCAAGGGAAGTATTAGTTGGAAAATCAATCCAATTATTTAATATAATCAAGCCCTTATGGTAGGCTCCAAAATGTGACTTTACGCTATGTTAGTGAACAGTTTTTCCCATGCATGTTCATATATCAAAACTGAGAAAAAAATGTAATCTAAAAAATGAATTCCTACTCGAAGAATTTAGGAATTCTCTGCTTAAAATTTCTTCAAATGAAACAGGTGCAACTACCTTTATTGCATTGAAAGTTTTAACTAAATAAACTCAACAGAATAACTTTCTAAGAATGTAATCTGCTAGAGATGTTGAAAAAACTTATTTTATCTCATCAATATGAAACAAACCTTAATGCAGAAGAACCACTCGACTTTAATTATCAAACTGATCCACATAGCTAAATAATTAAATTATCGAGCAGGCAAATTTCATGAACTAATTCCCCACAGAATTTCCAAATTCAGAGTTCACGGTTTCAAAATTGATAACAGGTGCAGCTAAAAGCTTAAATAGTATCTATAGAAATACCAAAAATAAGTAGACAATAGTACCCACTTACAAAGCTTTCAACCCAAAATCAAACTATAGAGTTTCAAGTATCTGTTGAAGTTCTGAAATGTTACTTCTAAACTAGAAATAAAACTATAAACAAAAGTAGTTCTGTCTACCAGTCTACCGAAGAAATTCAAACCCCCTAAAACAATACTAATTATTACATTTATAGGTATGGGGCTAGACTTAAGCCAAAATTACCCCACCAGGAGTTAATTGTCTTTGGAATAACTGATAACTGAAATTGCAAGAAAACCAAATGGTAAAGAAACTACAACTAAGCAATTCTTGATCAGTTTGTACTGTCGCCACCAACTACTCCTCTTGCCAACTTCCATGTTTCATAGGCAGCTGAAAAGGTAGAAATAATGGATTGATGTTGAAGACCAATGTAGGCGAGCTGTTGTTTCCAAATTTCCTTCATCTTCTTCAATTCAAAAACCTTTTCCTCATGCATCTCCAAGTCCTTTAGGTTGATAATCAACATAGCTTCAGTGTGAGCCACATTGGAGAAATCCTGCTTGGCTGGTGTCCTCTTGTCCTGCCATTAGTGAAATTTCTATTGGACTTCTTTGATTATTTTGTCTGATTGGGCAACAGAGTCATCTTCTCTTTCCATGAACTATTTTACAAACCACTTAAGGTCATTCTGAATAATCTGATGTATAACCTTAAGTTCTTGCAACGCTTCTTTGATTTCAGATACCCCTTGTGCCAATGCTTCATTTCACCATTCAATGCAATCTTTTATGACATATAGAGTTTTTTCATCAAGATCCACTACAGGACATTCAACTTGAAATTTTTGCAACTCGAATTCTTGCACATCTTCTAGCAATATTACCACTTTTTCCAAGCTATTCTTCTCTTTTTCATATCCATCATTACTCTCCTCCACCTTTTTAGTAATATTTTATATCTCCTTTGAGGTGTGATCTAAATGTCCAATGTGTTTTACAGTATTAAGCATAACATCTTGTACCCATTCACCTGCTACTTTGGCTACTGCTTTGCACTTGTGTAGATTCTCCAGCGATTGCTGATTGGTTGCGGAGGATACATCAACAATGGCTGAAATCTCACAGATCAGCTTTTCTTCAGGATGCAAGATAGCGTTAATATACTGTGCCATGTTCTTTATTGTCTCCTTCATTTCTTGTTTGTCTTGCCCATCTTTCCACACTCTCTCCACATTCTTCTTATTAGATACCTCAAAGAATCTCATATCAACCTCACGGTTTCCTTTTCCCAAATCGAATTTTGTTATTTGGAAATCCTGAGGCACTACAGAATTGCGAGAACTCCCATTAGGTGGTGTAGCTATCTTTGCTACCCATCGACCTGAACTTTTGTCAAAATTGATTCTTGCTTCAGTCCTTGCTTATTTTACTTTGGGCACTTTACCAAGGCATTTGCTAACAGGTCGTCAATAGGCATGGATATTGGGACCATACTTCTCTTCTTCTCCATTGAATTCTCAAGCCACTTAGGAGTAGTTTGATCCTTTGCAGTAGCAAGAGAACATTTAACTAAGGGGAGATTACTTTCCTGATTTCCTGTATCCATTGGAGAATTATGGGATTTAGGTATATTATCTGCCATAGGTAGGTCTTTTTTTGTCTCCAAATCCACCGTTATGGTGCTTTTACTTTTGATGTCTAATGCCTTCTTCGTGCTTGAGCGGGTTACTCTCCTTCTCTTTGGAGTTTATTCTTGAGCTTGAAGTTGAAGTGTTTCTAGAACGGCTTCAAGTTCAACTCCAACTGGACCTGCAACAGAATCAGGGACACTTTGATTAGTTTGCTTATGAGTAGTCATTTTACCCTTGTTTTTTGAAGACTTCTCAGAAAAGTTTAGAGTAGCCGTTGCTTTTGATTTTATCCATTTGGTAGTTCTTACTATTACATCCTTGGTATGAGCATATATATCATTTTCCTCCCTTTTCTCCCAAACGATTTCAGGGATAGGCATGCATTCAATTTGATCCATGTAAAATTGATCAAGCACACCTTCAGAATCATCATCTTTCAGCCCATAGGTGTCTAATTCCACATTGAACATGGTGACTTGTTTAATGGTCAAGTGCGACCATAGTCTCTTCCTTACTTCAAATATATCATGACAGTTTGCCCAAAAATCCTCTAGTTGCGGGGAATGATAAAGAGAAGCTGCATTTTTGACATTGTTTCTAATATAGCCGGTGTAGTCAAAATCTAACCGAGAGGTGAAAGATTTAAGACACAAGCAAGTTAAAGATTTAGCTGACAATATGGCTTCTTTCAAACTGGGGCATCTATAATGTCTGATTTCAATCGGGAAGAATACTGAAGAGGATTTTTTGGAAATTTGAAAGGACTCAACAAGGGAAGCAAACTGCCGACACATTTCTAACAACACTAGAGAATTTGAGCAATAGCATGGTAATTTCAAAGGTTCACCAGGAAAACCACCCACTCTGATATAGGTAAATGTGGGAAATTGGATGAAATAACAACCATAAATTTGCACAACCTGCATGGCCTCCTTTGACATCCTATCATTTTCTCAACCTTGTAGTTCAAAAACTAGTTTCCCTAGAAAAACATCATTGACTTTCTTGAACTCTTTGCATGATATATCTTCTTGAAGATCTCTATAATACTGGTAGATAGGCATGTCATCTACCGAGGGTATATGTGGAAGATAATCCCAATCTTTGGACACAGCTAGGGTGTAAATCAAGTAAGAGGACAAGAAAAATGGGCCGCAATTGGTAACATCTATCAAGCCCTTATGTAGGTTTTCTGCCATTAGGTTTGACCAATCGATGAATTTGACACCTTCAACTATCTTCTGTTTGAAGAAGTACATCCAAGACTCCGAATGGAAAGCATGTTCATTTCCCTTAATCCTATTCAGCAAGAATACAATATTTGCAATCTCCTTGATGAAGTGCTCGATGGTCAATGGTTTGGGCAACCTAGAACCTCCTTTTACAGGCTTCAAGAGCTAGGACTGAGCAATCTTGGTGTCATAGCTATTTTTGTTTGCAGCATACAGGTGTTTAGCTTCTTCAAACGTCCATGGCTCATAGGGTTCTTTATGAGGAATCCTGAGGGTGGAATTGACACTGGTCCTATTAATTTTGACAACTATTTCCCCTGAGGCTTTCTTAATGCATCTTGAAACAGGATCATAGTGGTTTGCACATTCGAGGATGAGCTCTGGGCATGGGATTGCAGTGGGAAAAGCGGTGGCTTCTAATAAACCACTATCAACTAGCCTCTGGTAAATGGGACTTGATAGAGAATCTTTGGCTCTTTCAACGACTTCAAACAAACTTCTATTAACCAAAAACATATCACGAATTTCAGGCAAGGAATTGAGTAATGGAGGTTTCTCCAATTTGGGCATTTTTGGCCGAAAAAGCGTCATGATTATTATGATAGTAAATCTATAGGACCAAGTTTTAAAATACTTTCAAAATGAAGTAAAGCACAACCAAAATGCAAAGGGGAAATGGAGATGCACTTACAGTTTGACAATGACATAGCCCAAAATTTGCCTTTCTTACTCATAAGCGCCAAGATTTTTTTGGAGAAAATGAGATGAGTGGGAAAGGGTAATTGTATGCATTTAAGGAATGACATGGATAGAGGATCGTGGGATGGATTTAGCAAGTAAAAATCATGATTACTCATTCATGTGACATTCATTGGAAAAGGTGCCACGGGTGTTCTTGTTTTAACTACCCTGTGAAATCCGCACACATCTTCCCATAACAAGTAATCATGAAATGACACCATTAATACTCCATTAACTATTGCTCAAACTGAATACATGCTGCTTTAAATTTCTTTGCATATGACTTCAGGTGCTTTGGGGAAATATTATGCTGGGACCCACCTTGGAATGGCTCAGCAATCTTTAATCTGCATACAAAAATTGTTAGTGGACAAAATCAACAGTAAAATTTTAGTTGAAGTTTTGAGTGATTGGCTTCAACATCAACTTGGACTTCAAGCTTACAAAGGTTGACTCGATAAAACTAGTGCACTTATCACATGGCAAACCAACAAGACTTTGAACCTGAAGTTGAAGTAAATTACGAGTTCAAGTTCAACTTTAGAGGGATGACTTGGGACCAAAATTTGTTAGGTGACGACCAAGATTACAGGCTCTAACAATCGGCTCCTATTGGGGAATGAGACTGAAAGGATCATGAATGAGCCCATTGACTAGGGACCATAGACAGACTCAAAAGATGACACAACACACAAAACAAAACAAGGAAGGAAAGGAAAGCCAAAAAGGGGGAATATTTACAATTGGACGAGGAAAAGGCTAAAAAATGATATAGCTTGAGATCCTTTCCATTAAACGATTGGGGAAGTTCATCTCCATTAAGATACTGTAGTCTGAAGGCATTGGGACCTAGTTCTTCAGATATTACAAACGGACCCTTCCATAAATTTTCAAATTTAGAGTGAGCTCCTTTGGGTTCCCTCCTCTTATCCCATAATAGTACTTGATCTCCTTTCATGAATCTCCGAGGCCTTGCCTTTTGATCGAAGATCTTTTTAACTCTTTCCTGATGGTGTGTGATGTGGTCAACTAACTTCCTTCTTTCTTCCTCAATTCTTTGAAGATACAATATTCTCTTTTCGATGGAAGATTGAAACACTTCATCTTCAATTGCCTTTTGCAAATTCAATGTTGCCAACTCTAAGGGTAGAGACAATTGTGCCTCAACTCCATATACCAATGGGAGAAGTTCTGTCGGCCCACACAGCTTCATAAAATCTCTTGTGCCAATCTCTTCCTTTTTCATCCACCAATTTCTTCATAATATTAAGCAAGTTTTTATTTGTGGATTTCGCCTGCCCATTGCCTTGAGGGAAGTAGTTTGAAGAGCGAGACAAATGTACACCATGATCGTAACAATACAATTGAATTTCCTTGGATGAAAAATTCTATGCATTATCTGTCACTATTTTACTTGGAGTACCAAAATGGCTCAAAATGTTTTCTGTTAAGAATCTACATACTTCTTGCGAGCTTGTCACTTTAACAGGAACTGCTTCTACCCATTTAGTAAAATAATCGGTAGCAGTGAGTATGTGTGTATGTCCTGCACTTGAAGCTGGATTAATGGGTCCTATAAAATCCAAGCCCCACTGTTGAAATGGTTCTTCTATGATTACGGGTTTCAAAGGCAATGCAACTAACTATGGTTTCCCAGTAAACAATTGACACTTTTCATAATTTCTAACCCAATGGTAAGCAGCCTTAAACATACCTGGCCAATAGTAACCACTTCTCAAGATTTTAAATGCTGTTATTGTTGATGAAAAGTAACCCCCGCAAGCTTCATCATGAAAGGTTCTCAATAACTTATCCTGCTGATTAGTATCAACGCATCTCAAAAACATACCATCTAGGCCTCTTTTATACAAGATATCATCAATTATGACAAACTTAGCTACTCTGAGTTGGAACGTCTGCTGGTCCTTTCCTTTTAGGTGATCAAGACATCTTTCATAAGTTAGGAAATAAGCAATATTTGAATACCATTCATCTTGGAGACCTACGAACAAGAAAGAGGGATTTGACTCTTCTTTTTCACCTTCTGCAATAAGTTTACATAGGCGTTGCCCTCGAATCAATTTAGTCAGTCGGATGTCTAATTCAAATTCTTGAACTTTTGCCACCCACGTTGCTCAATTGTTGACTACCACATCTTGCTGCGTGAGAATATTCTTGACAGCCGTGGATGGTACATACACTATAGAATGAGAGTGCTCAATATAGTACGTAAAGCATTTTACTGCTTTTACAACAACAAAAGCTCATTTTTTAGATAGAGAATAGTTGAGCTCATGTTTTTTTAGAGGTACACTCATGAAAGATATAGGCATCTCTTCTCCTTGGTCATTCTTTTGAAGTAGTATGCCTGACATGGTATGCTCAGATGCATAGCAATACATTATGAAGTCCTTTTTGAAATCAGGATGGGATAAGGATGGAGCTTTAGCAAGAGCTTCTTTTACATCTTTGAATGCTTTTGATGATCTGATTCATCCCATTTGAAATTTTGCTTCTCACTGAGTAACTTAGCCATAGGTTTGACAACTTCTGCAAAATTCGACACAAATTTTCTCAGAAAATTGATCTGTTTGAAGAAGGATTTTACACCATTTCTATTGACAGGGAGGCATAATTGCTGAATGGCTTTCACTCTTTCTGGGTCAATTTTGATTCCTTCTTTTGAGACCATATGTCAAAGTAACTTCCCTTCAGTCACAACAAAACTTGATTTCTTGGGGTTTAATGAGATTCCATGATCTCTGCATTTTTGGAGCACTTTCCTCAAGTATTTTAGGTGTTTCTTCCATCTCCTAGAAAACACTATCATATCATCGAGATATACTATAATACATCTGTCCAATAAATTACCAAAGGTTGAACTCATAGCTCATTGGAAAGTGGCACCAGCGTTTATTAAGCCGAAAGGCATTCTTTTGTAAGAAAAGGTTCCCCATGGTGTTGTAAACACCATTTTGTGTTGATCTTCTTGAGCAACTTCTATCTGGTTATTACCTGAGAAGCCATCTAGGAAAGACATCATTTTTGAACGAGCAATTGTTTAAAGAACTTGATCCATTATTGGTAAGGTGAAGTTGTCTTTCAAACTAGCTTGATTAAGATTTCTAGAATCAACACAAATCCTTATTTCTCTATTTTTCTTTTTGACTGGCACTATGTTCGCCACCCATGTGGAATGGTGGATTGGAAAAATAATTCGAGCTTTAAGCATCTTATCTATTTCCCTGAATATGGCATCAGAAACCTTTGGATTATATGTTCTCAATTTTTGCCTAAAAGGAGAAGTTCCTGGTTTCAAAGTAATATGGTGTTTCTATATACCATTTCTAAAAGTTTTCAAATCATCATAAGACTAGGCAAAAATGTCTATACATTCTGATAGGAGCTTTACGATTCTAGCTTTCTCACCTTCATCACAACAGGTTCCCAGATTAATGATTTTGGGGTTATGCTTATCACCTAGATTCACCTTTTCATAATCAGCATTTGGATCTTCTCTAGGTGTTAAATCCTGAGCTAGGAAGGTATATTTCCTATCGAAAAGCTTTTCAAGCTCAACTAAGCCTTTAGGTATAACATTCCCTTTTAATTGCACCACGTCACCTTCTTTAGGTGGATCAGGACAAAACTCTCTGCATCCCACATCTGAACCTTCAAAATAATTCATAGAGAATTTCTCAACATTCTGCAAGAAAGCATTAATATGAGCATCATCTTTAAATACTTGCCAAGAATTGTTATTATCAGGGACATTTGGTCTGTGAATGATTTCCACTGAATACTTCTTGTTCATGAAATCAGGATGGGGAATCAACAAAGAAGTTGATACTGCTAAGGAGTCTGCTCTATCATTTAACTCCCAGGGAATTGCTTCAATTCCAAAAGCATCTAAATCTTTGATTTCGTCCCATACTCGATTTCTATAATGCTTGAGCCTTGGGTTTTTGACTAAAAATATTCCTTTAATTTTTTTCACTATTAACTCAGCATCTCCTCTCGCCTTTCATAGCTTGATGTTCATTCTTTTTGCTTCCTCTATGCCTAGAAGTAGGGCCTCATACTTAGCTGTATTGTTAGTATTTTCAAAGGCAAGCTTATAAGAGAAAGGGAATTTCTGATCATAAGGGGATATGAGAACTATACCAGCTCCAGATCCATTCAAACAACAACTTCCAGCAAATTCAAAAGTCCATAACAAATCTTCACCCAATGGCTTCTCACCTGTTTTCTCATCTTCAGACAGAATTAAATAGTTAGCAAAATCTGTTTCGTGATAAAGGATTTGAGATTTGGGGTCATCAGATGGGAAGACTGTATATTTAGATTTTGCTTCAAGTAATAGGGCTACTTTCTCTTTCCCAATAGGTACCACAGCTTGAGACCAATCCATCTTAACTTCCCCTCCTAGGTCTCAACAAAAGTTTGACTAAGAAGCATGCCATAGTTTGTGGGGATATCCGCTACTAGGATGGTGAGTTTTACCCTTTTCTCTGGGTAAGCAACTAATGCCACTTGGGCATCTTTAATTTGACCCACCAATGGTACTTTTTTGGAATCCATGGAATAACATTTTCCAAATGTTTTGGTTAAAGGAAGATCTAAAGCTTTTGCTACTGCTGCTGGCATTATATTATTAGAAGCCCCTGAATCTATGATGCAATTACTCAACTTAAAGCCATGTAGGAAGAGAGAAACATAAAATGGATTAGGCTTGTGATTATAAGAGGGTTTAGGACTGATTGGGTCTTGTTGGACTATCTCTTCTTGACTATAAGATTTTTGTGTTTTTGTTTTCTTTCCTTTTGAAGATTCCTTCTTTTGTTGAGCAACTATTTCGTGACTTTCTGATACTTTAACTTCATGGATCTATTTGGCTGCCTTGTCAGGGGAAGGTTGATTAACATATTCGATCAGCTTATTAAGTTCACCTGGATTCATTC
This sequence comes from Cupressus sempervirens, assembly GCA_028749045.1. NCBI lineage: Eukaryota > Viridiplantae > Streptophyta > Pinopsida > Cupressales > Cupressaceae > Cupressus > Cupressus sempervirens. The sequence continues at coordinate 435,493,226 of CM053791.1, read as the reverse complement.
TTAGATATTCTGCAGGAGAAATTTGTATCTTGGATGTCTTACAAAGCTCAACAATGTCAAATGTGGAATCTGAATCAGCAACCTTCCTAAGGATTTGAGGAACAGTAGTTTCAACGGGTGATGACCTACTTTCACTTTCTCTTTTCTCCCTTTGATCCTTGGCTAGTATTGGATTTGACTTGTTCTTATTCTGAGTTTCAACTGCTCCAGTCTTTTGCCCTTGGGTTAAGATTGAACATGAAGCTTCTTCTAAGGTTAATAAGGTGTCATTACCTCTATCAGAATCAGATTCATACTCAAGGTAATAATTTACGGAGTCGTCAGGTTCCTCAGAAGATTCTTCTTCTATTATCACATTGGTGGAAGTCACTTTTTCTGCTTCAAGCTACTGATATCTAATATTTTCAGGACAAGAAGTCCCCTCGTGATCATTTGTAAGATGAAAAATACACATGTTATTTTTTCTAGGTGGAGCTTCAATCTGTAATCTTTGTTGACTTGAGGGTAAAGTAAGTTGTTTTCCCTGAAAACTACTTTGGCCTAGATATTTTCTTGGGATATCTTGGTATGGGGTGTTCATTTTAGGAAGTTGTTTCTTGAGAGTCATCACATCATTGATTAACTTTTGAACTAATGGGTCTGACTTTTCTGAGGAAGGTGATTGAGTTTTAGAACTTTACATTTCTTTCTTCCATTTTCCTGTAGCTAAAAGATCATCTTCTAGTTCAACGGCTAGTCTTTGAGCTGCCTCAACATTTGCTACTCTGTTTCTCCTCAAATGAAAACTAATGTTTGGAGGCATTGCATTAACAAAGAATCCTTTACGATTTTCATCATTGGGTCTCTTGGTAGCAGGAATCTTATGAATTACTTTATTGAATTTTGCTACAAAATCCCTCATGGGTTCCTGTAGCTCCTTTTTCAATTGAGTCAGTTGAAGTAGCAAGGTATGTTCATCTTCAGAGGATTTGAATCTATCTTCGAGAGCAGTACACATATAATTCCAGTGGGTAATAGAACCTTGAGGTAGATGATGAAACCAGTCTGCCGCATCATCGATCAGAGTCTGCACAAATAATCTCACAGCTACAGCTTCATGAGCCACAACAAGGACAACACAAGAGGTATTAAAGGCATGAAGGTGCTCATCGTTTGATTTCTTTCCATCACCATAAAATTTAGGCAATACATCTTTCTCACCTTTAGGAAGTGGGTGTAGGTTACCTCCAAAAGCTAAGGGGCCCACTTGTGCGCCCCAAGGATTAGCAACCATCATAGGGAAAATGAGGTTCAAAGGCTGGATGTTTAAATGAGAAGGTATTAATGTCCTTGGTAGAATTAATGCTTGAAGGTTTACAGCTACAAGAGTAGGTTTCCTAGGAGAAGTTCGCCTACTTTTACTCTTGATGGACTTCTTTCACTTCTAAGAGAGATCAAGGGCAAAATTGAGACTTTTTACAAACTCATAAGACTTATCAATGAATCCCTTCCTTTCTTCACTTCAAGTATACCTTTTTCTAGCCAGCTTTTCACTATATAGGTTAATATGTAATACTCAGAATGGTCTTGGGACTAGTCTATCCACTATTGCTTCTTCGTTAGCAATAGGTACACCCCTAATGTGTTTGTCCCTTTCTTCTTCCCTTTCAAGCACTTGATTAACTTGTGTAAATTTCTCTACGCTTGTTTTGGGTTTCCAGGCTAGTGCACTTAAGTCAGAAATGATATCTTCTTGTGTGTTATCAAACCCTAAGCCTAGTTGAAGTACTGGGAAAACTTCATGATGTGGTAACACCATTTTATCATTCCCTAGCAAAGTCGCCAAAAACTGTTAGTGAACAGTTTTTCCCATGCATGTTCATATATCAAAACTGAGAAAAGAATGTAAACTAACAAATGAATTCCTACTCGAAGAACTTAGGAATTCTCTGCTTAAAATTTCTTCAAATGAAACAGGTGCAGCTACCTTTATTGCATTGAAACTTTTAACTAAATAAACTCAACAGAGTAACTTTCTAAGAATGTAACCTACTGGAGATTTGAAACAACTTATTTTATCTCATCAATATGAAACAAACTTTAATGCAGAAGAACCACTCAACTTTAATTATCAAAATGATCTACATAGCTGAATAATTAAATTATCAAGCAGGCAAATTTCATGAACTAATTTCCCACAGAATTTCCAAATTTAGAGTTCACAGTTTCAAAATGGATAACAGGTGTAGCTAAAAGCTTAAATAGTATCTATAGAAATACCAAAAATAAGTAGACAATAGTACCCACTTACAAATCTTTCAACCCAAAATAAAACTATAGAGTTTCAAGTATCTGCTGAAGTTCTAAAATGTTACTTCTAAACTGGAAATAAAATTGTAAACAAAAGTAGTTCTGTCTACTGGAGAAATTTGAACCCCCTAAAACAATACTAATTATTACATTTATAGGTATGGGGCTAGAATTAAGCCAAAATTACCCCACCAGGAGTTAATTGTCTTTGGAATAACTGATAATTGAAATTGCAAGAAAACCAAACGGTAAAGAAACTACAGCTAAGTAGTTCTTGATCAGTTTGTACTGTCACCACCAACTGCTCCTCTTTCCAACTTCCATGTTTCATAGGTAGTTGAAAAGGTAGAAATAACAGATTCATGTGGAAGACCAATGTAGGCAAGCCGTTGTTTCCAAATTTCCTTCATCTTCTTCAATTCAACAACCTTTTCGTCATGCATCTCCAAGTGCTTCAGGTTGATAATCAACATAGCTTCAGTGTGAGCCACATTGGAGAAATCCTGCTTGGTTGGTGTCCTATTGTCCTGCCAATCTTGAAATTTCTTTTGGACTTCTTTGATTATTTCGTCTGATTGGGCAACAGAGTCATCTTCTTTTTCCATGAACTATTTTACAAACCACTTAAGGTCATTCTGAATAATCTGATGTATAACCTTAAGTTCTTGCAATGCTTCTTTGATTTCAGATACCCCTTGTGCCAGTGCTTCATTTCACCATTCAATGCAATCTTTTATGACATATAGAGTTTTTTCATCAAGACCCACTACAGGACATTCAGCTTGAAATTTTTGCAACTCAAATTCTTGCACATCTTCTAGTGATATTACCACTTTTTCCCAATTATTCTTCTCTTTTTCATATCCATCATTACTCACCTCCACCTTTTTAGCAATATTTGATATCTCCTTTGAGGCATGATCTAAATGTCCAATGTGTTTTACAGTATTAAGCAGAACATCTTGTACCCATTCACTTGCTACTTTGGCTATTGCTTTGCACTTGTGTAGATTGTCCAGCGATTGCTGATTGGTTGCAGAGGATATGTCAACAATGGCTAACATCTCACGGATCGACTTTGCTTCAGGATGCAAGATAGCATTAATATACTGCGCCATGTTCTTTATTGTCTCCTTCATTTCTTGTTTGTCTTGCCCATCTTTCCACACTCTCTCTGCGATCTTCTTATTGGATACCTCAAAGAATCTCATATCAACCTCACGGTTTCCTTTTCCCAAATTGACTTTTGTTATTTGGAAATCTTGAGGCACTACAAAATTGTGAGAACTCCCATCAAGTGTTGTAGCTATCTCTGCTGCCCATCGAACTGAACTTTTGTCAAAATTGATTCTTGCTTCAGTCCTTGATTTTTTTACTTTGGGTGCTTTACCAAGGCATTTGCTAACCACGTCATCAATAGACATGGATATTGGGACCATACTTCTCTTCTTCTCCATTGAATTCTCAAGCCATTTAGGAGTAGTTTGATCCTTTGCAGCAGCAAGAGAACATTTAACTAAGGGGAGATTACTTTCCTGATTTCTTGTATCCATTGGAGAATTTTGGGATTCAAGTATATTATTTTCCATAGGTAGGTCTTTTTCTATCTCCAAATCCACCTTTATGGTGCTTTTACTTTTGATGGCTAATGCCTTCTTCATGCTTGAGTGGGTTACTCTCCTTCCTTTTGGAGTTTCTTCTTGAACTTGAAGTTGAAGTGTTTTTGGAACAGATTCAAGTTCAACTTCAAGTGGACTTGCAACAGAATCAGGGGCACTTCAATTAGTTTTCTTATGAGCAGTCCTTTTACCCTTGCTTTTTGAAGACTTCTTAGAAAAGTTTGGAGTAGCCACTGCTTTTGATTTTATCCATTTGGAAGTTCTTACTATTACATCCTTGGTATGAGCATATACATCATTTTCCTCCCTTTTCTCCCAATCGATTTCAGGGATAGGCATGCATTCAATTTGATCCATGTAAAATTGATCAAGCACACCTTCAAAATCATCATCTTTCAGCCCATAGGTTTCTAATTCCACATTGAACATGGTGACTTGTTTAATGGTCAAGCGTGACCATAGTCTCTTCCTTACTTCAAATTCATCATGACAGTTTGCCCAAAAATCCTCTAGTTGCGGGGAATGAAAGAGAGAAGCTGCATTTTTGACATTGTTTCTAATATAGCCGGTGTAGTCAAAATCTAACCGAGATGTGAAAGATTTAAGACACAAGCGGGTTAAAGATTTAGCTGACAATATGGCTTCTTTCAAACTGGGGCATCTATAATGTCCGATTTCAATCGGGAAGAATACTGAAGAGGATTTTTTGGAAATTTGAAAGGACTCAACAAGGGAAGCAAACTGCCAACACATTTCTGACAACACTAGAGAATTTGAGCAATAGCGTGGTAATTTCAAAGGTTCACTAGGAAAACCACGCACTCTGATATAGGTAAATGTGGGAAATTGGATGAAATAACAACCATAAATTTGCACAACCTACATGGCCTCCTCTGACATCCTATCATTTTCTCGACCTTGTAGTTCAAAAACTAGTTTCCCTAGAAAAGCATCATTGACTTTCTTGAACTCTTTGCATGATATATCTTCTTGAAGATCTTTATAATATTGGTAGATAGGCATGTCATCTACCCAAGGTATATGTGGAAGATAATCCCAATCTTTGGATGTGCCTAGGGTGTAAATCAAGTAAGAGGACAAGAAAAATGGGCCACAATTGGTAACATCTATCAAGCCCTTATGTAGGTTTTCTGCCATTAGGTCTGACCAATCGATGAATTTGACACCTTCAACTATCTTCTGTTTGAAGAAGTACATCCAAGACTCCCAATGGAAAGCATGTTCATTTCCCTTAATCCTATTCAGCAAGAATACAATATCTACAATCTCCTTGATGAAGTGCTCGATGGTCAATGGTTTAGGCAACCTAGAACCTCCTTTTACAGGCTTCAAGAGCCACGACTGAGCAATCTTGGTGTCATAGCTATTTTTTTTTGCAGCATACATGTGTTTAGCTTCTTTGAACGTCCATGGCTCATAAGGTTCTTTATGAGGAATCCTGAGGGTAGAATTGACACTGGTCCTATTAATTTTGACAACTATTTCCCCTGAGGCTTTCTTAATGCATCTTGAAACAGGGTCATAGTGGTTTGCACATTCGAGGATGAGCTCTGGGCATGGGATTGCAGCGAGAAAAGCGGTGGCTTCTAATAAATCGCTATCAACTAGCCTTTGGTAAATGGGACTTGACAGAGAAGCTTTGGCTCTTTCAACGACTTCAGAAAAACTTCTATTAACCAAAAACGTATCATGAATTTCAGGCAAGGAACTGAGTAATGGAGGTTTCTCCAATTTGGGCATTTTTGGCCAAAAAAGTGTCATGATTATTACGACAGCAAATCTATAGGACCAGGTTTTAAAATACTTTCAAAATGAAGTAAAGCACAACCAAAATGCAAAGGGGAAATGGAGATGCACTTACAGTTTGACAATGACACAGCCTAAAATTTTCCTTTCTTACCCAGAAGCACTGAGATTTTTTTGGAGAAAATGAGATGAGTGGGAAAGGGTAATTGCATGCATTTAAGGAATGTCATGGACATAGGATCATGGGATGGATTTAGCAAGTAAAAATCATGATTGCTCATTCGTGTGACATTCATTGGAAAAGGTGCTACGGGTGTTCTTATTTTAAATACCCTGTCAAATTTGCACACATCTTTCCATAACAAGTAATCATGAAATGACACCATTAATACTCCATTAAGTATTGCTCAAACTGAATACGTGTTGCTTTAAATTTCTTTGCATATGACTTTAGGTGCTTTGGGAAAATATTATGCTGGGACCCACCTTGGAATGGCTCGGCAATCTTTTATCTGCATACAAAAATCATTAGCGAACAAAATCAACACTAAAATTGAAGTTGAAGTTTTGAGTGATCGGTTTCAACATCAACTTGGACTTCAAGCTTACAAAGGTCAACTTGATAAAACTAGTGCACTTATCACATGGCTGACCAACAAGACTTTGAACCTAAAGTTGAAGTAAATTACTAGTTCAAGTTCAACTTTAGAGGGATGACTTGGGACCAAAATTTGTTAGGTGATGACCAAGATTACAAGCTCTAACAGGCTACATCTATAAAGAAGGAAACAATATGGTAGATGATCTAGCAAGAAAAGGGCATGATTTTAAAAGGATGCAATGTTGAAATGATGTCTAAGAGCTCTCACTATCTACCTAAAGCTTTTTGAGTAATGAAGAAATTTAAGTATCACTTCACTATGAGTTTATACTATGTGTGTAATCCTATCATAGCTCCCATTGGGGAGACTAAAGTGTGAGATAAAGGAAATAATGGAATTAACTAAATTGTGAATGTTTTTATTATTATTGTGTATGAAGAATTTTCTTGATATTTGTATGATGACATGAAAATGATGATTCTCAGAGTTTTTGTCAAAAAGGAGAGGGTGCAAAGGATGAATCATTATTATAACTTACATAAATGTGTTGAATTTAAAAGGTGGCATACTTGGATCCTCTCGGGATGATGGTAAATGTGCACTCCATTCATGAAAAGAGAGAGTGGCCCTATGGTAACATGCTGGTTCATTATGATAAAATGGTGAGATAGCTTACCAAAAATGTTGATTTTAGTGACATTTCTTTTTGAGTCTTCTTGCAATATTCATTTCATCTACAACAAGGGCATGTCAATGGGAGCTAAGGATCAGGTGATTGAGTTGGGTGAGATTGATGACATGGGTGGAAATTTTAACCACATTGAGCTTCATGAAATTGAAGAATCCATTAAGGAAAACAAAGAGGCATGGGTTTACTTATGGGAAGGAGGAATTGTGCCATTCATGGAATGCATAAAAGAATTTGATGAACATATCTTCATGAAATTTGTTGATTCTTAAGACAACATAAGAGTCACTGTAAATGAGATTTGTTTTGAAATCATGGAAGAAGTCATAGCTAAGGTGGGAAGAATACCTCTTGAGGTTAAAATCTTGAGAAAATAAGCTAGGGTCATAGATGAGATGAGCTTGGGGAAATTATTCCTCCCTAAGAAGGAACCTAGGTGTCTTCAAGGTGGATTTTCTAGGGAGGACCTTCCTAATCCATGGGATTGTTTCTGCTATGCAATTATGCACTATATTACTCTCAAAGACCACTTCCAAGTTCTATATTACTATCATTTCTTGATTATGAATCATTTTAGAAATGATGAGTTAATTTCATTTCCACATCTTCTTCTCCATTCTACGGAAGATAATGTCTTTAAGGTTAGGAAGCAGAGGGAGGAAGGGAAACCCTTTTATATTCTCCACCAAGCCTTCATGTCCATTTTTTCAAGTACCAATAGGCCCTCCACCCACCACTTGAGACATCCATCCAAGGATCCCTTATTGATAACTCTCATGCCTTTGCCACTCCTCAGATTTTCACCAACTTGAGCCTTGGGTCAATTCTAAAGAGAAACAAAGCTTTGTTCATTCAGGGTTCCCTAGGGCATGTGAAGGATATTAGTGTTATTGAATCTGACACTGATATTGGTAGGAGCAAGAAAAGCACTAGGAGATCCAACAAGATATTAAAAATGGAAAAGTTCAAAACCCCACCCAAAAAGGAAACAATTGTTAGCTCTGATTCCACAGATATTGAGAAAAACCATACCAAAAGGAAGAAAACAAAGTCTCTTTGTACTAATTATGGTAAGGAGGAAAGTGAAAGAAATTAAAATCTTGCAAACCCTAGTAATTGCCATGTTTCCAATACCCTAGACATTGAAAATCCTACCCCTAAAATATTTTACTGTGGGAAGTGATATCAATTCACCTATGAGGATTATTAATAAAGAGGAGACCATGATTGAAGGGATCACATGTAAGATCTAGGGAAGAAAGCATATACGAAGACTTTAAAAAGCTAGAAGCTTCCTTCAAGGACCTTGCTAAAAATCAAGAGAATATGTACCTATAATTTAGCTCTGTTATAAAGTTTACAACTAATGTTATTTATTCAGAAACAATGATACTTTATCTTTTTTAGGTTGATAAAGATGATGCTAAGGCTATGAAGGAAAGTGAGATCACTCACTCACTTTATAGCTTTTGGGCATATGACTGGTTCAGGACGTTGCTAGATAAACCTAACAAAGAAGAAGATGAGAAGACAATGAAGGATGATTAAGGGAATAAAGAGTACATGTAATGCCCTATATTTTTATTTCAGTTTATTTATTTATTAATGATTATACACATAGACTCTTTTCCCATATGCGTTTATATGTTTAATATGATTTGGCATAGTATGTATGGTAGTATCTTTAAGATTACTTGCTCCTTCCATTTTTGGACTAGTAATACTAGAAATATGAATGGGTTTTAAACATGTTGATAATATAGATAGTGATCATTATATGAAGATCGATTTGTTTTTTGATGTTTAGCAAGAATGTGTTGTGAATCATTGTTGAATGACTATTGATTGATTCTCCGCCTTTTGTAATTGGGGTCAGTGCCCTTTTTAATGGTTTTTTACTAATATATCAAAAATAATATAAATATCTTTATTATGTATATGAAAAATTTATTTGCAAATGGAAATGGCATTGAAGATGGGTGCCCACATGAAAAGAAAAGAAAAGTAGTCAATGCTAAGTGTGTGTTGTTTAAACTAAGTTGTTTGTTTTAACTAAACAAATAATATAATTTTCATAATATATCTTTAAAGATATATGTAAATAAAACTAAAATAAATTTAAACTATTTACTATAAATATGAGACAACACTTCTACTTTAATAATTGTAGAAGAACAATGCAATGGAAAGTGAGTCGTGTGATTTTGAGCACCATATAACTTAAGAGATTATAGCATGATCCACAATATCTAACATCCAAAAACATGCCACGTATATTTTGTTAAACAATTACAGTTAAATGATAATACAATAAAAAATGAATCCACTATTACAATTTTAAACAATATATAATACACATTATAATGTTATGATGACAATTAAAAGACACTACAATCAAAGGTGAATCCAATACTACAGTTTTGAAGAATATATAATATAATAATAATAAATAATAAACTAACAATATATAATACACATTATAATGTTATGATGAAAATTAAAAGACACTACAATTAAAGGTGAAACCAATACTACAGTTTTGAAGAATATATAATACACTATAACATAACTGATAATATCCAATTTACAAAACCCGATTTAATAAATGCAACATTACATGTTTTGAACAAAACATGACTTACAAGATCCCATATCCAAAAGCATAACCTTTTTTGGTGGGTACATGATGACAATGACAAGCAATAAATTGACTTATCATGACAATCACTTCTTTATTTTTATTTATACTATGAAAACGTATATGACATCTCTTTTTCCATATGTGAAACTGAGGAAGGTAGAAAGGCTATCAGCTATGGGGTACAATAACGGGTGCCTCCTTTCATTTTGAAGACAAATAAATAATCAATTTTCTTCATGAGAGTCCATCAGAATGCTGGCTGAGATAGGCATTCAGGTGTGGGAGAATGTTCGCAGTAGTCATATACCATGGAATGCTTTTTCACATATGCCAATAAGCTCCTTTGCCTTCTACTCAGGTCTGGGAAAACCAGGCAACCGTCTAAGAGTACTTTAGAACAGTATTTATCCTTCTTATGGCACCCAATTGTTTGGAAGTTGGTGTAAGTCGAAAGAAATGGCTCATATGTATAGTTAGCCTTGTATTTCCCTCCATCTGTTGCCCACCAAGATGCATCCCAAATGGTTGCATACACTGACATTGGCTTCGATGGGTATATTACTCCAAGTCTCTTTGTTTTAGGAAACCTCCTTATGGGAATAGCGGCCACCAAAAATCTATCAAACCAACAAATTTATAACCTTTATGTCTTCAAGAAAATGGAGATGTTACGCATAGTTTAAATATCATTTTTAGATTAAAAGTATTAAATATTCAAAATTGACATTGTAATAACAAAAGTATTAAGATAAACTTACGGAATTTGTTGAAGTGACCATAGGATTGAATAGTTGTGGAAATCCTGAGTTGGATCGAACCAGAGATGAAACTTTTGCTCTCTACCAATTCATTCAACCCAATCTCCGGTACCATTTCCATAAATATTTGTTTGCAGTATATACGGTTCTCCAGGTATTGTTCCCAATAATTCTTGTCTATCTCGTCATGCCATCCTTCATAGACTTCATTGTTTGACAGCTGAAAACATTATAATTAAACACATGGATATCCATTAATAAACTATAAATGGATAAATTTTTTTGTAGCATTCTTTTAATTTATAGTCTAATATATCCAACTTCATTAATGTAGTATAGAACAACCATCTTAAAGAGTATAGAACAACTATCTTAAACATTACACGCTAAAGAAGAAATTAAGCTTGAAAAATAAATCAATGTTAACTATTTAACTATTCGACAATAAATAAACCAATAGTTAACTATTTAACTATGCAATTGGTATTGTTCTTTATTAGTGTCTAGAGTTCTGATTGTACTTGGAGTCAGCACCCATTAATTGTTGCTTTTCTTAATAAAAACATTTTTAGTCAATTAAGGTATGTAAAACTGTTTAATCAAACCTTAATAGGTATGTAAAACTGTTTACAAAAGTGCATGAATAAAGTTAATCAAAACGTACATAAAAGGAAGTAAGCACTCCTGCAGTATATCCAGCCTGCAGTTTGATGGGCCTCTTTTGACTTGAACCCACTTCCTGCAATCACCCATGTTCCATTTTCAACATTAAGATTTCTATATTTTATCTAAAATATGCAACATAGGAGGTACAAAATAGTGTCTTAACAGTTGATCTATCTAATGGGAGAGTAACAGAAGAGCCATCCGGAGAAACATCTTGGTTTTCTGCACCATACAGATTTGCAAAGCTTTCTGAAATATTCGTAATTCTCAAGTAATTCACTAAGGGTACAGTGGGCTCTTGAAGGAACTTAATGACATTATCATTATCATCAGCAAAGATCAGTGTAAAACTATGAGCAAAAATTAGCAATGCTATTGAAATAGGCGACATGAATTGGAAAGCCATGATACACAAGTTGAAGACTAATGTATCCTTAATGATTATTGATTTCAGATGGCTTGGTGATTTCTTTAACATGTACTTGGGTTATGTATATATAGCTCCTGGTTGAGAACGTATAAATCTTGAACCAATAGTGGATTCAGCTGGTCATGTTAAAAATGCAACAGCAAATAGAACCAAAATTCTAACCAAAAGCCAGATTATGCGCTACTTTTCCTCTGCCTTTCATACTAAGAATCCGAGATATGTATATGCTTTTCATTCTCTTCCTGGTTTTCCTTTCCTTTACCTTGAAGAACTCGGCAATTTTAGCCCTTATTTTCAACCCAAGCAGAGATTTGATCAATATAAAGACAGTTTTGTTTGGTCCGTTAGAAATCAAACATAGTTATGTTTGGTACGTTGGACAATGTCCTCACGCTTCTCATGCTATGAACTTTGCTTCTTACTCAAGATCAGTGAGGATGTTTTGATTAAAAGATGCTTGATTTAGGTCTCACTTCGTGAAACGAGGAATTAAAATATGTTTGCAATCATAGTTTAATATTTGGCGTTTCATTCTACCAATGCCTATTGCTTCTTGACCACCAGAGGCGTTTGAATTATGTTTAATTTTTTTTGACAATAAATGTCAAAAGTAAATAATAAATGTCATTGGCTCAAATTTATTGTAGACAAGTAAATGGTAAGTTAGAAAATGCATCGGACTTATAAGATCTAAGTAGATAAAATAAATATCTCAATTTAAATTATAATGGAGATAGAATCTGTTAGAAACTTCTTGTTCATTTTATTAAAGCCTTAAATTATGCGAGGTCATAGTTTTAGTTTTAGTTTTGTGATAATCTAATTGATCTTTGTAAGTGCAAAACAAAATCTTGTGTATGGTTTTGAATTATGCTATTGAGCTTAGATATTTGAAATTTATTCATGTATACTTTTGTCATATACTTCTCTAGTTATAATTGTGAAAGCTGTTGTTGAATTTAGTAGGTAAATAACTTTTTTATTGGTCATCCCAATAGAAATAAATTCAACATCTTAAAAAGGAACAATAACCAACCAAGAAACTTTGATGCTTACTATGACATAAATAGATGAAGTGATCTAGTAATTATTGATGTTGATCCAATGGATGTATTTGGATATTCTACAAAAAATAAACTTGATTTTCTTATATAGGAAATACTTGATTAAGGTTGGTCCGAACACCCCTCGACCTTGATTGGTTCAAATTAAATTTTGATGACTCAACAATTAGAGTTTATTCTCTCCTATACATAATAATTAATTAAGATTTTAGAGGAAGTTGATAGGGTGGAAAGGAAAGATTCTAAGTCAGGAAAGTAAGATCCAATTTCTTAATGTTTGCTCGCAAAAATCATCTATTTATTTCATTTCTCTATTTTAAATCCTTGGATTGATTACTCATAATATTGAGAAAATTCAAAGGAATTGCAAATTTAATAATCAAGTGGTCTTGTCGACTTGCTTTATTTTTGCACCTAAAAACCAGTATAAAAGGAAACCTAGGAAAATCATTTCCACATCCATGAACATCCACAAGCTATCAAGGAAAGCTCAAGAAAACAAGAATTCAAGCAAGAACATTTCCATCAAGCATTCAAGGCATTCAAATATTTCAAGGATCCTTTATGAGAATTTTCTCTTCAAGATCTAGTGTTGTGTTGGTCATCAAGGGAGGAGATCTAAATTAAGGAATTCATCATCTTATTTATTGATGGACATTTACATCCATGTCTTCATAATGTGGTTTTGATAGGTCCATTGAATTTGTGGAGAATTCCTACATCCTTCATTGTAAATTTAGCATCTAAAACATAAAAGCATTGTGAATCCTTATAGACCTAGGTTTCTACAAGCAATGTGATTACATATATTTGTCTTGATATCCTTTAAATATTTACATTTAAATTTCAAGGTTGATTCTCCAATATATGGATTGACCAAGGCAAGCCCTAATTCATCCAAAACAATAAGAAAGTAGTTTTGTGTAAAGGAACGAGATAGAAAAATTATGATAATAAATCTAGAAGTTACTTGCCACACCATTTCCAAAGAAGTTGGGTTGAATTTTCTACTATGTCGTGGGAACATGATGACTTTGTGGTAAATCATCTAGAACATGTTGCATTAGGTTGGCATATTTCTAAGTCCATAAGATAAAAATTTATGGGTTTTCTATTATGACAGTGAATCCACAATCAGTTGTTCCCTCATAGGTTCATATCTATGATTCTAAAGTGAAAAAGGAATATTCCTCTATACACATTTCAAGGTGAGTACTTGATAATTCATTTTGATTTTTAGTATAGACCTATTTTCATATCCTAATTGGGATAATTTCTTATATTTAGCACCTAGATCTATCTCACTCCTTGTATTTAGTCAATTATCTCAATTACGCTTTTATATTTACATATCTTTAATCAAATCTTGCATTGCATGAAATAGGACTTTCTTGTGTACTTCATTTATGCTATTTTGGTTTATCATTTGCATCCCTTTATCTCCTTGGGTTTCACTAATCTAATTTGAGTTACCTTAAGAGTAATGTTTAGAAGCCCCTCTTTCTCTTGTATTGAATTTTTTTAGATTACGGTAAAAATAGGTTTTGAAGGGGCCCCAAAACCCTTTAACAAAAATAGAAAAGATATAACATGAAGCACATCTAGATTTTACAAGGACTTGAAACCTATTGTTTAAACAGTATCAAAACCAGGTTTTACAAGGAGCTAAAACCACAGAAAATATCCAAAAAGTGAACCCAGGTTTTACAAGGACCTGGAACCTAGTTTAAAAAATAGATAAAAACTAGATATTACAACCCTAAACAACAACCAAAAACTAGGACTAGTAACTAAGATTGGGACTAGATCAAAAACCAGAGACCAAAGACCAGGAAAAGCTACTATTGCAACTCTTTGATCATGTTGACCACTTCTTTACCAATCTCCATAGTGTCTTGAATGGAATCAGCAACCTTCGCAACTCTCTTCCTGGAACTCTGCCTAGTTCTCTTACTCAAACCCCCTAGCAACATAATTTCTTGTATTGAATAGTAGCATAAAGAAAAGGCCCAATATTTACCTACCATATTGAGTGTCTCTATTTTAATCCTAAATGGATCCTAAAATTGGAAAATATAGCCCTATTCAAGGTTATGAAATGACCCAATAAGTTATTTGACGAAGAGAATGAACCTCCATAAAAGGATTGACCATATTTCTTGATAGTTGGGTCATTCCAGAGTAGCAAGTGGAGAATGTAAAGTATGCTATTGACTTGGTGGATGATAAGAAGAATTTTTTTCAAAATGTGTAGAATGCTATGTTGTATTACAAGAATATGGTGAAGAATATGACAGTTTCTTTATAGGATTTTAAATATGTTCTAGAAAAGAAAAAGGCTAAATGTAGAATGCATGAAGAGACTAAATACAGATGCACATAAGGATAATGTATTTGAAAAATAAAAAAATGTCCACTCAACATTCTTGGGATCAACTAACTATAGTCACATATGTTCCCACTATTTTGGGTGGCTAGTGGTCAGACGTTCAACCCCTACTGACCACCTGGCCTTCCTGCCAACTATTCCCTTGCTGATCGATGTTTCTGCCATGTGGACTGACATGTCACTGCCTTGTTAGCTTTACTGACGGTGCCACGTGGGCTTCCTTGCCACACATGTGGCACCGCAATTTTTTGCCATGTAGTGCCATGTCACTAACATGTGTCATCACTATAAACTACCATGTCACCTGTTGACACCATGTTGACATCATGCCACATCACTAGTCAACCTTTTTCCTGGCAAACTTTAACTGAGCATAACTTTTGCATCCAGGATCTATTTTTGATGAAACAAACATTGTCGAAAAGCTCTTGATGAGACCTTCAAATTGATGCCAACTTCAACCAATTTTGAAGAATTAAAAATTTTGCCTTCTTGATCGCCTCCATACTAGGGCTTGACCAACCTTTGACTAGCCATATCTCGAGCATACAAACTCCTTTTTTGTCTATTTAAGTTGCGTTGGATTCATAATTTTGAGGACTTTAACATGGTATTGATTATTGAAATTTTGGAGATACTTCAAATTTTAGTGAAAATATCCTCCAAATTAGTGCCTTATGTGAATACTTAGTGTGTGTGTAGCAATAACCTTGAAACTTTTTTTGCTTTGGAATGCTAGTTGATTTCAATCTACACAAAAACTCTTGATGACCATGCTTATTATAGTTATAACAATAACCATCAAACTTAGGTGTAACATATGTCGTATCAGCCTTACTCCAACATAAATTGGCCATGTGTCCAAGTTCTCCACAATGATAACATGTTGGGTTCTTTATTTTAGGATTGGCATACACATTACTTTTCTCATTTTTCTTTGATTACTCTCCTTACTTAGTTCTAGATTGCTTAGTATAACCCAACCTAGTGGTATCTCTTGGTATTCTTTAACTCTCAGTTGTTCATCTAGACTATTCATTGGTTTCCTTCCTACTCTTCATCTCATTTCTTAATTTTTCATTGTTGGGTATGTGTAGGATCATGGTGTACCAAACTATGGCCTTAAGTAGTAGTGAAAAATCAGCAAATCAGAGTTATGTCAACTTGACACATAATTTTAAAGTGGTTATGGAATTTATATCAAAAAGTTGTAAGAAAATAATCTGTAGGAAATTGAATGTAGTTTCTAAAATACTAGGCCTTATTAGGAGAAAAAAATAATTGATTGGTCAAAAGATTGGATTTTAATGCAGTACTATGAAAATTTCAGGGCAAAAATAAAAAGTAGTTGTATGTCTGACCACCTTAATCAAAATCAAATGATAATATTTTTTTAATATAATTATAGATATAAAAGGAAGACTCATGCCCGGATGTGACACATATTTTTTAGAATTTTTATTCCAATTAAATAATTAAATATGAATTTTCTACCACAACATTTTTGTAAAAAAAAATCCCGTGTTTGACCACATTTCTTGTACTAGGAAAAGAATAGAATGTGATGCAACTATTAGATTTTAAAAATGTTATACCATATGAAAGTTATAAGTATTTTTCAATCAATATGTCAATCAACACCTTAAAATTTAATATTCATTGATAAGTAACTAATAAATACTTCTCAAACTCAGAATTTGACATAAATAATATCGATGGAATCTCGAGAGCAATATTAAAAAATCCTTTTTGTTTCCTTCAATTTTGATCAAAATAACATTGTCAGATGGCTACCCAAAGTTTTAGTGTCACTAAAACCCTCCTCAAACAACTTTCTTCGGTTCACCAGGCATGGTTGGTAAATTCCAGGCCTAATCGAATATCTGATTTGGCTTGGTGACTTCCAATGCCTATTTGGTGAGAAATTTCAAAAGGCATTTTTTTTCAATTTTGAATATGGAGGGAAACAAATTTAAATGGAAATGAACATAAAATAATAACTTTAGACAATTTTAGAAGAAATTATATATTTCGTGACTATGTGAACATTAATATAATAATAATTATTACACTATACTAAAATATAAGATCATTATTATTAAATATAATATAGTTTAAAATATAATATAGTGATATATATAATATATATTATTATTAAATGTATATAATAGTATTATATTAAAAAAATATTCTATATAATAATATATATAATAATAATAATTATTAAATCTATAATTTAGTAACATATATGATTATTATTGTTATATAATCTAATAATATATTATTATTATATTAAAATATACAATATAATATAATTATTAAATATAATATTGACATATAATGGGTTGAAATGGGAAATAGGTCACCCTATGACTCCCTTTGACCCATAAGAATGATTCTAACATGTCCCTAGTAGTCCTAGGAACCCTAGGAACATATGTTGTCATATAATGGGTCGAAGGACCTATGACCCCCTTTGACCCATATGAAGCATTCTAATATGTCTCTAGGGGTCCTAAAACCCCTAGGGACATATGCCATCATGTAATGGGTCCAAGGGCGTCATAGATCAACCTATGACTCCCTTTGACCCATATGAAGCATTCTAATATGACCCTAGGGGTCCTACGACCCCTAGGGACATATGTTGTCATGTAATGCATCGAAGGGGGTCAATGGTCAACCTATGACCCCCTTTGATCCATAAGAATGATTCAAATATGTCCATAGTTGTCCTAGGACCCCTAAGTTCATATGTCATCATGTAATGGGTCGAAGGGGTCATAGGTCAACCTATGACCACCTTTAACCCACAAGAATGATTCTAATATGTCCCTAGAGGTCCTAGGACCCTTAGGGACATATGTCATCATTTAGGGGGTCGAAGGGGGTCATAGGTCAACCTATGACCCCCTTTGACCCACAAGAACGATTCTAATATGTCAATAGGGGTCCTAGGACCCCTAGGGACATATGTCATCATGTAATGGGTAAAAGGGGGTCATAGGTCAACCTAAGACCCCCGTTGACCCATAAGAACGATTATAATATGTCCATAGGGGTCCTAGGACCCCTACGAACATATTAGAATCATTCTTGTGGGTCAAAGGGGGTCATAGGTTGACTTATGACCCCCTTCGACCCACAATAATGATTCTAATATGTCCCTAGGGGTTCTAGGACCCCTACAGACATATGTCATCATGTAATGGGATGAAGTGGGTTCTAAGTCAACCTATGACCCCCTTTGACCCATAAGAATGATTTTAATATGTCCATAGGGGTCCTAGGACCACTACGAACATATGTCATCATATAATGAGTCGAACGGGGTTATAGGTCAACCTATGACCCCCTTTGACCCATAAGAATGATTATGATATGTCCCTAGGGGTCTTAGGACCACTAGGGACATATGTCATCATGTAATGGGTCGAAAGGGGTCATAGGTCACCCTATGAACCCCTTTGACCCATAAGAATGATTCTGATATGTCCCTAGGGGTCTTAGGACCCCTTCGAACATATGTCATCATTTAATGGGTCGAAGGGGGTCAACCTATGACCCCCTTTGACCCATATGAAGCATTCTAATATGTCCCTAAGGGTCGTAGGACTCCTAGGGACATATGTCATCATGTAATGGGTTGAAAGGGGTCATAGGTCAATTTATGACCCCCTTTGACCCATAACAACGATTCTAATATGACCCTAGTGGTTGTAGGACCCATCGGGACATATGCTGTCATTTAATGGGTCGAAGGGTGTCATAGGTCAACCTATGACTCCTTTTGAATCACAAGAACGATTCTAATGTGTCCCTAAGGGTCCTAGGGCCCCTAGAGACATATGTCATCATGTAATGGGTCAAAGGGGGTCATAGGTCAACTTATGACCCCCTTTGACTCACAAGAATGATTCTAATATGTTCCTAAGAGTCCTAGGACCCTTAGAGACATATGTCATCATTTAATGGGTTGAAGGGTGTCATAGGTCAACCTATGACCCCCTTTGATTCATAAAAATGATTCTAATATGACTGTAGGGGTCATAGGACCCCTCAGGACATATATCATCATTTAATGGGTCGAAGGGAGCGATAGGTCAACCTATGACCCACTTTGAATCATAAGAATGATTCTAATATGTCACTAAGGGTCCTAGGACCCATAGGGATATATGTCATCATGTAATGGGTCATAGGTCAACCTATGACCCCCTTTGACCCACAAGAATGATTCTAATATATTCCTAGGGGTCCTCAGACCCTTAGGGACATATGTCATCATTTAAAGGATTGAAAGGGGTCATAGGTAAACCTATGACCCCTTTTGACCCACACGAACGATTCTAATATGTTCGTAGGGGTCCTAGGACCCCTAGGGACATATGTCATCATGTAATGGGTAAAAGGGGCTCATAGGTCAACCTATGACCCCCTTTGACCCAGAAAAATGATTCTAATATGTCCCTAGGACCCCTAGGGACATATTTCATCATTTAAGGGATCGAAGGGGGTCATAGGTCAACCTATGACCCCCTTTGACCCACAAGAATGATTCTAATATGTCCCTATAGTTCGTAGGATCCCTAGCGACATATGTCATCATGTAATGGGTCAAAGGGGGCAATAGGTCAACCTACGACCCCCTTTGACTCATAAGAATGATTCTAATCTGTTTGTCATCCAATGGGTTGAAGGGGGTCATAGGTCAACCTATGACCCCCTTGGACCAACAAGAATGATTCAAATATGTCCCTAGGGGTCCTAGGACCCCTAGGAACATATG
This sequence comes from Cupressus sempervirens, assembly GCA_028749045.1. Taxonomy (NCBI): domain Eukaryota; kingdom Viridiplantae; phylum Streptophyta; class Pinopsida; order Cupressales; family Cupressaceae; genus Cupressus; species Cupressus sempervirens. The sequence goes on along the minus strand of CM053791.1, from coordinate 435,473,524 downwards.
TCATCATGTAATGTGTCGAAGGGGGTTCTAGGTTAACCTACGAGCCCCTTTGACCCATAAGAATGATTATAATATGTCCCTAGGGGTACTAGGACCAGTACGGACATATGTCATCATGTAATGGATCGAAGGGGGTCATAGGTGAACCTATGACCTTCTTTGACTCACAAGAATGATTCTAATATGTCCCTAGGGGTCTTAGGACCCCTAGGGACATATGTCATCATGTAATGGGTCAAAGGGGGTCATAAGTCAACCTATGACCCCCTTTGACCCACAAGAATGATTCTATTATGTCCCTGGTGGTCGTAGGACTCCTAAGAACATATGTCATCATTTAATTGCTAAAAGGGGGTCATAGGTCAAACTATTACCCCCTTTGACCAAGAAGAACAATTCTAATATGTCCCTAGGGACATATGTCATCATGTAATGGGTCAAAGGGGTCATAGGTCAACCTATGACCCCCTTTGACACAAAAGAACGATTCTAATATGTCCCTAGGGGTCCTAGGACCCCTAGGGATATATATCATCATATAATGGGTCGAAGGGGGTCATAGGTCAACCTATGACCCCCTTGGACCCACAAGAATGATTTTAATATGTCCCTAGGGGTTCTAGGACCCTTAGGGACATATGTCGTTATTTAATGGATTGAAAGGGGTCATAGGTTTACCTATGACCCCCTTTGACCCACAAGAATGATTCTAATATGTCATTAGGGGTCCTAGGACCCCCATAAAAATATGTCATCATGTAATGGGTAAAAGGTGGTCATAGGTCAACCTATGACCCCCTTTGATGCACAAGAATGATTCTAAGATGTCCCTAGGGGTCCCAGGACCTCTAGGGACATATGTTATCATTTAATGGGTCGAAGAGGGTCATAGGTCAACCTATGACCCCCTTTGACCTACAAGAATGATTCTAATATGTCACTAGGAGTCCAACAACCCCTAGGGACATATGTCATCATGTAATGGGTCAAAGGGGGTCATAGGTCAACCTGCGACCCCCTTTGATTCATAAGAATGATTCTAATATGTCTCTAGGGGTTCTAAGACCACTACGAACATATAGAGTCATGTAATGAATCGAAATGGGTCATAAGTCAACTTATGACCCCATTTGACCTATAAGAACGATTATAATATGTCCCTAGGGGTCTTAGGACCACTAGCGACATATGTCATCATGTAATGAGTCGAACTTTTACCCATAAGAACGATTCTGATATGTCTCTAGGGTTCCGAGGACCACTAAAAACATATGTCTTCATTTAATGGGTCGCAAGAGGTCATAGGTCATCTTATGACACCCTTTGACCCATATGAAGCAATCTAATATGTTTCTAGGGGTCCTAGGACAACTAGGGACATATGTTGTCATGTAATGGCTTGAAAGGGGTCATAGGTCAACCTATGACTGCCTTTTACCCACAACAACGATTCTAAGATCTCGCTAGAGGTACTAGGACCCCTAGTGACATATGTCATCATTTAATGCATCGAATGGGGTCATAGGTCAACCTATGACCCCCTTTGACTCACAAGAATGATTCTAATATGTCCCTCGGGGTCTTAGGACCCCTAGGGACATATTTTGTCATGTAATGTGTTGAAGGGGGTCATAGGTCAACCTATGATCCCTTTTCACGTACAAGAACAATTCTAATATGTCCATAGGGGTCTTAGGAACCCTAGAGACATATGTCATCATTTAATGGGTCAAAGGGTGTCATAGGTCAACCTATGACCCCCTTGGACTGACAAGAATAATTCTAATATGTCCCTAGGGGTCCTAAGACCGCTATGGACATATGTCATAATGTAATGAGTTGAAGGGGATTTTAGGTAACCCTATGACCCCCTTGGAACCACAAGAATGATTCTAATATGTTCCTAGGGGTCCTATGACCCCTAGGGACTTATGTCATCATTTAATGGGTTGAATGGTGTCATAGGTCAACCAATGACCCCCTTTGACCCATAATAATGATTCAAATATATCCCTATGGTTCCTAGGACCCCTAGGGACATATGTCATCATTTAATGAGTCGAAGAGGTTCATAGGTCAAACTTGTAATCACCTAAAAATGGTCATCTAGACTATTAGCTCCCTTTTCAACATTTTGGCTAAATTAATTTAATCACTTACCTAAGCCAAATTGCTAATAGTCAATTTATTTGATTATAACCTATAGTTTGACTATGCTATCCTAAGTTCATTATTTGATTAAAAGAACATGTCCCCTTTTAATTAAATAAAAGACCCCATTATTCTAACCCACTTAAAGTGCACACATAAAGTCCTTTTTCTATTTTGCAATTAAAAGAAAAGGCTTTGTGACTTTTGTCTTATATGACAAGTCAACTTATATTCTATTGGTTGACTTGTGTGTGCACATGGATCACTCCTATTTTCGAATTCAACCATTGATCATCCACCATCTTCATCTTGATCTCCACCGTCCGTACATCTTTAAAAGGGAGAGAGCTTTCCCCCTCAAAGGGATCCATCTTTTGAATATTGTCATGCTGCAGGTTTTCTAACAGGTTTCCTTGGAGCTTTGTGGAGAACTTCTCATTTTCTTGTCTCATTCTCTCATTTCCTTCATATTAGTCTTAAGATCATTTTGCATGATAGTGTAGTTTCCTTTGCAAATAATTAGATCACATAGCTTAATAGCTGGATTTGTAACATTCCCATCTCATTTTTAGTATAGCTTGCATTGTGCATCTCATCCTAATATAGTTTCATTTTTGCATTGCATGATCCAAGAGTTCTTTGACACTAGCACTCTTGCTCTTGTCCAAAGAATCTCCCATTTGTGGTTTACTAGCAAGGGCTGTATTTCTAAGGCTCAGCTGAGAGCTCCTATATGCTCATTTGTATGCCCCTTGCACTCCATAAATAGGGAGCTCTATGTCGACATTCGAGCTTTCCAATCTATGGAGAACCTCAGATAGAATGATTTAGAGAAGTGCACCTTTTCGAGTGTACATTTTTGGCACCCACCATGGACCATATATTTGGATACCCAAAGCTCCAAGAAGATGTAGCACCTGCAGGAGTGGGAGGTGGAGGTGGCGGCAGAGGAGGAGGAGGCAGAGGAGGAGGGAGAGGGGGGAGGCAGATGGAGGGGGGAGTTCTCGAGCAGGGCAGAGGAGGATGCAAGCACAGGCGAGGCATGCGGCAGAGGAGTCCTTGGAGTCTGAGGAGGAGGAGGTTCCCTTGAGGAGATGGTGAGTGGTGAGGGTAGAGGCACCTGCAGAGCAGTCAGCAGGGGGAGAGGAGGAGGTGCCCTTGAGGAGGCAGCGAGCGGTGAGGGTAGAGGCACCTGCAGAGCAGCCATCAGGAGGAGAGGAGCAGGGTGCAAGCATCCGTGCCTTGGAGGCAGAGATGCAGGCACTTCAAGTGACTATTGTAGTATGGGATCAGCAACTGATGGATGAGCGAGCACGAGCAGATGAGCTGCGCCGAGATTGGGATGCTACGAGATGAGAGGCATTGCATCATGGTGCCCGAGCTGCATACTATTATGCCGCCTATAGGAGTGTGGTACCACCAGGACAGGGTCTTCTTGATTATTCAGAGTGAGTGGGAAGATTAGAGGGTGCAGTGCAGGCACCAGATAGGAGACAAGCTCCTCCACCAGGGCCAGCACCAGCCGTAGAGGGTGGCATTCAGACATGACATTATGTTTTTATTTGTACCTTATGTATTTTTGAGACATATATCCAGATTTTGGATCTCACATTTGTATATGTACCATGAAACATTTGATATATATATATATATATGAGATACTAGGTTTATCGATATTCTTGTGTACTTGTCTCAAAATGTATGTTTCAGCTTTCATGTGATGTTTTAGTTTTTTTGTTTTCAGCTCATGTATGTGTATATGCTTATGTGTATTGTTTTTGATCTCTCATATGGGTGGTATAGATTTAAATGTTTTTGTGAAAATGTGACACTGGGATAGATCGTATGTGATGATTTTTTGGATTAACCCCTTGTGATGACAGGTTAGCAAAGAAATGTAGCGAAAGATTAAGAAGGTGAAAAGACAAGTAGAAGCGAAAGATAAAAGCAGCTAACTGATATGTCCATGAAAAAGGATGAAGAGAGAGAGCTCTTCCCACATGCAAGAATGCAAGACTAAGCTAGAAAATGAACCTAAAATGCAAGCTAATATGCAAAGTGGTTTACCAGCAAGAAGCGCATAACATTTAGACTCTTAATTTCATCATTGAGCATTTATTAGGGACATCATGAGATCATACAACCATCACTAGTATAACTATGAGGATATGAATATGATCGATATCAGATAGGTATGTGGAAATCTAATCTAAGCATCAAAGACATGTAAGTCAAGATAACTACACGATTAGATTCCCTAAGTTTAATTTAGCAAGATTACACCTGTATCAAGACATAAGCACCAGGATAAACCTTGAGTGCGGTCTTGCAAAACAGTCAAGGATGATACATTTATAAGTCAAAGTGTTGAATAGGACAAGCACGAATGCTTACAACACTATAGACAAACAAAGTATACCCACAAGAAAAAATCAAGAAGACATGCCCCATGCTCCCAGTCTTCTAGTCAATGACATCCTCGAAAGACTATTAGGGAGGGAACACATGGCAAAGAAATCATCATAGACAACACACAAAGTAGATAAATATCAGCATAGCTCAGTCGTTTAAGTGTTAAAGTGCCTGTGTGTAAGTCACTTGGCCATTTCTTCAAGACTTGATTCTGATAGTGAGAAATATCGTGACATCGAAGACCGTAGGTAACTATCTGAAAAGTGTTGAAAAAAACTTGATGTCAAAGTGAGGGAAGTGTTGAGAAACACTGTTTTGTGAGTTGTCCAAGAAACCCTAATGCACAAAAATACCTCAATAGGCTAAGGAGCTATGCCCCCGAGACGAGGACAAGAAACAATTCCAAGCTAGGAAATGTGTAGTGAAGTGGATGATTGAGACTGATAGACATAGGTGCAAGGATTTCAAGTAGTGCCTGTTTCTAGGTTTTCACCACTTGACAATTTTTTTTTTTTTTTTTTTTCCCATTTTGTGGTTTACTAGCAAGGGATGTATTTCTAAGGCTCAGCTGAGAGCTCCTATATGCTCATTTGTATGCCCCTTGCACTCCATAACTAGGGAGCTCTAAGTTGGCATTCGAGCTTTCCAATCTATGGAGAACCTCAGATAGAATGTTTTAGAGAAGTGCACCTTTTCCAGTATACATTTTTGGCGCCCATAGATATTGATGCGAAACAATTCCAAGCTATGGTGAACCACATCTCCTCGCTTCACTATCTCACCTTTTCTAAAGAAGATGACTGAGCTCTCAGTCATCCCCATAACCTTTCTCTTCATATCGAAGTTCAAATCTTTCGTACCCACGTCCGTCGAGTCCTGATAGACAATGGTGCAGGGTTAAATATCATTTTGTTCAATGTAATCCAACAATTGGGCATGTCTGAATTTGTCATTGATCCTAAGCGCAAGATCACTATAGAGGCCTATGATGAGGTTGAAAGGCCTTCTTAAGGTCTAATTGTACTTCCAATTAGAGTTGGTCCAGTTGAGAAGAAGGTCATTTTCCAAGTCTTAGACATACCACTTGCATACAACTTGTTGTTGGGATGACCATGGATTCACAATATGCAAGCAGTACCCTCTACATACCATCAGTGCATTAAGTTCCCTTTTAATGGTACTGAAGTGGTTGTCCCCAGTGACAACTCCATGTCTATCAACACATTATCTACTGCCGAAACGCTAGTCCAGCACAATCGCTCTTCTCATGAGCTAGCACCATCTTTCACAGAATGCAAACAAAAACTGAAAATGATGAGCCTTGGTATGGGCGAGTACACTTTGGACTCTATTGCTGCCTTATCGATTTCCCCTCGGTCTTATGGGAAACCAACTATTGCAAAGAAGTCTTATGCTTCTGCTATGACACTTTTTGGCACTTTTGTGCAATCTTCCATACCACTGGAAGCAGAGAAGGAAGAACAAGCCATTAGGGACTGGATCTACAGAGAAGAGGAAGACTAGGAGGTTACAATGACTACCCCTATTTCTCCCAAAAAATATGGAAAAGGTTATAAATTTCTGACAAAAATGGGCTACCAGGGCCACGGGTCCTTAACTGGTTGTAAGAATGCTCTAGTTGAACCTTTAAGTCACACTCAAGGTCATGATGCTCGAGACACCACTAGTCTAGGCTTTGGGCTAGACAATAATACACCAAACTGTAATCAGAGATTACTCATGTCTAGTGAATCGAAGGATGATGACTCTCCCGTAATTGCTACTACTGCAAAAGACAAAGATTTTGTTCCTCTCACTTCCCTCCTTTGGGGAGAAGAAATAGTTACTGCTAATAATGAAGAAGCTTCTACCTCCCAACAACAGGAACAAGAAGGGTCTACTTTTGAGGACATAAATAGAGGATGAATTAGGCAGAATATTGCTCATCTCATAGATAGGGGTCAAAGTACAGATTCTCATGAGTATGAGTGGGAAAGCCTCTCTGATGCATCTTGCGAGCTAGGGGTGGATGTCATTCATGCCTATGCAACCCAACCCAATGTAGTCAAACGGTCTAGTATGGGGTCGGATGAGTTTGACTCACAACATGTCTCAATGGATCACGCTAGTTCCTCTAGGACTATTCCTGAGCTGGACTCTTTTGCTACATTTTCTATAGGTTCAACTTCACAGGTCACCAGAGATGACTCCTTCCATATCAATCACATTGAAACTTCTCCCTCACTCTCGCTAATTTACCCAGATCTCATAGATTGGTCTATCCAAAATCAAAGACCTGAAATACGGTCTTTCCAAAATGACTATGAGATCACTTGTTATCTAAATGCAATTGAACCTATTATTTCTTCCACCAACAAACCCATAGTTAACATGACAAAATCAGATATCAAGTACCTTAGTCAAAAAATTAAAAGGAAAAATAAGCGATCAGACGGGGAAAACCACATTGTGGCGACGTCTGACCCTCAAAAAAGTAAAAATAAAGACGTATCTAATGGTGAAAACCTCTCTGAGGCACCTGCGGATGAGGTACTTGGTAGTCTGCCAAGCTATTTCTAGGATAGATCTTCGGTTCTAGTCGAACCTACACAACCTATCAACTTGGGAATAGAAGAATGTCCTCAGATTATCCATGTAGCTCAATCTTTGTCAGACAAAGAAAAGACACAGTTTGCTCAATTCTTTCAAGACAATAAGGTCAACTTCGCATGGACATACTCTGACATGCCAGGGCTTGATACAGATCTCATCATGCATCACTTATCAATCTCACCAGATGTCAAGCCTATCAAACAGAAGTTGAGAAAAATGCATCCACATGTGGCTCTACTAGTCAAGACAGAGTTAGAAAAACTATTGAATGCAAACTTCATTAGGGCCATTGATTATGCTGAGTGGATTTCCAACATTGTACCTATCTCCAAGCATGAAAAATCCATACGAGTTTGTACTAATTTTAGAGATCTCAATAAAGCATGCCCCAAGGATGACTTTCCACTACCAAACATCAATATGATAGTGGACATGACTGCGGGTTATGAGATGTACTCACTCATGGATGGATTTTCTGGGTACAACCAAATAAAGATAGCTCCAGCAGACCAAGAAAAGACAACCTTTAAATGTACATGGGGTACCTTTTGCTGGAATGTCATGCCTTTTGGGCTAAAAAATGCTGGTGCTACATATCAAAGAGCAATGACAACCATCTTTCATGATATGATGCATAAAAACATGGAAGACTATGTTGATGACACATTGGCAAAATCAAAGAAATGAGACACACATCTCAAAGACCTTAGTTTGATATTGGACCATATGGAACAATTCCAACTTAGGTTGATTCCAAAAAAATGTGCCTTTGGTGTCACTTCTGGAAAATTGCTAGGTTATATCATTTCAGCAAAAGGCATTGAGGTTGACCCTGAAAAGGTCCAAGCTATCATGGATATGCCTCCACCAAAGACTATCAGTCAGACTAGAGGTCTTCAAGGATGGCTATAATCCATAAGAAGATTTATCTCTCAATTAGCTGATAAGGCTCAACCTTTCAATAAAAATTTGCATAAAGGATCTACCCACATTTGGAACAGTGACTGTCAACAAAGCTTAGACCAAATCAAAGGCTACTTGAAAAAATTGCCAGTTTTGATGCCACCCATTCTAGGAAAACCTTTGATTCTATATATTTCAGCTACGGATTCATCTTTAGGAGCACTCTTAGCCCAAAGTGATGAGATGGGTAAACAAAGAGCCATATACTATATCAGTCAAACTTTGGTGGCTTATGAACTAAATTATACAAGTATAGGGAAGGCATGCCTTGCTATAGTTTTTGCCTCCCAAAAACTTCGGCATTATATGTTGGCCCATATGGTTCACTTGATTGCCAAGATAGACCCTTTGAAATATTTATTAAGTAAAGCTGCACTTACTGGTCACCTTGCTAAAAGGATGATGATTCTTTCCGAATTTGACATTCAGTATGTTGAACGTAAGGCAATCAAAGGACAGGCCATAGTTGACCAGTTGGCTGACTTCCCACTTGAAGATGTAGCACCTATGCAAATTGAGTTTCCAAATGCCTCAATCATGAACATTACTGACAGAACAAGGAAGATGTTTTTTGATGGATCCCATACACAGAATGGAGCAGGAGCAGGGGTGTTGTTTGTTTCCCCTCATGGTTATATGATCCCAAAGTCCTACAAATTATTGTTCCCATGTACAAACAATATTGCAGAGTATGAAGCATTAACAAATGGGATCAAAATGGCCCTTGAATGGCGAATAACTAAGCTACACATCTATGGGGATTCTCAACTAGTTGTGAACCAAGTGAATAATGAATATCAAACAAAGGATGACAAGTTGATCCCTTATAAAAAGTTGATAGATGCTCTAAGGAATTATTTTACCTTTGTAACATTCCAACAAATTCCTAGAGCATAAAACAAGGCTACTGATGCTATGGCCACCTTAGCATCTATCCTCCAATTACAAGAACATGAATCAAACTTTGAGTTCTTGGTGGAAGAATTGCATCATCCAGCCTATGATTCCTCAGATAACCAGGTGATCTACACTATTGTGGGCCACGATTCCTCTCGCTATGCGACTATTTTCTCCTACCTACGTGATCAAGTTATTCTCGAAACCCTCACGTGCAACCAAAAATGCCAACTCCTTTGTAATGCTTCACACTACACTTTGGTCTCTGGTGACTTGTATAGGAAGGGTCTAGATGGAACGTTGCTTAGGTGTTTAGAGCTAGAAGAGTCTGAGAAGGAACTTTCCAAAGTCCACGATGGCATTTGTGGGGCACATTCTAATGGTCTTGCACTTGCCCGAAAATTGCTTAGGACGGGTTATTACTGGCCCACCATGCAAGCTGATGCTGTGCGCTATGCAAAGTCCTGTCAGAAATGTCAGCTCCATGGAAACTTGATACATGCTCCCGGGCGAGAGTTAATCCCTTCTGTGACATATTGGCCATTTCAGCAATGGGCCTTTGACTTGGTAGGAAAGATTCATCCAAGCTCATCCAGCGGTCATAAATTCATCATCACAGCAAAAAAGTATTTCACTAAATGGGTTGAAGCTGTACCATTATCTGCTGCTACAGGAAAACATGTTGCCCTATTTATATTGAATCACATCATTTTCCAATATGGTATCCCATCCTCTATTGTTACGAATAATGGAGGGCAGTTCAAGAATAAGGACTTAAAACAACTATGCAAAAAGTTTCGAATTAAACAACACTGGTCCTCCATTTACTATCCCCAAGGGAATGGCCAAGATGAGGCCTCTAATAAAACACTGTTGAAAATCCTACACTGCACAGTTCACAAGTCTGGGAAAGATTGGCACTTGCAAATAAATTCGACACTTTGGGCCTATAGAACCTCTATTCGTACTCCTACAGGGGCTACACCCTTTTCTCTAGTCTATGGCTCTAAGGTTGTTCTCCCATTAGAAGTCGAGATACCTTCTTTGCGCATCTCCTTACATGGGTTAATAACCGATAAAGATCATAGAGCTATGAGAGTACAGGAATTAGAGACTCTGGATGAATGACACAAGGCTACTTTTGATCACATGAGAGCTTATCAGAAGCGCATGTTTACACAATATAACAAAAAGGTTCACCCCCGTGAGTTCCAAGTTGGTGAACTCGTGCTTAGAGAGAATCCCAAAAATCAGCAAAATCGAGAACAAAAAGGGAAATTTGAACTTAACTGGTTGGGTCTTTACATTATCACAATAGCATGTGGGTCTGGTGCTTACCAGTTGTCTACTTCAGAGGATGAAGAACTTGCAGAACCTATCAACATCCTACACTTGAAGAAGTTCTATACTTAGAGGCTTGTTGCTCAACTATCTTGTATATAGCTATGATCCTGAAAAAATCTTTAAAAAATCAGAAAATGTCCTAAAAAAATGATCATCTTAGTGAAAACCTAGCAATAGGTGCTTTGATGTATCACCAAAAAAAATAAAAAAATAAAAATAAAATCTATCAAGTGGTGAAAACCTAGAAACAGGCACTACTTGAAATCCTTGCACCTATGTCTATCAGTCTCAATCATCCACTTCACTACACATTTCCTAGCTTGGAATTGTTTCTTGTCCTCGTCTCGGAGGCATAGCTACTTAGCCTATTGAGGTATTTTTGTGCATTAGGGTTTCTTGGACAACTCACAAAACAATGCTTCTCAACACTTCCCCCACTTTGACATCAAGTGTTTTTCAACACTTTTCAGATAGTTACCTACGGTCTTCGATGTCGTGATATTTCTCACTATCAGAATCAAGTCTTGAAGAAATGGCCAAGTGACTTACACACACACACTTTAACACTTAAACGATTAAGCTATGCTGATATTTATCTAGTTTGTGTGTTGTCTATGATGATTTCTTTGCCATGTGTTCCCTCCCTGATAGTCTTTCGAGGATGTCATTGACTAGAAGACTGGGGGCACGGGGCATGTCTTCTTGATTTCTGCTTGTGGGTATACTTTTTTTGTCTATAGTGTTGTAAGCATTCGTGCTTGTCCTATTCAACACTTTGACTTATAAATGTATCATCCTTGACTGTTTTGCAAGACCGCACTCAGGGTTTATCCTGGCGCTTATGCCTTAATATAGGTGTAATCTTGCTAAATTAAACTTAGGGAATCTAATCACGTAGTTATCTTGACTTACATGTCTTTGATTCTTAGATTAGATTTCCACATACCTATCTGATATCGATCATATTCATATCCTCATAGTTATACTAGTGATGGTTGTATGATCTCATGATGTCCCTAATAAATGCTCAATGATGAAATTAAGAGTCTAAATGTTATGCGCTTCTTGCTGGTAAACCACTTTACATATTAGCTTGCATTTTAGGTTCATTTTCTAGCTTAGTCTTGCATTCTTGCATGTGGGAAGAGCTCTCTCTCTTCATCTTTTTCATGGACATATCAGTTACCTGCTTTTATCTTTCGCTTCTACTTGTCTTTTCACCTTCTTAATCTTTCGCTACATTTCTTTGCTAACTTGTCATCACAAGGGGTTAATCCAAAAAATCATCACATACGATCTATCCAAGTTTCACATTTTCAAAAAATCATTTAAATCTATACCACCCATATGAGAGATCAAAAACAATACACATAAGCATATACACATACATGAGCTGAAATCAAAAAAACTTAAACATCACATGAAAGCTGAAACATACATTTTCAGACAAGTACACAAGAATATCGATAAACCCAGTATCTCATATATATATATCAAATGTGTCATGGTACATATACAAATGTGAGATCCAAAATCTGGATATATGTCTCAAAAATACATAAGGTACAAATCAAAACACAATGTCATGTCTGACTACCACCCTCTGCGGCTGGTGCTGGCCCTGGTGGAGGAGCCTGTCTCCTATCTGGTGCCTGCACTGCACCCTCTGATCTTCCTGCTCACTCTGAATAATCAAGAAGACCCTGTCCTTGTGGTACCACACTCCTATAGGTGGCATAATAGTATGTAGCTTGGGCACCATGATGTGATGCCTCTCGTCTCGCAGCATCCCACTCTCGGCGCAACTCATTTGCTCATGCTTGCTCATCCATCAGCTACTGATCTCATACTGCAATAGTCACCTAAAGTGCCTACATCTGTGCCTCCAAGGCATAGATCCTCGCACCCTGCTCCTCTCCTCCTGCTGGCTACTCTGTAGGTGCCTCTACTGTCACCGCTCGTTGCCTCCTCAAGGGCACCTCCTCCTCTCCCCCTGCCGACTGCTCTGCAGGTGCCTCTACCCTCACTGCTCACCGTCTCCTCAAGGGCACCTCCTCCTCCTTAGACTTCGAAGACTCCTCTTCCGCATGCCTCGCCTGTGCTCGCATCCTCCTCTGCCCTGCTTGGGAACTCTCCCCCTCCATCTGCCTCCCCCCTCTCCCTCCTCCTCCACCTCCTCCTCCTCTGCCGCCACCTCCACCTCCCACTCCTGCAGGTGCTACATCTGGATGTGTGAATTAGGGGAACGGGTGTCTCTACATCTCATAAAGATACCCCGGATCAGCCCCTGCATCTACCACATCTGGGCGATAATCCCAAGGAGTCGGCAATAGTGTTGCGGTATCCCAAACTGTTGTATGATAGTCCAGCATCGGCAACCATCCCAATCCCTCATCTATGCGCATCTAGGCATAGGTAGTAGTCTCCACTGACACCACATGTCACTCTGCAAACTGCCGCCATACACGACTGATCACAAACCGCTCCACAATGTCTGTGCTCCGAGCCACCAGTGGTCTGCTATACCGCATGTAATCTAACTCCCATGAATCTGACCACCGCTGACACTCCCGGTATGGTCGCCATGTGAATGCTGTCAGCTCATGAAACATGCTTCATTAATAGGTCACATCTCCACTATGCCTCTGTGGGATGAAACCTCTATAGCAAATAATGTACGGTTGGCTGCGCTCTTGTGGCTGTACCCGTGGTCGGATCACAGCAATGTGCTCCTAAGCCTAGATTTGTGCTAACACTACTCCGCATGCCCATGATCCACCCTCATGATATACTATCTCATGAAGCTCGTGGTACATCTTTGCCAATATCGCAAGCCCCCATGCCATCCTACGTGGTCGGGAGATCAGATCATATACCAGCCGACCCCATCCTAATGGAAAGCCCTTCTGGCCTCAGTCTGTCACCAGGGCCTGGGCTACCAAAGAACATAACAAGCTGGGAAAAGGATAATCATATCCATACTCAGTCATCAATAGCTCCCAACTCAGGTGACGATCCAGAATGGTCACATCCTGGAAAAGCTCCTGCACTCGCGCTCGCCCCTCTGTCGGGGTCGTATCATAGTACACCTGTGCCATCATGAAAACTTAACATCAGTACACCTAGCATCCAACATTGAAATGGCTAAATCAACAAACTACTAACCAAGTAACTTATCGGCTCGCTATGGCATGGCACTCGCAGAATGCGATATACATCCTCCAAGGTAATCGACACCTCGTCGGTCAGTAAGTGAAAGGTGTTATGCTCGCTATGCCACCTCTCTGCCAGTGCAGACAACAAATAGTGGTTTGCTTGAATATGGGGCATCCATACAACCCAGCTCAAGCCCATAGCCACTAGCGCAGTCTGCTCCTCATCGCTCAAATGCTGCACAATGCGCAAACCAACCACTGGGAGCTCTAATCTGTAATGCTGAGACTACCTCCTATCTAGGTAAAACAAGCAATCATCAGTAATAGTCAAATGACGAAAAAAAGTATTCAGAAAAACAACAAAACTATCTGTACGACACCTTTTACAAAGAGAGTGCGACACTTTTTTGAAACAGTGTCATGCGACACTCTTTTACATAGGAGTGCGACATTTTGCACCATGTCATGCGACATTTGGGTGTGTCTCGCATGACACATTTTCTTGAACGGTGCGACACTTTTTTTGAAAAAAAGTGTCACGTGATAATATTTTTGAAGTCGTGCGATACTTTAAAAAGTATCGCGCGAATTTTTCCCAAAAAAACTTTAAAATGTGCGAAAAACTCATGAAAAGCTTGAAAAAGCAACAAAAAGATAGTCACTTACCGGCGCCCCATATCGCTCTGGCCGGTTGTGCAATCGGCTACACTCGAAATGGTGTCAATGAAGAGGAATGTTTGCCTGAGCCATGATGCTATGTGGACCACACAAAATCTCTCAAATCACAAAAAGACAAATGAATAGTGAAAATGACACTTGGACCCCTTTTATAGCCTCTAACCTCATTTTGACCTAATTTTTAAAACTCCTCAGAATTGCACAAAAATTGCACCCCTAGCTAATTTCAACGTCCTGGATCCATTTTTGGGATTGAAATCAAAATCAGAGTTCAACTTAATGGTCAAAATCAAATTTTAAAATTTTACCTTCTTCTGAGCAGTTAGCTGACCGTTTGAGGTCTAATATTTGAATCATCGCTGGGGCATCTTCATTTCTTCATGTCTTCATCATTTTTATACTTCATATCTCCTTCTATTCACCTTGTCACATCTAAATAATCTCTCTACTAGATTTGACCTAATTTTTATGCTATATCCTCCAAGGTCAACTCTAGTCAAACTGGGGCATTTTATCAGTTTTTTTATAGTCATTCTTGGGTTCTAATCATTTATCGGTCATATCAGACATTACTATATTCTAATTTTCTCATGTCTAGCTAGTTTCTGCTTTCTCTTACCTCATTTTCATTTCGATCTCGAGGGGCCAGAAATACTCTATCACTGATTGGTACAACTATCTATTTTTTAGGAGCATTTGTTTGACCTTATCACTTGCTCTCGATCTATTCGCTTTGCTAGATGTTAGAATTCTTTTTGGATCTTAACATCATCTTCCTAATGTTTAGTACTACTACTATCAGGCTATGCATTCAGGACTTGCTATCTATTTTTGCATTTCATTTTTAAAAATTAGATATCCATATCTATCACTGCCTACTTGGCTTCAATTTTCTTTGACATAATGTGTTCCCAGATCGATCATGCATTAGTTAAAGAGGGGCAAATGTAATCACCTAAAAATGATCATCTAGACTATTAGCTCCCTTTTCAACATTTTGGCTAAATTAATTTAATCACTTACCTAAGCCAAATTGCTAATAATAAATTTATTTGATTATAACCTATAGTTTGACTATGCTATCCTAAGTTCATTATTTGATTAAAAGAACATGTCCCCTTTTAATTAAATAAAAGACCCCATTCTTCTAACCCACTTAAAGTGCACACATAAATTCCTTTTTCTATTTTGCAATTAAAAGAAAAGGCTTTGTGACTTTTGTCTTCTATGACAAGTCAACTTATATTCTATTGGTTGACTTGTGTGTGCACATGGATCACTCCTATTTTCGAATTCAACCATTGATCATCCACCATCTTCATCTTGATCTCCACCGTCTGTACATCTTTAAAAGGGAGAGAGCTTTCCCCCTCAAAGGGATCCATCTTTTTAATATTGTCATGCTGCAGGTTTTCTAACAGGTTTCTTTGGAGCTTTGTGGAGAACTTCTCATTTTCTTGTCTCATTCTCTCATTTCCTTCATATTAGTCTTAAGATCATTTTGCATGATAGTGTAGTTTCCTTTGCAAATAATTAGATCACATAGCTTAATAGCTAGATTTGTAACATTCCCGTCTCATTTTTAGTATAGCTTGCATTGTGCATCTCATCCTAATATAGTTTCATTTTTGCATTGCATGATCAAAGAGTTCTTTGACACTAGCACTCTTGCTCTTGTCTAAAGAATCTCCCATTTTGTGGTTTACTAGCAAGGGCTGTATTTCTAAGGCTCAGCTGAGAGCTCCTATATTCTCATTTGTATGCCCCTTGCACTCCATAACTAGGGAGCTCTAAGTCGGCATTCAAGCTTTCCAATCTATGGAGAACCTTGGATAGAATGATTTAGAGAAGTGCACCTTTTCGAGTGTACAAAACTATGATGCCCTTTGACCCACAAGAACGATTCTAATATTTTCCTAGAGGTCCTAGGGCCCCTAGGGACATATATCATAGAGTAATGGGTCGAAGGGACCTATGACCCCTTTTGACCTATAACTGTTATTCTAATATGTCTATAGGAGTCATAGGACCCCTAGGGACATATGTCATCATTTAATGGGTCGAAAGGGGTCATAAGTCAACCTATGACCCGGTTGGACCCACAAGAATGATTCTAATATGTCCCTAGGGGTCTTAGGACGCCTAGGGACATATGTCATCATGTAATGGGTCGAAGGGAGTTTTAGGTAACCCTATGACCCCTTTTGACCCATAAGAATGATTTTAATATTTGCCTAGGCGACTTAGGATCCCTAGGGACATATGTCATCATTTATAGATCGAAGGGTGTCATAGGTCAGCATATGACCCCCTTTGATGCATACGAAGCATTCTAATATGTCCATAGGGGTCCTAGGACCCCTAGGGACATATTTTGTCATGTAATAGGTGGAAGGGGGTCATAGGTCAACCTATAACCCTCTTTGACCCATAAAAATGATTCTAATATGTCCCTAGAGGTTATAGGACCCCTAGGGACATATGTCGTCATGGAATGGGTCAAACCTTTTGACCCAAAATAATGATTCTAATATGTCCCTAGGGGTCTTAGGAACGGTAGGGACATATATCATCATGTAATGCGTTGAATGGGGTCATGGGTTAGCTTATGACCCCCTTGACCCACAAGAACAATTATAATATGTCCCTACGGGTCCTAGGACCTCTACAGACACATGTTGTCATGAAATGGGTTGAAGGGGGTCATAGGTCAACCTATGACCCCCTTTGATCCATAAGAATGATTCTAATATGTCCTCAGGGGTCTTAGGACCCCTGGGGACATATGTCATCATGTAATATGTCGAAGTGGGTCAAAAGTCAACCTATGACCCTCTTTGACCCACAAGAACAATTCTAATATGTCCTTAGGTGTCGTAGGACCCCTAGGGACATATGTCATCTTGTAAAAGGTTGAAGGAGGTCATAGGTCAAGTTATGACCTCTTTTGACGCACAAGAATGATTCTAATATGTCCCTAGGGGTCCTAAGAACACTGCAGACATATGTCATAATGTAATGGGTAGAATAGGGTCAGAGGTTTGACGCATAAGAATGATTATAATATGTCTTTGGAGGTCCTAAGACCCTGCGGGACATATATCGTCATGTAATGTGAAAAAAGGGGTAATAGATCACCCTATGACCCACTTTGATCCATAAGAATGATTCTAATATGTCCCTAAGGTTCCTAGGACCCATAGGGACATATGTCATCATGTAGTGGGTCTATTTGAACCATAACAATGATTCTAATATGTCACTAAGGGTCCTAGGACCCCTAGGGACATATGCCATCATTTAATGGTTTGAACGGTGTCATAGATCAACCTATGACCCCCTTTGACCCACAATAATGATTCTAATATGTCCATAGGGGTCTTAGGACCGATAGGGACATATGTCGTCATGTAATGGGTCGAAGGGGGTCATAGGTTAACCTATGACCCCCTTGACCCAAAAGAACAATTCTAATATGTCCCTAGGGGTCCTAGGACCCTTACAAACATATGTTGTCATGTAATGGGTCAAAGGTAGTCATAAGCGAAAGTATGACCCCCATTGACCCATAAGAATGATTCTAATATGTCCCCAGGGGTTCTAGGATGCCTGGGGATATATGTCATCATGTAATATGTCGAAAGGGGCCATAGGTCACCCTATGACCCTCTTTGATCCACAAGAATGACTCTAATATGTCCTTAGGTGTCATAGGACCCCTAGGAAAGTATGTCGTCATGTAGTGGGTTGAAGGGGGTCATAAGTCAACCTATGACCCCCTTTGACCCATAACAACTATTCTAAAATGTCCCTAAGGGTCATAGGACCTCTAGGGACATATGTCATCATTTAATGGGTTGAACAGGGTCATAGGTCAACCTATGACCCCCTTTGACCCACAAGAATGATTGTAATATGCCCCTAGTGTTCCTAAGACTCCTAGGGACATCTGTCATCATGTAATTGGTAAAAGGGGTCATAGGTTAACCTATGACCTGCTTTGACCCGCAAGAACAATTCTAATATGTCCCTAGGGGTCCTAGTTCCACTAGGGACATATGTCATCGTGTAATGGATCGAAGGGGGGTCATAGGTCAACCTATGACCCCTTTTTACCCACAAGAACGATTTTAATATGTACCTAGGGGTCCTAGGACCCCTAGGGACATATGTCATCATGTAATGGGTCGAAGGGGGTCATAGGTCAACCTATGACCCCTTTGGATCCACAAGATCGATTCTAATATGTCCTTGGGGTCCTAGGATCCCTAGGGACATATGTCATCATTTAATGGGTCGAAGGGGGTCATAGGTTGACCTATGACCCCCTTTGCCACATATGAAGTATTCTAATATGTTTCAGGGGTCTTAGGACCTTTAGGAAAATATTTTGTCATGTAATGGGTGGAAGGGGGTCATATGTCAACCTATAATCCTCTTTGACCCAGAACAATGATTTTAATATGTCCTTAGGTGTTTTAATACCCCTAGGGACATATGTCACCATGTAATGGGTTGAAGTGGGTCATAGGTCAACTTATTACCCCCTTTGACCCACAAGAATGATTCTAATATGTGCCTAGGGGTCCTAGAATCGGTAGGAACATATGTCATCAAGTAATGGGTCAAAGGGGGTCATAGGTCAACATATGACCCCCTTTGACCCACAAGAACAATTCTAATACGTCCATAAGGGTCCTAGGATCCCTATGGACATATGTCATCATGTAATGGGTTGAAGAGGGTCATATGTTCACTTATGACCGCCTTTGACCCACAAGAACGATTCTAATATGTCCTTAGGAGTCTTAGGAACTCTACAGACATATGCCATAATGTAATGGGTTGAAGGGGGTCATAGGTGAACCTATGACTCCTTTTGACCCATAAGAATGATTATAATATGTCCTCGGGGGTCCTAAGACCTCGAGTGACTTATGTCATGATGTAATGGTTTGAAAGCAGTCATAGGTCAACCTATGACCCCCTTTACCCATATCAAGCATTCTAATATGTTCTTAGGGGTACTAGGACACCTAGCGACATATGTCGTTATAAAATGGGTCGAAGGGTTGACCCATAACAATGATTGTAATATGTTGCTAAGGGTCTTAGGACCCCTAGGGACATATGTCATAATTTAATGGGTCTAAGGGGGTCATAGGTCAACCTATGACCCCCTTTGACTCACAACAATGATTCTAATATATCTCTAGGGGTCTTAGGACCCCTAAGGACATATGTTGTCATGAAATGGGTTGAACGGGGTCATAGGTCAATCTATGACCCCCTTGCACACACAAGAATGATTCTAATCTGTCCCTAGGGTTCCTAGGACCCTTAGGGACATATGTCATTATGTAATGGGTCAAAAGACGTCATATGTCAACCTATGACCTCCTTGGATCCACAATAACAATTCTAATATGTCCCTAGGGGTCGTAAGATGCCTAGAGACATATATCATTATGTAATGGGTCGAAGGGGTTTTAGGTAACACTATGACCCCTTTTGACATGAAAGAATGATTCTAATATGTCGCTAGGCATCCTAGGACCCCTGGAGACATATGTTTCATTTAATGGGTCGAAGGGGGTCATAGGTCAAACTATAACCCTCTTTGACCCAAAACAATAATTCTACTATGTCCCTAGGGGTTTTAGGACCTCCAAGGACATATGTCATCATCTAATGGGTTGAAGGGGGTCATAGGTCAACCTATGTTCCCCTTTGACCCACATGAATGATTCTAATATGTCCCTATGGTCTTAGGATTAGTAGGGACATATGTCATAATGTAATGGGTCAAAGGAAGTCATAGGTCAACCTATGACCCCCTTGACCCACAAGAACAATTTTAATATTTCTTTATGGGCCCTAAGACCCCTACAAACATATGTTGTCATGTAATGTGTCAACGGGGGTGAGAGGCCAACCTATGACCCCTTTTGACCCATAAGAATGATTCTAATATGTCCCCATGGGTCTTAGGACCCCTAGGGACATATTAGAATCATTCTTATGGGTCAAAGGGGGTAGTCGTCATGTAATATGTTGAAGGGTGTCATAGGTCACCTTATAACCCTCTTTGACCCACAAGAATGACTCTAATATGTCCTTAGGTGTCGTAGGACCCCTAGGGACATATGTCATCATGTAATGGGTTGAAGGGGATCATAGGTCAACCTATGACCCCCTTTGACCAACAAGAATGATTCTAATATGTCCCTAGGGGTCCTAGGAACCCTACGAACATATGTCATAATGCAATGGGTCAAAAAGGGTCACAGGTGAACCTATGACCCCCTTTGACCCATAAGAATGATTATAATATGTTCCTTGGGGTCCTAAGACCTCGAGGGACATATGTCATTATTTAATGGGTCAAAAGGGGTGATAGGTCACCCTATGACCCACTTTGACCCATAAAAATGATTCTAATATGTCCTTAGGGGTCTTAAGACCCATAGGGACATATGTCATCATTTAATGGGTCAAAGGGGGTCAAAGGTCAACCTAAGACCCCCTTTGACTCATATGAAGCATTCCAATATGTCCCTAGTTGTCCTAGGACCCCTAGGGACATATGTCATCATGTAGGCGGTCGAAGTGGGTCATAGGTCAACCTATGACCCCCTTTGACCCATAACAATGATTCTAATATGTCACTAAGAGTCCTAGGACCCCTAGGGACATATGTCGTCATTTAATGGGTTGAACGAGGTCGTAGGTCAACCTATGATCCCCTTTGAGCTAAAAGAATGATTCTAATATGTCCCTAGGGGTCCTAGGACCTCTACGGACATATGTCGTCATGTAATGGAAGGGGGTCATAGGTCAACCTATCACCCTCTTTGACCCATAACAATGATTCTAAGATGTCCCTAGGGGTTTTAGGACCCCTAGGGACATATGTCATCATGTATTGGTTCGAAGGGGATAATAGGTCAACATATGAACCCCTTTGACCCACAAGAATGATTCTAATATGTCCTTAGGGGTCTTAGGACCGGTAGGGACATATGTCATCATGTAATGGGTTGAAAGGGGTCATAGGTTAACCTATGACCCCCTTTGACCCACAAGAATAATTCTAATATATCTCTAGGGGTCTTAGGACCCGTACAAACATATGTTGTCATGTAATGGGTCAAAGGGGGTCATAGGTCAACCTATGTCCTGCTTTGATCCATAAGAATGATTCTAATGTGTCCCCTGGGGTCCTTGAAACTCTAGGGACATATGTCATCATGTAATGGGTCAAAGAGAGTCATAGGTCACCTTATGACTCTCTTTGACAGACAAGAATGATTCTAATATGTCCCTAGGGGTCCTAGGATGCCTAGGGACATATGTCATCATGTAATGGGTAAAAGGGAGTCATAGGTCAACTTATGACCCCCTTTGACCCACAAGAATGATTATAATATGTCCCTATTGGTCCTAGGATCTAGAGGGACATATGTCATCATTTAATGGGTCAAAGGGGGTCATAAGTCACCCTATGACATCCTTTGACTCACAAGAATGATTCTAATATGTCCCTAGGGGTCCTAGGACCCCTAGGGACATATGTCATCATGTAATGGATTAAAGGGAGTTGTAGGTTAACCTACAACCCCCTTCGACTCATAAGAATGATTCTAATATGTCCTTAGGAGTTCGAAAACCATTACAGACATATGTCATGATGTAATGGGTTGAAAGGGGTCATAGGTAGACCTATGACCTTCTTTGACCTATAAAAATGATTATAATATGTCTCTAGGTGTCCTAAGACCACTAGGGACATATGTCGTCATGTAATGGGTCGAAAGGGGTCATAGGTCACCCTATGACTCCGTTTGACTCATAAGAATGATTATGATTTGTTCATAGAGGTCCTAGGACCCCTAGGGACATATGTCATCATTTAATGGGTCGAAGGGGGTCATAGGTTAACCTATGACCCCCTTTGACCCATATGAAGTATTCTAATATGTTCCTAGGGGTCCTAGGACACTTAAGGACATATGTTGTCGACCCATAACAATGATTCTAATATTTCAGTAGGGATCATAGGACTTCTAGGGACATGTCATCATTTAATGGGTCGAAGGGGGTCATAGGTCAACCTATGATCCCCTTTGACTCACAAGAATGATTCTAATATGTCCCTAGGGGTACTAGGACCCCTAGGGACATATGTTGTCATGTAATGGATTGAAGGGGGTCATAGGTCAACCTATGACCCCCTTTCATGCACAAGAACAATTCTAATATGTCGCTAGGGGTCCTAGGACCCCTAGGGACATATGTCATCATTTAATGGGTCGAAGAGGGTCATAGGTCAACCTATGACCCCCTTTGACCAGAAAGATCAATTCTAATATGTCTTTATTTAATGGGTTGAAGGGGGTCATAGGTCAACCTATGACCCACTTTGACCCATAACAGTGATTCTAATATGTTCGTAGGGGTCCTAGGACCTTTAAGGACATATGTTTTTATTTAATGGGTCGAAGGGGGTCATAGGTCAACCTATGAGCCCCTTGGACCAAAAGAATGATTCTAATATGTCCTTAGGGGTTGTAGGACCCCTAAGGACATATGTCATCGTGTAATGGGTTGAAAAAAGATTTACGTAACCCTATGACCCCCTTGGACCCATAAGAACCATTCTAATATGTCATAGGTCAACCTATGACCCCCTTCGACCCATAACAACGATTCTAATATATTTCTATGGTTCCTAGGACCCCTAGGGACATATGTCATCTTTTAATGGGTCGAAGGGGGTCATAGGTCAACCTATGGCTCCCTTTGACCCACAAGAACAATTCTAATATGTCTCTAGGGTACTAGGGCCCCTAGGGACATATGTCATCATGTAATGGCTCGAAAGTGGTCATAGGTCAACCTATGACCCCCTTTGACACATAACAATGATTCTAATATGTCCTTAGGGGTGCTAGGACCCCTAGGGACATATGTCCTCATTTAATGAGTTGAAGGGGGTCATAGGTCAACCTATGACCCCCTTGGACCCACAAGAATGATTTTAATATGTCCCTAGGGGTCCTAGAGTGCCTAGGGACATATGTCATCATGTAATGGGTCGAAGGGGGTATTAGGTAACCCTATGACCTCCATTGACACACAAGAATGATTCTAATATGTCCTTAGGCATCCTAGGACCCCTAGGGATATATGTCATCATTTAATGGGTCGAAGGGGGCCATAGGTCAACCTATGACCCTCTTTGACGCATACGAAAGATTCTAATATGTCCCTAGGGGACACCTAGGGACATATTTCATCATGTAATGGGTGGAAGGGTGTCATAGGTCAACCTATAACCCTCTTTGACCCATAACAATGATTCTAATATGTCCTTTGGGGTTTTAGGACCCCTAAGGACATATGTCATCATGTAATAAGTCAAAGCGGGTCATAGGTGAACTTATTACCCCCTTTGACCCACAAGAATGATTCTAATGTCCTTATGGGTCTAAAGACCGGTAGGGACATATGTCATCGTGTAATGTGTTGAAGGGGGTCATAGGTCAATCTATGACCTCCTTCACCCACAAGAACAATTCTAATATGTCCCTAAGGGTCCTAAAACCCCTACGGACATATGTTGTTATGTTTAAGAATGATTCTAATATGTCCCCAAGTGTCTTAGGTCCCTTGGGTACATATGTCATCATGTAATATGTTGAAAGGGGCCATAGGTCACCTTATGACCCTCTTTGACCCACAAGAATGACTCTAATATGTCCTTAGGTGTCGTAGGACCCCTAGGGACATATGTCATCATGTAATGGGTCGAAAGGACCTATGACCCCCTTTGATCCACAAGAATGATTCTAATATGTCCCTAGGAGTCTTAGGAACCCTACGAACATATGTCATAATGTAATGGGTCAAAGAGGGTCATAGTTTCCTTTGACCCATAAGAATGATTATAATATGTCCCTTGGGGTCCTAAGACTCCGAGGGACATATGTCGTCATATAATGGGTCGAAAGGGGTCATAGGTCACCCTATGGCCCACTTTGACCCATAAGAACGATTCTAATATGTCCCTAGGGGTCCTAGGATCCCTGGGGACATATGTCATTATTTAATAGGTTGAAGGGGGTCATAGGTCAACCTATGACACCCTTTGACCCATATGAAACTTTCTAATATGTCCCTAGGGGTCCTAGGACCTCTAGGGACATACGTCATCATGTAGTGGGTAGAAGGGGGTCATAGGTCAACCTATAACCCTCTTTGACCCATAACAATGATTCTAATATGTTCCTAAAGATTTTAGGACCCCTAGGGACATATGTCGTCATGTAATGGGTCGAAGGGAGTCATAAGTCAACCTATGACCCCCTTTGACCCACAAGAATGATTCTAATATGTCCGTAGGGGTCCTAGGACCGTTGGGGACATATGTCATCACGTAATGGGTCGAAGGGGGTCATATGTCAATCTATGACCCCTTTTGACCCACAAGAACAATTCTAATATGTCTATAAGGGTCCTAGGACCCCTATGGACATATGTCATCATGTAATGAGTCGAAGAGGGTCATAGGTCAACTTATAACCCCCTTTGACCCACAAAAACTATTCTAATATGTCTCTAAGGGTCTTAGGAACCCTACCAACATATGTCATAATGTAATTGGTTGAAGCGGGTCAGAGGTGAACCTGTGACCCCTTTTGACCCATAAGAATGATTATAATATGTCTCTAGGGGTCCTAAGACCTTGTGGGACATATGTTATCATGTAATGGTTAGAAAGGGGTTATAGGTGAACCTATGACCCCCTTTGACCCATATGAAGCATTCTAATATGTTTCTAGGGGTCCTATGACATGTAGGGACATATGTAATGGGTGGAAGGGGGTCATAGGTCAACCTATGACCCCCTTTGACTCATAACAATGATTCTAATATGTTGCTAGGGGTCTTAGGACCCTTAGGAACATATGTCATCATTTAATGGGTCGAAGGGGGTCATAGGTCAACCTATGACTCCATTTGACTCACAAGAACAATTCTAATATGTCCCTAGGGGTCCTAGGACCCCTAGGGACATATGTTGTCATGTAATGGGTTGAAGGTGGTCATAGGTCAACCTATGACCCCCTTCCATGCATAATAATGATTCTAATATATCCTTAGGGGTTCTAGGACCCTTAGAGACATATGTCATCATGTAATGGGTCAAAAGGGGTCATAGGTCAACCTATGACCCCCTTGGACCCACAAAAATGATTCTAATATGTCCCAAGGGGTTCTAAGATGCCTAGGGACATATGCCATTATGTAATGGGTCGAAGGGGGTTTTAGGTAACCCTATGACCCTCTTTGACACACAAGAATGATTCTAATATGTCCCTAAGCATCCTAGGATCCGTAGGGACATATGTCATCATTTAATTGGTTGAAGGTTGTCATAGGTCAACCTATGACCCCTTTTTACCTATAAGAATGATTCTAATATGTCCCTTTGGGCCCTAAGACTCTTAGGGACATATGTCATCATTTAATAGTTTGGAGGGGGTCATAGGTCAACCTATGACCCCCTTTGACCCATATGAAGCATTCTAATATGTCCCTAAGGGTCCTAGGACGCCTAAGGACATATGTCATCATGTAATGGGTCGAAGGCAGTCATAAGTCAACCTATGACCCCCTTGGACCCATAAGAACAATTCTAATATGTCCCTAGAGCTCCTAAGACCCTTAGGAACATATATATATATATATATATATATATATATATATATATATATATATATATATATATATATATATATATATATAATATTTATAGATTATAATACTAATAAGATAATATGTTATTATATATTAATAACATAGCTCGTAATAATAATAATATATTATAGATTATATATATATATATTTTTTGTTATTATATTTAATAAAAATATAGGAAAAATTATAATAATATAATTTAATAATATATATTATATTTTTTGATTATAATAAGAGTAACATGATATATTAATAGATGATATGTTGTATCTTTACGTTATGTTATTATATATATGTATATATATAGTAATATAAGTGAAATAATTTATAAATTATAAACTATTAGCTCACAAACTTGGTTTTCCCTCCAAGATGTCCCTGGGCGCATATCAGATATCCGATTTTAAATTGGATATCCCATATTATTGGCATCAATTTCCAACATATTCACTGTCCTTGCAGACCCGACAACATCATTTTTTCAATTTTTTTTGACGGGTTTTACAAAAAGTTACATTTTTGGGTCCAACCAATCGAAAAAATTTGAAAATATAAACTTAGGTGTCCGATATTGTCATCTAAATGGGGAGTAGCAATCGTCGAAAGGCTAAACACAAAAGGAAGATAGTCAATGAAGACATTGCGGCATATAGGGAAAGGGACAAAATGGAACATCGAAGAAAAAGACAAGGTATGCCCAATATCAGTCAAGTTGATGATGAATTAGTCGAAGGTGAAATCATAGATTCAAATAATGAATATGTACAGTTGGGGAATGAAAATGTACCTATTGAAAAGAATAATGCCAAAATTGAAAAAGTAGAGAATAAAAAATTTGAAGACGAAATGCTACCAAGTCATAATCCAAATTGCATAATTGACCATGTCGAACATGACAATGCACAGGAACCTAATGCACAAGAACCTTACATATCTCCTAATTATAATCGACACAAAGGTTATAAAACACCAAAATGGATAATTGAAATTGATGAAATGATTATTACTAGTTTGGAAGGGAAAAAATCAGAAAGAACCATTTGGTTATGGGCTTCAAGACTATATAAGATGTTTTTCAGCAACAAGATAGTGGTAGAGCAATGTCATATTTTTATGCACTTATTAAAGATGCAAAAGATGAGACCTATGCTTTCCAAATTGAAGATTCATGTCAATAAAAAGTTGGAAAGAAATACATTTATTGTGAAGAATGTTTTTAGTGCTCTCAATAGCATTGGAAAAAATAGCAGGGAGAAAGATAACAGAGCTGCTCGAAGGGTTATTACAACCTCTTTGGTAAGTCATCATTTGAGAAAGGGTAAATATATTAGAAAAAATTGTATTGATTTGAATTTAAATCGTACTATTTTGAGAAGAGCACTTAGTCAACAAGAGAAAATTGATGATCCTCTTCAAAATGAAGTATGGGCATTTGGTGGGAGACTTCCATGTTTTGATAAGAAGCTATCAGATAAGGAAGAAATTACACAATTTTGGCACTCTAACTCATGAGTATCACCCAATGCTAAATATGTGTTAAAGTTGAGAATTGGCATGAGAGACCGCGCGCCACATCCTAAACACTATTTGGAGGTAAGTCAAACTATGTTGTTCAAGCAATTTAGAGAGAGTCATCCAAGTCTTCATATATCACAAAGAGCTTTTGAATCTTTGAAGCCATTTTATTGTGTGCCACTCAAAATTCAAAATACATGTATCAAATATCATGTTGATTTTTCTATGGACTATGAACTATTACACTTCATCCATTCTACTTTGCATAGTAAAGAAATGTTGGAGGATTGTGGTGCTAGTGGGCTTCCAAAATCATCAAGAGGCTTGCTAGATCAACTTTTATGTTGTAGAGTTGATGGTTTTTTCTTTTATAGAAATGCTTGCTTAAATGAGAAGTGTTCAGAATGTGGTGGCTTATCAAATTTTGACACATGTTTCCATGAGGGGTGTGAACAAGATCTTGGAAAGACACTAGTGAAAAAAAGGGTATATGAAATAGTGAAATACACATTGAAGAGTGGAGGTGAGAGCTCTAGATGTGAATTGGTTGAAAAAGATATCAGTGTGGCTAGTTTTATTTCAGATTTCAAGGAAAATCTTTTTTACAAGTATGCAAGACATAGTCACAGGTCTTAGTGGTTGGATGAACAATTTATAATGTGCAAGGAGACTTTTCCCATTGGCACTATTATATCAGTTGTTGATTTTGCTGAGAACTACACATTGCAACCTCAAAATGAGACATAATCTCAGTATTACAACTCTATTCAGATTTCTATTTTTGTTCACATAACATATAGACATGCCCCTGATAGTGCAGAAGATAATCAGAAGATTATTGGAGAGTATCATTTTTATATGAGTGATGATAGATCTCTCTCTCTCACGAGTTTTCGCAAAATTGTTTCAAGAATTATTTTGATTTCTTACATGAGCATGCAATTGCTATGGATAGACATATCATTTGATCAGATAACTGTATAGGTCAATTGAAGAATGCTCACATGTTTTATTGGTTGTGTAGGATGCACGTAGAGAGAGGGGTGCCTCATATTTAGAGTTTTTTTGAGTTCAGCTATGGAAAAAGGGAACATAATGGAGCAGGGGCATGTGTGAAAAGAGCTCTAGTTAAGGAGCAACTAAAGATTTTAGTAGCAAAAATTCTTGATGCTCGTAGCATTGTTGATTGGTGTAGTTTAGCATTATCACAGGGAGGGACTCTTGATTCAGTGGTACGCAGGTTATTTTGGTTGGTTGAGGAAGGGTCCATAGCTGATAGATCAGATTGTGTTACACTAAGAGACTCATCAAAAATGTATTCATTTCGGAGCTCTGATTCTAGTACATGGACCATTTGGACACAACAACTAGCTTGCTTTTGTCCTAGTTGTTTTTAGTGTGATTGGGATCACTATGAGTCAAGTGAGTGGGTGAACACATGGGCTCCACATTATCTTACTCCATTTTCTATCAAACCCTCTATCAGAAATGATGACATGGAATGTTCACTTGAGCATAAGCATCTATTAGATCTGCTTCAGCTAGGACATGTCTTTGCATTGGTTGCACCATAGGGGAATGATGAGAAATCTAATTATTGGTTAGCATGTTGTGTAAGAGGTAAACAAAAACTTGCACAACCGATCACAAATGATAATGGATTCACATATCCTACTAGTTCAGTGGTCATCGCTGGAACATGGCTGCGGACATATATGCTTAGAAGGAACAAAATTCTTGCATTCAAAGACTATTAGAAGCACAAAATAATTCTCATATATTCGCATCTTATTATAGCAACAAATGTAAAGTTGTTGAAGCATCAAGGAAGACCAAAAGTAAAAGAACTTTTTACTATTGCTAATGCTAATCATGAAGCCCTGTTGGAGACCCTAAAACAGAGAGAGGACCCTATTGGAACACTCGACTAGGTATATTTACTTCTTATGTTATTTTCTTCATAATGATTCAATGAACTAATGATTATCTTGTTTAATACAATAAGTTACTAATTTGTTTTATAATATTGGAATGTAGGTACATCATGAAGAGTTGGGGTGGGGCGGGGCGGGGCGGGAGGGGGGGGGGGGGGGGGGGGGGTGGTGGTATTGGGGAGAATTCCTAAGATTTATGATGTATAATGATGTAAAATGTGAATTTTTTTGTATATGGTTTTTCTAATAATGAAAAAGACAGGTTAAATTAGTTGCACATTCTAATTTGTATTTTGGTAGGTTCTTTGTAAGGAATTATAAGAGGAAGATATTGAACAAGTTCTTGCAAATCATATTTGCATGTGATACAAGGCTATAAGGACAATTTTAAGAACATTTATAACTATATGAAAGATAATTTCTTGCAGATATCTTATTACAAGTTTGGCTTTTTCCTTATTTGACATAAAGCTAACATTATGATTATTAAAACTATTTTTATCAAACTAATCAAATAAGAAAAATCTAGAAAGTATGGATGAACAATTAGAATACTTGATTTCTTCCATTTTACAACCAATCATGGCATTTGAAAGCATAAAGAGTCATAATATTGTATAATGTTTTGAAAGACTTTCATATTGAAAAGTTGTAAATGACCATGAGATTTGAATTTTAGTAATGTCTAGGTTTTCATAGGGTAAAAGAGTCATTAGATATGTCCTAATAAGGTCTCATAATAATCTCAAGTCATTTCATAAGTTGAAACATTCAATAAGTCACTTAAAATTTAGCTTATTGCTTTAGAAAATTCAAATCTTGAATCTAACGGCTACATGAGCATTTTGGAGGGAAACTCCATAGTTTAAATTTTATGAAGAAATAGGAAGTGAAACCGATTGGAGGTGGTTGAGGGGGTTATTAACCATCCCTTGAAACTTATAAATAGTGTTTGTACGGATTGTAAAGGCAGTATGTACAGACTGATTCATAATTTTGAAGAAGAAAGCTTGGATTTCAATAGCAATTTGAAGCTTCTTCGGAGTTTCTGAGTTCTTTATGATATTCTAATACATTGAGGCATCTTCCAAGATCTGTAAGGAAGTGTAGGACCAAGTTTTGATTTCATTTTTGAAGGGTTATTCATCTAACTTGCTGATTGTTGGCCGTAGTAGTCCTTTTCCTAAGCATTTTGACAATTTTTCATGTAATCATGGTCATTCCATGAAATGCTTATCTGATTCTTCATGGAATGCCATTTTCCTAACATGTATACTTCTAACCCTGAAATGATCAACTAACTAGAATAATTGGTGGCCACCAAACATAAAAGGGTGAAAACAAGGGTTGAAAGTGAGGGGACAATCCTATAGGAAGAGATTTTCCTTAAAGAGGGCAGTGTTTGTGAGTTGATTCATGTTTATTTTGATAAAGTATAGATGTCTAAATTTTGAATTAGTCCAAGAAGGCTTGGCACATGTGAGATTGGTGATGCCCTAGGAACAAGGGTTTTGAGAAGGTAAATTGAGGCTTTTGGGGTTAGGGAACCGATAGACTGAAATTGAGAGTGGATTTGTCTAATTGAAGTCATTTTAGGAGCCTATGAAAAGTTTGGAGTCTAGATCTTAAGTCCTTCTAGTGGTTGCTTTATAAATGCATCTTTTCTACATTGTTAAAAAATAAGAGAAGTGTGAAAGTTCATTGATATTTTTCAAAGGAAGGGTATCTAAGTCTTATACATGTTTTTTGAAAGGATAAAGGGTATCCAAAACATCCATTTATTTAAGGAGTCTTTTGAAAAAAAAAAGTTATCCACCTATTTGTCTTGCTTCTGTCACAGAATTGTAAAGTAGCATAGACAACATTTTGGCATGTTGTGCATTTTGGCTTGAAAAATATTGAAACTCAAGGGTAAGTGTTGGAACATGGTGAATATGTCAAAACAAACTCATTGAAGCCTTAAAACCTCTTCGAGTTGACCATTTGTGGGATTTGATCATCAGGATCTAGAAGGGTCACTTGGCACATTGTTACAAATTTACTCATTTTAGGTTGTTACTTGGGTCTATCACCCTATCCTCTGCATCACTTGTATATTGTCAACATTTGGGACTAAAGCAACATGTTGCATTTGATCCTCTCCATAATCATCTTTATGTTCAAGTGCATCATGGTTCATAGTGTTTCTTCTTTTTGTTGGTTCATCATGGTTACCATGCATTATTACAACCATGCCAACTCTTCCTCCATTGGTTACCATGCTTAGAATCATTGGGAAAATTGCATATACTCTAAATTTTTAGTAGCAAGGTTCTCACAAAAAACTTTTAGAATACTATAAAAATAATCTTCTAAGCTTTGGTTAGCTACCATCTCCAAATGAGCTATTCATTAATATGGTGATTTAACATCATTCTAATATGTTGAGCTCTTAGGCCCACCCTTTGAAACAAGAGTAAAATAGATAAGAATTTCTTTGCATGCAGTCTCAAGCCTCCCCAAATGAACTAGTGACTACCAAGGTGGTTCAACATCACCCATTAGTGTTGAACCCTTAGGCCCACCCTTCCAACTAAGAGAAAAACTGGTTCTTAGTCCAATAGCATTGATGAAATATAGGGAACACTAGTGCAAAGCACCTAATCATTTTTCTTTTCTTGATGTAATAAGGTCTAGGGATAGATCTAATGATCTCCCTGTGACCATCCACATTTGTAATGGACACAAGACTCCATGGTGCAACTATAAGCCTTGGCCATCAATTGGATTTTTGGTAAATTTCATATTTTTTAGGTAAGTCTAGATGTTTATAACATTATTAGGGTCCCTAGGAGTTTGTAGAGTCCATTTGCAATAAAATTTGCAATAAAACTTGTCTTAGTGCAAAAATTGCAAAAAGTTGCTTAGCAACTTTTGTAATTTTTTTGACAACTTTTCAAAATCTAACTCCTAATCGCTAGAACTATTTGAATTGTCAGTGCCATTAGCTCTGGGTGGGTGGGTGAACCCTAGTGACACCCTTGTTCCAGCCACAAAGACCATCCATTGTCCATGGCCACCCTGTACCGAGGAGTCCCCAAGGTTCTCTAAGTGCATTTTGAGGTAGATCTTCCAAGGGTCATAACTTGGAGCTCATGAAGGCTATTGATGAACTGTCAAATGCTATAGGATGGTTATGTTGAGGCCTAAAATAAGCTATCTCATTTTTGAGAGATCACATTCTATTTGGATTCGGCATAGTGATCTCGCTCGATGCCAAAACTCATAGTGTGCCTCAGTTCATAGGTGCACCATAGCGTAACTTTGAAACCATTGATCTTGGCATTGAATCATCAGTTCCATTAGCTCCAGATGGGTGGGTGAACCCTAGTCACATCCTTGTTCCATCCATGGAGACCATCCATCATTTGCAGCCACCCTATACCGAGGAGTCTCCAAGGTGGTCTAAGTGCATTTCGAGGTCGATCTTTTGAGGGTCATAACTTGGAGCTCGTGAAGGCTATCGATGAATTGTCAAATGATATAGGATAGTGATGCTAAGGCCTAAAATAACCTATCTCATTTTTGAGATATCACATTCCGTTTGGATTTGGCACATCGATCTCGCTCGATGCCAAAACTCGTAGTGTGCCTCAGTTCATAGGTCCACCATAGCGTAACTTTGAAACCGCTAATCTTGGCATTGAATCGTCAACTCCATTAGCTCCGGATGGGT
Source organism: Cupressus sempervirens (assembly GCA_028749045.1). NCBI lineage: Eukaryota > Viridiplantae > Streptophyta > Pinopsida > Cupressales > Cupressaceae > Cupressus > Cupressus sempervirens. Next base: position 435,440,384 of record CM053791.1, on the reverse strand, counting down.
AGGTGAACCCTAGTTACACCCTTGTTCCAACCACGGAGACCATCCATCATTTGTGGCCACCCTGTACCAAGGAGTCTCCAAGGTGTTCTAAGTGCATTTTGAGGTCAATCATTCGACGGCCATAACTCAGACCTCGTGAGGTCTATTGATGAACTGTAAAATGCTACAGGATGGTGATGCTTAGACCTAAAATAACCTATCTCATTTTTGAGAGATCACATTTTGTTTCGATTAGGCACAACGATATCGCTCAATGCCAAAACTCGCAGTGTGCCTCAATTTATAGGTGCACCACAGCGTAACTTTGAAACCACTGATCTTGGCATCAAATAATTAGTGCCATTATCTCTAAGTGGGCGGGTGAACCCTAGTCACACCCTTATTTTGGCCACAGAAACCATCCATCATTCGCGTCCATCCCATACCAAGGAGTCTCCAAGGTGCTCTAAGTGCCTTTCGAGGTCGATATTCTGAGGGTCATAACTTAGAGCTTGTGATGGCTATCGATGAAATTTTGAATGCTATAGGATGGTGATGCTAAGGCCTAAAATAGATTATCTCATTTTCAAGAGATCACATTCCATTTGCATTCGGCACAGTGATCTCGCTCAATGCCAAAACTCGCAGTGTGACTTAGTTCATAGGTGCACCAGAACATAACTTTGAAATCGCTGCTCTTGGTATTGAATTTTCAGCACCATTAGCTCTAGATGGGCGGGTGAACCTTAGTAACACCCTTGTTCCAATCATGGAGATGATCCATCATTGTGGCCACCCCGTACTGAGGAGTCTCCAAGGTGCTCTAAGTGCATTTCGAGGTCAATCTTTCGAGGGTCATAACTCAGAGCTCATGAGGGCTATCGATGAACTATCAAATGCTATAGGATAGTGATGCTGAGGTCTAAAATAACTATCTCATTTTTGAGAGATCACATTCCATTTGGATTCGACACATCGATCTTGCTCGATGCCAAAGCTTGCAGTGTGCCTCAGTTCATAGGTGCACCACAACATAACTTTGAAACTGCTAATCTTGGCATTGAATCATTAGCACCATTAGCTTTGGATGGGTGGGTGAACCCTAGTCACACCCTTGTTATAGCCACAGAGACCATCCATCATTTACGGTCACCCTGTACCGAGGAGTCTCCAAGGTGCTTTAAGTTCATTTTGAGGTCAATTTTTTGATGGTCATAACTCAGACCTTGTGAGGGCTATCAATGAAATGTCAAATGCTACAGGATAGTGATGTTAAGGTCTAAAATAACCTATCTCATTTTTGAGAGATCACATTCCATTTTCATTCGGCACAACAATCTCTCTCGATGCCAAAACTCATAGTGTGCCTCAGTTTATAGGTGCACCACAGCGTAACTCTGAAACCCCTAATCTTGGCATCGAATCATCAGTGCCATTAGCTTCAGGTGAGTGGGTGAACCCTATTCATACCCTTGTTCTGGTCACGGAGACCATCCATCATCCGCGGCTAGCCTATTCTGAGGAGTCTCTAAGGTGCTCTAAGTGCCTTTCAAGGTTGATCTTTCGAGGGTCATAACTTGGAGCTTGTGAGGGCTATCGATGAACTGTCAAATGCTATAGGATGGTGATTTTGAGGCCTAAAATAACCTTTCTCATTTTTGAGATATCACATTTCATTTGGATTGGACACAGCAATCTCGCTCGATGCCAAAACTCGTAGTGTGCCTCAGTTCATAGGTGCACCACAATGTAACTTTGAAACTGCTGATCTTGACATCGAATTGTCAATTCCATTAGCTTTGGGTGGGTGGGTGAACCTTAGTGACACCCTTGTTCTGGCCATGGAGACCATCCATCGTCTGTGGCCACCCCGTATTGAGGAGTCTCCAAGGTGCTCTAAGTGCATTTTGAGGTTGATATTTTGAGGGTCATAACTCAGAGTTCGTGAGGGCTATCAATGAGTCATTAAATGATACAGGATGGTTATGATGAGGCCTAAAATAAATCGAAGCTTGTGAGGGCTATCGATGAACTGTCCAATCAAGTCTCTTAAGATATTTTGGAGTTATGTTGAAATTAAAAAGTTGTAGTATGAGGATAGTAACAAAATGAAGTGCTAGTTATCAAAGATTATGAATCTATGAATGACTTGGTGGTTAGGAATAGAATCCATGGTTGGGGAGTGGAGTCCTTAACTGTGTTGAGATTAGATTTGAAGCTAAGAGTTAGTTTCAAGGTTGAAGGTGGAGTTTAAAATCAGATTTGGGGTTATCTGAACCTTGTGTAGGAGATTAACAAGTGTGTTTATGTCATGATAGCACTTCAAATTATACATTGCATCTAAATTTGATAATAAAGGTTGTTAAAATTTTATTCAAAAATTATTGCATTTGAATCTAATTTAACTAACATAATCAAAATTAATGATATTCCATAAACATGAACAATACACATGATCCAGATCAATTGAACAATACTAGATACTAAATTAATATGTATATCATTGTGCACATAAATGACAAAAATATATATCAAAATACATGTATCCATAGAAATTTTTTTACACAAATATATATCAAAGATCATGTATCCATAGACAAAGTACTCAAATATATATATATATATAAAAATACATAGATCCGTATACAAAATGTGGTTGATCATGCCATCAAAATGTTTATAATATCAATGTTTGTGTATACAATGTGGCATATGCCATCTCAAAATGTCTCATGATGCATCCTATGACAACTATACTATCCTAGGGTGCTGGTGGATGATCAAAATGAGGCCTCTTCATTGCACTAGGTGGATCAGATGCCTCCTACATAAACAAAAAAGGAAAACCCAAAGTTAGACTACTAAATTTACATTATTCTACGTATCTAACATTGAATTACTCAAATGCATAATGATCTTTTTTTTAATGGAGATTTATACTATCAAAGTTTAATAATAAATACCTCTCTCGTTGACCTCCTACACTAGTCAGGAGTCCTCTCGTATGCCCTCGACAATGCTGGTACCTCTATGATTGTGGGCTGTATATGTTCAAATACCTTTGTCAGATGAATCTACAATTTAAACTATAAAATTATAATTCATAGCATGCTAAATTTATAACATATTTAATCATGAATTCAAACTACAACTTACTATTTTAGGCTCCTCCTCAGGAGTGAGTGGCTGCATCATCAAATCTACATTTAACTCTCCCGTCGGACCTCATGTGCACTAGGAGTCTCCTATGAGATACAAAATAGTAGTTGTTAATATCATGGAAATCAATTTTGAATTTATTTATGAAGATAAGGATAATAAAAAATAAATGATACTTATACATACAATGGGGATCTTAGTGCAATGGAAATCCTTGATGGTCTATGATGTAGAATTTGTATAGGCTCATCGCCAGTAGCCACGCCCTATATACAATAAAGAATGTAATTAAATGGGATTACCAAAAACATTTTACAAGAATGCATTGATATTTAATCAAATAGAAAGTGCCTAATTACCTTTCCTTTTTCAATGTGTGCTAGATCACCCCCCACTCTTTGTCCCCCCAGGACAGGTGCTACCTGCAAGATAAAAGAAATATTAGCAACCATATATGCTACAATATCAAATAGAAAAAAAAAATGCGAACACAACATAATGTACCATAGATATCTCAACGCCAAATGAAATGGCCAAGAGCATGGCATCATCAATCTATCTGAGCTCCTCCTTGGTCATCAACTAAACATGAATGAAGATCACATACATATAAAAGTCAATATGGATTAAAAATCAAAATTACTCTATTATAAAAATTAACTTTAAATCACATATGTCATAACAAAAAAATGTATACACGTACTGACGCTGAAGGAGTCCATGCCTCTGCATTCGCCTTCTCTCTCACATCAAGGTCTGTAGCCTCTATGCGTGTTTCTAGTGTATCCTCATCTAAGGAAGATCACCTATGGGACCTAGGCAAATATTCTTGCATGTAATGCAAGTGTGAGGCACACAAATGTGTGATGAGTTAGCTGATGATGAACTGGCACTAGCATCATCAACATGAGGAGGTAGGACTAACCTAGCGTGAGATATCATTAGGCTACTCTGCCTATGAATGGCTCTGATGTTCTGAGAGCTAGCCTCTATCATAATATCTAGATGCTACACTCAAGGAGGAGGGGAGATATTAGTGGGGGGGAGAAAAGTGCGAGCTTTCTTCACCTGGGAAGAGAGTCTATCTCGAGAAGCTCCTAGTCCTAAGCCCATGTTTGGCTTCATGCTCCAATAGTTCACTTTAAGTTTCAACACAAATTCTGCATATAATTTTTTAAGGAAATAAAATGGTATGTCTAAATTGCCATGTAGAGGGATATCAAAGACCATCCACCAATGATCCCAAAAGTTTGCACGTACGGCATCATTTGTGCACCATTTAATCGATAGTTTGGATTTTTTTGGGTCGACTAGTAAACCCATTTTTGGGTTCACAAAAAGGCTAGCCAAATTGTCTTTGGTTATGTTGAGGGCTGCAACCTCATCATAGTCCAAACCATCATCAAACATCTCATGCATTTCATCATGCCAATGAAGAGTAGAATTTTGTTGGTTCATAAGGGTTTCAATGTTATCTGCTATGGTGTTTAACGTGGATAACATAGGAGCCAATGTAGGTACATTATTATATGTTCTTTGCAAACCTCTTAACTAGGTGAGATTTTCATTTATCAAATCCTTGATTTGAGGAGGGTTTTGAGGGGGTAGAGGATCATTTGGTGGATGGTTTTGTGGGGGTAATGGATCATTTTCTGGGGGGTTATGAGAAATATTATACCCTGCCTCAGTGTCATCATTCTAATCAGCCATTCCTATTGAATTGCAAAATGTAATATATATTAAAAAAAACCTTAATTTTAACCATTTTTTTCAAAAAAACCCTAGATTCAACTAAAACAAATAAAATCATGCTAAAATCTTTTGAATTTAGATTAAAAATGAGTTAAAAAAAAAAAGCATACTTTGATATCCGATATCCGATTGTATATCTATTATCTGATCGCGGTGCAAATACTGGCCCCCAAATATGTGAAATAAGGGCCCACAGATCTAATTTTTTTAATATGTAATGTCACAGATATCAGATATGCGATATTATATCGGATATTCGATTCAATATTGGATATTCGATATGAAATATTATATTTTATATAAGATATAACATAGATCTTATATTTTATATATAAGATATAACATATATAACATATTTTATATGATATTTTATATATAATATATTACATTATATTATATTTAATATTATATTATATTATTATAATATAATATTATTATAATTTATAATATATTATACTCTTTTATTATATATTATATTATAATATATTACTTTATTATTATAATATTTTATATTATATTATATTTTATATATATTATATTACATTAATATATATTATAATATAAAATATTATATTATATTATTATAATGTATTATATTATATTATATTATTATAATTTATAATATATTATAATTTTTTATTATATATTAAATTATAATATAGCACTTTATTATTATTATATTATATTTAATATATATATTATATTACATTACTATATATTATAATATTAAATATTATATTATATTATTATAATATAATATTATTATTATAGTATAATATTATACAATTATAATATAATATTATTATTATAGTATAATATTATACAATTATAATATAATAATAATAATATTATATTATATAATATTAAATAATATATTATACTATTATAATATAATATTTTTATATTATTATAATATACTAATAATAATGTTATAAGCCGTTGATTATCGAATTCTGATATGTGATCAAATATCTGATAAGGCTCGGCCTTTCCTTCTAGGTTTGGTACCTGGATAGGTGGAAAAAAGTTAGAGTAGATTTTGAAGCACTTTTAGATATCTTCAAACTCTATTTTTTTCACATCGTCACTTTTTGGCACACTATGATCTTGCACATACCCTGTTTAACCCCAATCTAGTAGCTCTTCCATCTTTCTAGTAATCTCATTACTAGAACCAAGTACCTAGTTTTCCATGTCATGCAATTTTGTGTCAACCTCTATATTTCAATATCTTTCTCATCCATTCTTGTAGTCATGTTCCTTTTATCTTCTTCAACCATTCTCTTGTCATATTCAACTTCTCTTTTGTTCTTTGACTTCACACATTCCCACTAAGTGAGCTTCTTGTTCTCTCTAATTGATTTTACCTACTCCATTAGGGTTTGATTATTTTCCATTAGATCTGATATAGAAGCTTCAAACTCATTAGATATGCTTTCATCTGATAGTTATCTAAAATCTTCTTCTTGATATTGAATTTTATTTTATTGATCTGATAATTCCTTCCTTTTTCAAGTAAGGAGTCATTCAAATTCTCATTCATTTCACTGATCTGATTTAGGGAAATCCTTAGTTCCAATCTTTGATTCTCAATTAACATATCAAGCCTAGGATACCAATTATTGGAAAGTTTAGGAAAGATGAGATATAGAGAGAAGGAGGAGGTGGGGGTGGGGGGGGGTGAATCAGTATCTCATTAATTTTTTTTAACCCTTAATACATTTTACCCTCTTGATTATTGATTACTAAACTTGGTCTGCATACATATTCAAACTAACATATGCTAAATAATATTAATCTTGAATCTAGTATATGTAATTGTAATCACTTCAAAAGCATTCATTAACACATTAACACATTTGACACAAACATTTGGCCATGTAGAAACCCCTAGTTAGAGGAAAAAATGCAGTGGGGATGACACCCACAAATCCTTCAAAATTACAGTAAAAAGGTTGCTTGTTAAGGAATACAAAAATGTCACTAGTAGTGACTTACCCTATTAAGATTAATATGATATAGCCTATTAAAGTTCACCTTGTTTTAGAATTTAGCAACACTTTTCAAGTTGGCATTCAGTTAGGATATTTTACATAAAGACTATTAAAAATCCACTATGTTAGGAGATTTTATGCTACAATGGTATGAAAGTAATAGTAAAATGATCTAACAATATGCAACTTAATTTTCTTGATCTAGATACAATCTAATTTGTACTAATATCACCGTCTTATCACTAATTTCAATTAACATGCCCTTATTCACTACTTGGTAGCTTTTTTATCCTTAGCTTAATCCTTAAACTTTTCATTCAACCAAAATATCTTCAACAACTTTAAATTTTATCTTGATGCATCCTTATATAGGAATCCTTTAGCTTCCATCATTTGTGACCTAATAAGGGTTTAGATCCTTCTAGAATGCTCAATTAATTAGATCAACAACCCTCATTCATTCTCTCTTACCAAAATTACTTTCTTTATTTTTAGTAGTTTAAACCTATACCTTGGGATCCATAAAGTCATGTTTCATTTCTAATAAATCTTACCTAATCTTTGTATCAATCCATGTAACCATTTCCTAGCTTGGTAGGAATCAAACACATAGAATTATGTGCAGTTAGAAACATTTATGTGCATTTTTTGTCACCTGACAAATATTGTCATCTCTTCTTAGTAATATGTTGTCCCTCAACAATAAACACACTTGGTCATAATTGTACTTAGGTATCAAACTTCTTGGTTAGTACTACACTCGATACTCATTCTATTCTCTGATTTAACCTCCATTCAGTAACTGCCTTTATTCAATATCAAGGTTTACCGACCACTTTGTCTTGTACATTAACCTAACTTCCTTTGCATCACAATTTGGCATTAATGACAACAATCAAATGCATATAGGAGTAAAAAGTGATAGTGGCCAAGATGGTTCATGGTTATTTATTTTATCTTTTTCCTATGTTTGCGGGATGTTCTTTGGGGCATGTACTGCCATCCATCATGTATGTATTCCAAAAGGGATTTGAGCATTTCTTATCTACTTTATGTTCGATCTCATGAAAAATGAATCACATAATCTCTTACTATCTTAAAATGAAAGTAACCATTATTTAAGATATTTTAGTTCTCACCCTTTAGTAATTTTATGGTCCATGGATGCATTTATTTTCAAACGATTCTTTTTCCTAGTTCCTTATGTGTAGTTTTTGAGATGTTGAGATTATCTCTTGTTGGGATAATCTTGGTATAGTTCGACTGGATTGACCTATACAAGTTTAGGCTAAGCAAATCTACCTTTACTAGTATAGGTTAACCAAGTTGACATGTACCCAAGCCTATCTCAGGGATAGCTTTACTCAAGTGTTAAAATTATAAAATATTGTGACCCCATCAACTTTCTTTATTTTTGATCTTGAAAAATAGTATTTAAGGGTTCTTGGTCACTTTAAATTTTCACAATCCACACAAAGAAATGCAAGAGCTCTCACATCTAAGGATATCATGCAATAATATTCAAGGCATTCATCAAATTTTCAAGATAATTCTCCATATTTTCTCAAGATTCAAGTATCCTTTATGAGCATTTCCTTTTCAAGATCTACACTTTATCAGACATCAAGCAAGGGGAGATATACATTGTGGAATTATCATTCTTCCTCCTTTGTACACATCTACATCCATGTCTCCATGATTTGGTATTGATTAGATCCATCACATTTTGTGGAGATTTCTACATTCCTATTGAAGACTCAACATCAATAATATCCAACATAATGGAACTCTTCCTAACAAAGGTTTCATCAAGTAAGGTAAGGGTTGAATTTTTCTTACTTCTTTACAGGATTTTACATTCCTATCTCTTTTAAGGTTCATTCTTAAATGAGGGCTTGAACAAGGCAAGTCTTCCCCCTAACAATTTTTTTTTTCTTGTGTGCAAGAACATGTTATTGGAATTGTAAGTTTTGATTCATAAACCTACAATCCGAAGATTTTGGGAGATCTAAGGTTGAATATCTTTATATCCTCTTAGAGAATATTGACTTGGTAGAATATATATGACTAGCTTGACCTGTGTTTGGTGATTTGCACATTTTAGTTTTCTTTTTTGGTTTTTTTTGTCCTGATTTCAAATATGCAACCAAATTTTTTTTTAATATTTATAGTTAGTAATTTTTGAGCAAAGAACTCACACACACACACACACACACACACACACACACACACACACAAATAGAGTTTTACCATCTTATTTCATTTTGCATTTAGATATTATTATTTATATGACCTTTAGGCTTTTGATAGGAAATTAATAATTAAGTTTATTATTGAGATCTCATTAATTATTGTTGGCTCTTCCTTCCCCTCTGATTATTTACTCAATCGTTTGTGTTTGTTCATTTTCAAGTCTTTTTTCTATGTAATAAATGATCTTCTTCATCCATTTTAGGTTAACCACATTTCGAGTATCCTTGCATTATATTATTTTCTTTATACTTAGATTTCAAAAATTGATAGGGAACTTATCAATAAGAGATCATTAAATTTGGAGTAGAAAGAAGAATAATGGAGTGCTATAGAGAGTTTGTATAATTTGAATTCACGTCATTATGTTATTTTATTTATTTTAAAAAAATCTAATTTAATGGCTTTGTTGAGTGATTTACGATAAGTTGAATATGATTTTTATGGTTGAATTTTTCATATTCTCACATTAATGATTTTTCCAATCTATATGTACATTATTCAAAGATAAAATCGGTCAAGAGGGAAAGTTAGACAATATAGGCCTAAATTGATATTTAGAGAAGATACGAAAGAGGTGTAAAGAGTTATGAGATTTAGCAAAGTGTGGAAGGAAGAACAACATACAATATGATGACATTGATGATAAATAAAAAAGAAAATTGACCAAGAAAAATGCACGTGTTAAAGTTGTTGAAACAATTGACAAATACAATTAGTTGAGAACTTACATCAAAAGATAAAATTGAAATTCATGAACTCAAAAGATGAAACATTAGGAGAAAGGACTAAGAGAGGTTCACAATTTTTTATAGAGGAGTTAACAAGACTATTTCTTTTGAAAATATTCCAAATGATCGAAGAGGGAACACCAAAACAAGAAAAGACAAAGATTCACAATGATATTTGTTTTTGTTATATTATTGTCACGGGTAGGAGTAATAGTGAAGAGGTAATGTTGGGCTCCCAATTGCAAGGGGATGTGGGGTTGCAAAACTTTTGATGGGAGAAATGCACATTAAGAGTGAGCACATGCAAAGAAAAAAGGTAGAAGTTTTATCTTTAGATAAAATAGAGAGGGCAGTGCAAAGGTAGAAATATATAGAGTTGAGAATGTGGCTACTTAGTAATAATCCAGATTAAAAGGCAAATGAAAAGGCCAAATTCGTAAATGATTAAAGATTATTTTGTTTTAATAATTAATGAATATGTGTTTATGTTAATATTGTAACTTGTAATTGTGAAATTCAATTTGTGCAAAGAGTCTCTATGAATAGCTTTTAGCTTAGCGTGAAGTTACAAGAAATAGTGAAATCCTTTTAGTCTTGCATTATTGAACATCTCATTTCTTCAATGTTTGAGTATTGGAAGGGAGCGGCTTAAACATCATACACTAAGCTTAATTCCTAGACCAAAAGTGTTAAATAGTCAAAGTTGACTTTTTTACCCAAGCTTAATTCTTCCCTTAGTGTGTGATGTTTAAGGGTGACCTATTGGAAGTGCCTGGTAGTTATTATAGATAGTTTAGCGCACTCTCAAATCTTAAATGGTACATCAAATTTTGACATTTCTAGGGTTTTCTTCATGTGTGGCTTAATTTCTTATAGCTATTGTTCTTGATTCTAGATAGCAATGACACATATTGTGGGATTTGTTATACACTCAAGAGTCATAATGTAGTCATTTGATAACTACTTAAAAATGTCTCAATAACCATGCACTACAACCACTTTAGAAATTGCCAAACCTTGCATACATGTGCCCAATAGTCACATGTTAAAGACGCCAATAAAGTTGCACAACTTCTCCAATCAAAATTTACAAATTCTAACTATTGAATATAATAGGCATAATATATATAAATTTATTTCAATGAGCTTTGAGTTGTAATATTCTTATGAATATTGAATTGTGTAGTTACCTTGATCAAACTCATTGACCCAAGTTTCATGAGTAGACCATTCACATGAACCAATCTCTCATAAGATTGAATAAAACACTTAGCACTCATTACATTTAAGTGATTCTCATATCGGTGAAGCACGAGAACTTCCCCTCTAAATAAAACACTTGGCACTTATTATATTAAAAGTTTAAGTTGTCATATAAAGAATGACCTAGAATGTTATCACTACTAGACCCCAATCCCTTACCCTAGCTTCCACTTGAAAAAGAAAGTGACTTTGACCCACGAACCGTTGATAAATGCAAAGCAGGTATTGAATAGTCCCGAGGCCAACTGCATGATTGACTCAATTGATGGGTGATGCCTCTCGAGAATCTAAATTTCAACTCCTGCCAACTTCCAAGTCCCAATGAAGCACAGCCCATGTTCAAAGTCAAAATCTGATATTAACAATTTACAAAGCTTTCCTTCACCAAGTAGGATTGCATGCAATTCCGCCACCGTCCACGTTTGCATGCTCATTTTTTATTTCCTCTTCACTTGAGATTGTTATAAATATGAGTTTGCGAGGGAGAAATGTATTCAACTCATTCTTTTCATGTGCTGCTTGTTTCTGCTTCCCCCAAAATGTGTGTCTCTGTTATGAACGATTCTTCTTTTTCTTCTTTTTCTCCCAACCAGAAAATCCGCAAAGCTTCCTTTTATTATAAAAGTTCATCGTCATCCAGAAACAAGGAGGAGGAGGATTGGCGTTGCATACGGAAGGTAAATGAGACGAGGGCCAAATTGTACATCATACGCCGATGTATCACAATGCTGCTTTGCTTTCACGATCCATAACTACAACATCTGTATTAATTACTACAGAGGCAATCCATTATATGTTTTTTTTTTCGAAATCTCAGAGACCAAGTTTTTTTTTCATGTGGTATCATTAATGGGTAGGAGGGTTTTGGATTCTGTATTTCCTTTTTTATGAAATGTGAGAGATACTCATTTATATTTATCAGCTCCATACTATTATTCTGTTGGATATCAAAAGGTTATGCCAACTTTATTAATATGTGAAAAAACTTAGTAGCGTTAAATTTTCTGGTTGGACAATATTTAATATTCGAGATACTGTCACTGGGTCTTTGGTCTATTGATGAAGCTGAATGACTCACCACAGATCAGTGCAAGGCTTCGACATCATAAGGGATGAGGTGGGGAATTGTAGCCTATGTGATTTTGACGGATGATTGATAGCTTGCAGGCCTTGAACTGCCTGACAGATCTGAACCCTCTATCTAAAAAAAATATTTAGATTACCAAAACATAAAAATATTATTAAAGTTGTAAATATTATACACTAATCACTGATTTATGAACTGAGAATATTAGATAATCAAAATTGATTTTTGAAATACTCAAAATTATTCTATTTTTTCAAATTTAATCTTTCAAATAACAGTACAAATTAATTACCCATTTGATTATGCATACTCTTCCTTCCATCAAGAAAAAGTGTATAAAGTTAAATCTAAAACTGTCAGAACTTCACCTGTTTACAATGAATAAACTTTTCACATTTTAGTCACATTGTAATAACTCTAAAAAATAACGATTCTTTTGAGACCACGAGTACGCTCGTCGCTTAATCTCTTAGGATAATTGTTAGTTTCAGTCTTCCTCTGTAACTAAACACCTTGCTTGGTTACTATAGGAATTTACAATGCAATTCGTGCTTTAAGGTAGAGAAAATCTTAAATTTAAAGTTGGCAATCATCATCGTGCAAGCTGTACATTTACGTAGATCAATAATATTGAAGTCTCAATGTTCTCACTGATTAGTTAAGGAAACTATGATAAATTTCATGTTTCTCTTCTAGTAGTTTAGTTGAGCTTAATCTAATTTAGGATCAGTAAATAATGCAACCCTTCTAAGATCTGTTCATTCCATCTTAGCGTAAAGCTTCTTGAAAGACCTGTTCATCTATTTGGCTTAAAGCTATAAAGTTACAATGATTGATTCGTCTCCTTTGCTCCTTTGCATGTTTCTCATCACTTAGACCATTCATAATCCAGGATATTCTATATATTCTTAGGTAGCCCTTAGATTGTAGTAACTTGATACTTATCTTCCAACCTACAATAGCAGCAGATGTAGGATCTACTAACTGATGAGATTTTAGCATTTGGTTGGTTAGCTTAGTTTTGTAATATATATAGAGAGAGCGTAGATGTAGGATCTATTAAGTGATGAGATTCTAGCACTTGGTTGGTTAGCTTAGTTTTCTAATATATATATAGAGAGAAAGAGAAGCCACTAAATTAAATTATTTGACTTACAGTTCAGTTATTAAGTTATGTAAATTAATAGTTTTATAATTTATTAATATAAGATTATTAATTTTTTTGACAAAGGTAAAACATCAAAATTTAGTCATAACTATTGATTCAATGTAAGGTCATTTTATTAGAAGGATAAGGTGATCCACCATTAATATCTTAGTCAATTTATATTGTACAGTACCTTGTCTTTAAGGATATGATCAAATAAAATATTTTTATAGTGTATAAGGGAAAGTCCAAGGTGAAGAGCTACTTGTTTATGAGATGTTTTTATTTGAAGATAGTCACTCTTATATATTTATGCCTATAAAATGTACTATATGTGTTATCACTTGACTCATTCTTGATGATGTACTAGCATCGTAGTAGAACGAAAAATGTGTTTTACACCATTCAACAACATGATGTGTATCTTTTATACAACCCCTTGATATTTCATTTGCTACTTTCATAAAACACTTCTAATGCAAGCTACAATAATATCACAACCACCATTTCCATGTCCAATCTCAAAGAAACTCTAAACATATTGTATGTTTACACTATGATGGTATCTACATAATGCATACAATAGCCTAGATGATTTTGATTTTTCTATTCATCTATCCAACCAAACAAAATTATTTTCAATTTTAGCATGTCCCTTTATTTTAAACTTTTTTTTAAATTTTAATCCAATGATCTACATAATGAGTGGCATCCTCTTTATCATCCTATAATATAAAACCAATACTCTTTCTTAATTGCATGTACTTCAAATGTACTATCAACACCATCGAAATCCAATTGCGCATGTTAATAACACATTTGTACCATAATAGCTACCTACTTTGAAAAATAGTATTCTCATTAAATGACCTTTTGATGAACAAAATAATACTTTTGTAACAAATTTATTGACTCTTACAACTTGTTTTTTAGATGTAGAATTGAAATAAATTGGTCTTGTTTAATTATTTCAATTCTATCAAATTAAGCCATTATTTCCTTTTTCATCCTATTCATTGACCTTCTCTTAAAGGGTGAAGGTTGTTTAGCAAGTGATCTCAATTTTTCCTCATCCATTTCATGTAAATAGCCTAGCTTTCTATAATTTATTTTTCTCTTTATAATTTGAGCTAGAATTATATGTTCATCCATACTAGTAGGAGGAAGTGATCTTGACCTTTCTCCAAAATCCATTTCTTGGGATTCCATTAATCCTTGTCCAACATTTATTCCTAGAACTTAGGTTGAGCCTTCTCTAACATCCATTTCTTCAACTTGGGTTGATCCTCCTACCTGAGCTTCTCCTTCAACTTGTACTTATTTATTATAAGATGCACATAATGAAGAAACAAGTGAGAACAATTTAGAGGCAAAGAAATCCAAAAACATAAAATAAAATAAAAAATAAACTATATGAATATGTACCTAGTTGCCTACCTACACACACACACACACACACACACACACACACACACACATTCAAATAAATTCAAAATGTAAAGCATGAAAAATTGTAGAAAAGAATTAACCACTTTATTTGGGTTTAATTAATTTAATCCTCTTTGTAGTTCAATACAATAACTTTTAGCTATCTCCTTCAACATTTCCAAGCTCTACAATCACTAGAAAGATGTCTCCTACATCACAAATTCATACATGAAAAATTTACTTAACTCAATCTAGATGTGGATATATATGTGTAAATTTAAAGTACGCTCAACAATTATTACCAATCCTAAAATATAGTCATAATTAGAAGAAATCAATGAAATTTCATCAAAATTTTCATCTTCATCTTCATCAAATTTATTAATATCAATAAGTGGCATAAATTTGAATGCACCCACATATACCTACATTCTTGATTGTTACATTTCTCATAGTTTTCAGCAATAAAATGATAATAGAAATATGATTAATCCCTAGGGTAAAACATCTAACAACAATAGTTGTACTCATTACTAAATGTGAATATCATATATTCTCTATCCTCTTTCAACTATTCATAGTTTTTCTACCACACCTAGAGGGTGTAAGAAGTTGAGTCCAATTTTTGGCCAAAAAGTGGATCTATTTTTCTTTTTCTTTTTCAATTTCATCTTGTTTGAGCTCAATATTTGAAGCACCTAGAGATTGAATCTAAATAAGTTAGCAACATATGATATACAACTCGAGGCCTACTTTCCAAATATAAAATTTATTTTAATGCTAAAATGATAAATTTTAATTTTGAATGGGCATTATAAAAAAATAAATTTTAAAAGTCCTTGTTTCAAGACCATACCATGTTAGTGTGTACATCAAGAAAAAAATTATCTGAATGAAAATATTTCTTTGAATTATTTCAGGGAAAGGTATGTAACTTAGTTAAGATTGATGTTACTTTTGTATTTTTGTATTTTTTATTTTTTTTATCACGCATAATTATTTTTTATAAAGTGTTATATACAAAAAGCATAATGTGACCTACACACATGATTTTTAATTTCTTTTTAATTGTCTAGAATTATCTCTAATTTGATGTCTTGTTATTTTTTCAAAGAACTTTCAAATAAAAAAGTTCTTAAAATAATAAAGTACCATGCTCTCAAGAGGTCTAAAGACCTATTTAACTAGAAATTCAACAAAAAATTAGAGAAAAAATAAAATATATAAATAATTTACATATTTAGAATTTGTGCAGGTTGATATATAATGGGATTTTCTTTTGTTAATAAATTCTATAGATAACTTAGTCCAATTCATGTCCAAAATGTAAAATTTTTTTGTAGGATGAAATGGCCTCCAACATTCAGGTCAAACTAGATCAAAATCTTAGGTTTGGTTTGATAAGACATTTCCAAAGCTTAAGTCCAAAGGAAATTTGGAGGGAAATTTTAAAATTTGTGAAATAGGGCCACATTCATAAAATGTTACCTTATTCCTGAAGTGTATGTTGGTATATTAGATTTACAAGAAATAGGTTCCCATTATAAAAGCGGGTGACATTTCAAAACTAAATTATAACCCCATTTCTAAGTGGGGTGGCATTTCTTTTTATAAGTTTTTAAAATTTTGCTAAAACTAGAATTAAATTAGATATATGCACACATATATCAGGACCCTTATACACACCAAGTCCCATTATGTATCATAAGGTTTGCAATGTGTCATAAGTGGTCCTAATGTGTCCTAGGAAAAATTTGATTTGTTAGAACCACTTGTGTATCACAAGGGTATTGTAAAATAAGTAATATCTTCTATGAGGTTCTAATAGGACCTAATGCATCCTAAAGGGTCTTAATTTTCTATAAAGGCTCTTAATGGTGCAGGGGCACCTAAACTTTTTTGCAATTTTTGGTGTTTTTTGAGTATATTTTGTGTAATAAGATCAATTTGGCAACAAATATAGTTAGATTGGTCCAATGGAATGAAATTTTGTCTTGGAAATCCTAAAAGTTGATGTGGACCAACTTAAGGTGTAAATCTACCAAGTATGGTTAAGAGTGAGTCAAAGTGTAGTTAGTTATGTTAGGGGTCCTAAATGATTTTTGGATGAATTGGAGAAGGTGTTGGAACCTTTGGAGTAAGTTTCATGAAGAGTTGTAAAAAAATGTCAAAGTTACAATGTCGCAACTTGACAACTTTTGCATCTTTTTGCTCAAGATAGAAAAAATGTCACATTGGACCTAACAAGAAGTTAGGAACTATACTAACAAATCCAAGAGAATATAAAGTTCTTGGAAAATAGATTTTGATAATTGGTTCATCAATCAAGACATTTTTTTACAATTTTCCTTTATTTTCCCGTTCTTTCCATACATTTTTTGTACTACATTATACTTTTTGGTATTGAATTTGATTGGCAATTGTAGAGTAGAGAGTTATCATTAGTTTTCATTTTGTTTGAAGGTTTTAAGTGTTCACAGGTAATTTTTTTATGAGTTTGAAGCCAAATTGGTAAGAAACCCTCTAAAATCATGGCTTTGTCAAAGAAATGGCTCAAAACCTGACATTCCACAATTAGAAATCTACATGGTTTGATGGAATATTAGGTTAGGATGCATAGGTCCCAATTTTGGTAGTTCTAGTTTCTTATTTATTAATTTTCTATTTTTACACTAAAGCCTTAGGCTGATCACTATGTGGTGTTAAGCCAAGGGAGATGGGAAATGAACCCTTAGTTATAGAAAAATGGATGTTGTAGTGTGATAAAGGGTTAAAATAATGTTCTTTGGTATCTAATAGACCTATTATGAGAATTGGTTTTAGAAGGTTCTAATCTTGAAACTCATTTTAAACTCAAAGAAGAAATTGATGATTGGAAGGCTTAATTAGATGGCTAAAAGGGGCTAAATTTTGGTTAGGGAACTTAATAGAAAAACCTACATCCCATTTTATGAAATTATTATAATCTACCAAATGGGTGTTAAGAAAAGTGGAAAGATCCTAGCCTTGTTCAGTTGATTTCAAAATTAGGTTGGAAAAACTCAAATTGGAGGCCTAATTCAACTAGTCTACTAAGCATATTTGGTACATATAAGTGAATCTTGGAAAACTAATGGGATTGTGAACTTATGTAACCCCACAAGTGCCTCTACATCATATTGGTATCAAAGTTAGGTTGAAGCGAAACTATCGAGTATGATGGACACCTAGTAATTAATGTTCCCTAAGGAATTAAAAGTTGGAACAATGCCTCCAAAAAAATTAAGTACTAAAGCTTTGAAGAAGCTAGTTCAAGAAATGTTAGAAGTACAAAAGAAATAAGTCAAAGTAGAGAAGATTAAGGAGAAGGTAAAATTAATAAAATGGGGAGATGAAATTGATCAAGAGGAGGAAGAAGAAGAATAAGATTCCTCAACACAAGTCATTGTGTCCCATAAATTAGCTAAAGAACAAAAGGTTTTTTTGGATTCTTTCAAGTCAATTAGTAAGGATCATTTTTATGGCCTGCCCATCTTTCATGGTAATCTCAATGAGGAGGAGTTATTAGACTACATTAATGCATTAAATAATCATTTTGATCTTAAAGCAGTCTTTGAAGATAAGAAGGTGAGTGTATCCAAAGAAAGGATGATGGGATCAAGTCTAATATGGTGGAATATTATGCAAGAGGAGAGAGTGAATTATTATAGGAAGAAGAAAATCACTTCTTGGGAAAGGATGAAAATTAGACTAAAAAATTAATTGAACTTCCTACTGATTATGGGTTAGAATTATGTAGGAAGTTATGAAAATCCAATTTAAGGGATTTGGATATTGCCTCTTCTATAGTGGAATTCTAAAAACTCAACTTGAGGTAAAAAAGGAAAGAAGGTGAAGCAAAGAAATTGGCTAGGTATTTAAATGGACTAAAACAATTATATCCAAGATAAAATTAGTATCTTGGCACTTGATATAGTGCACACATGTTTTCAACTAGATTTGAGAGTAGAGGATAAATGCAAGAAGAGAGGAGAGAAAAAATAGAGAGGAAGAGGATCTTTTGGTAGGAAACAATCTTTTAATAAGATTGGAGAAATCACTTTATTAGAAGGTAGTGAAGAGAGTAGTAGAACAGGATCTTCTTAGAGAGGAGGTTATAGAATTAGATGAAAATCTAGAGGCAAGTTCGGAAGACTAGACATGATTATGTCAATATTTACTAGAAAATATTATAAGTGTGGTTGAATTGGGAATATTGTACATAAAAAATCTTCAAGCTCACATGTGAGTTAAAGGAGAACACATATTGTTCAAGAAGAAGAAACTACTAGTTTGACCTCACCTATTGGAAAAATTGGACCATTTCTTGAAGGAGAGAACCTAATGTTAAAAAAGACACTCTTGAAGGTACCCAAAAGAAAAGAGCCTCCACAAAGAAAGACTTTATTTAGAACTAGATGCAAATCCCAAGGGAAGGTATGTAAGGTCATAGTAGATTTAGAGTATACCAAAAATATTGTGTCTTTAGAGATGGTAGAGAAATTAAAATTGAAAAGACTGCCCCATGTAAACCCCTATAAAATATCTTGGTTGAATAAAGGTCAAGTTGTTTCAGTAGATGAACAAGCCTATGTAGAGTTTGAGATATGACAATATAACCTAGATAAAGTTATATGAAATTTACTTCCTATGAATGCATGTCACCTTTTATTAGGTCATCCATGGCACTATGATGTTAACTCCATGAATGATGGGGCATAGACCTCCTATATGATAACCATGGGGGTTAAAAGTTTCAAATGAATCCTTTTCCTGATCAGGTGGAAGATAAGTTAGCAAGGTTTTCTATCATGATGATGTGTGGGAAATAGTTTCTTAAAGTATTAAAAAGTGGAGGAGGGAAAGTATATTCCATCACAGTGAAACCAAAGGAGGAACGTAGGACTAATACCCCCATTGAACTACCTGCAAAGATAAGACAACTACTAGACTAGTACAAAGACATAGTTTTGAAAGAGATACTAGATACCTTGCCACAAATGGGGGATTTTAGCCATCAAATAGACCTTATTCCAGACTATACTCTACCAAACAAGCATGCATACAAGATGACCCCTATACAAAATGAAGACATAGAGAAGCAAGTGTAAGAACTATGGGATAAGGAGCTCATAAGGACAAGTTTAAGCCCATGTGTAGTTCCAACTATACTAGTGCCCAAAAAGGATGGTAAGTAGAGGATGTGGACTAATTCAAGGGCCATCAACAAGATCACCATATACTATAGGTTTACCATGCCTAGAATTGAGGACTCGATGGACTATATAGGAGGTGAAAACTACTTTTCTAAAGTGAATTTGAAGTCACGATATCATCAAATAAGAATCCGACTAAGGGATGAGTAGAAAACAACTTTCAAGACCAATGAAGGTTTATATGAATGTTGGTGATGCATTTTGGGCTCATAAATAAAGCTAGCACCTTTATGAGGTACTTGTGGAGTTCAATGGTAAATTTGTGATATTTTATCTTTATGATATACTAATATTTAGCAGGACCAAGGAGGAAGACTTGAAACATTTGGACATTGTATTAAGGAACTTGCACTAAGAAAAATTGATCAAACTAGAAAAGAGTGAGTTTCTCAAAACCAAGTTGGTATACCTTGGCTTTGTTGTATGTCAAGGATGTTTAGATCCTTCTAAAGTATAATCCATACTCAATTGGACTACAACAAGGATAGTGAGAGATGTTAGAATTTTTCATGAGTTGTCCCCATTTTATAGAAGTTTATAATGAACTTTAGTTATGCTCAATAACATCAAAAAGGATAAGTGCAAGAAGTTGGGTCTCACTTTTGGGCAAAAAGTGGAAGTATATTTCTTATTTTTGAAATTTCTCATCAATTGATGTCAAAATTTGAAGCATTTAGAAATTGAATATAAATAAACTTAAGAAATAAAGAGTGTAGTGATTGAAATCTACTTTTTGAATATGTAATTCATTTGTGTACCCATATGATAGATTTATTTTTTGATATGAATTTCTAAAAACCACTTTTTGAAAATGATTGTTTTAGGACCATACTACACTCATGTATTGACACCATAATTTGACACTAATAAATTATTTTTCATAAATCCTTTTAAAGGAAGTTACTTGACACACCAAAGATTGATGAAAATATTTTTCCTTAATTTTTAATTGAATAATTTTTTATTACTAATTTTTAATTGGCTATAAAGGTAAAATTTAAAAATATCTCATGTACGGACACCATAATTTGAACAAAATTTGAATTTTTTCAATTTTTTTTAAAACTTCAAAAGAATTATATGTAGTTAATGACATATCAATTATTTAAAGAAAAACCATAAAATACAAAAGTTATTAAAGTTTTAGTGAACCTCACTATTTTACATTTAGGTATCATCTTTGGTTAAAAAAAATTAAAAAATAGTAAATAAAATTATAACACTATAAAATTTATATTTCTGAAATCAAGATAGTGAGAGCTCCAATGGGTTTTTCTTTCGTAAAAAAATTTGATCAAAAAGACCCTCTAAAAATTATTGCAAGGCCTAAATTTGTTAGTTCAATGCCTTAGCCAAATATTTAGAGGTCAAGGCAT
This sequence comes from Cupressus sempervirens, assembly GCA_028749045.1. Classification (NCBI taxonomy): domain Eukaryota; kingdom Viridiplantae; phylum Streptophyta; class Pinopsida; order Cupressales; family Cupressaceae; genus Cupressus; species Cupressus sempervirens. The sequence continues at coordinate 435,418,984 of CM053791.1, read as the reverse complement.
GGGCTTGGTCTCACCAAGCCAATCCCAAACTGAAGTATGAGGTGAGAGAAAAAAATCCCGCCCCATGTTGTAAGAAATGGGGAGCTATTTTTGAAATTCAAAAAATGGGTACCCATTTTGAAAAAGTATTTTCAATGTGTAAAACATGTTTTATATCCCAAAAAAGTTAATAAATTGAATTTTTAAAAAATGGGCAACCTTTTAAAAAAATAAAAAAAGGGTGCTTTTTAAAATTTTTAAATTTTTTTTCAAAAATGGGCACCCATTTTTTGAAATTTAGATCGGGCATCCGATCCTAATACATGTGCCCATTTCTAGAAGAGCATGATCTCAATCCGTGGACTTCTATGGAATTTAGACTCATCTTTGTGCACTTACCCAAAAAGAAGGTAGTAGAGTTTTCATGCCTTAAAATTCTTGACAATAATAAATTATTTGTAGTAGAGTGTGACACTAGATAGTTGATTATAGGAGCAATGTTGAGTCAAGAGGATCACCTTGTGGATTTCTTTTGAATAGAGAACCTAAATGAGGCTAAAAATAGATATTCTACCTATGACTTGGAGCTATATGAAATGGTGCAAGCCTTTAAGAAATAGAGGAACTACTCAATGACTAAGGAATTAACAATGCACAATGATAATCATGCCCTCAACTTCCTTAATAGATGAGAAAAGTTGAACCAAAAACATATCAGGTGGGTTGAATATTTTCAAGCCTATACTTTCATAATCAAAAACATGAAGGGAAATACAAATGAAGTAGTTGATGCTTTGAGTAGTAGGGTGCTAACCTTACAAGAAGTTAAAGTACAAAGCATAGAATTGGAATCACTCAAAAGTCTCTATGCTGAAGGCAAAGATTTTGTAGACATTCATAATGTTTTCTTTGATGTTCTTTAATGTTGAGTACAATGACTATATATTGTGGGATGGACTAATTTTCAAAGGATCACAATAACATATACCAAGGGGCTCTATGAGAAGAAAAACCATCAAAGGAAAATAAAAAGGAAGCCTTCGAGGCCATTTTGGCATAGATAAAACACTTGAGCAAGTGACTAGGTTCTATTTTTGACCTAAAGTGAATTAGAATGTTAGATAGTTTGTTAAGAAATGAAATATTTGTCAATAAGAAAGAGGAACTTCATCCAATATGTAAATATATTCCCACCTTTGGCTATACTTACTAGGCCTTGGGAGTTTAGTATCATGGATTTTGTATTAGGAGTGCCCAAAGTAGTAAAAGGCTATGTCAATGTGTGTGTGGTAGTTGATTGGTTTATTAAAATGGCCCATTTCATACATTACAAAGGTAACAATGATGCCTCCCATATTTCAGGTCTATTGTTCAAATAAATTATAAGAATTGATGGATTTCCAATAGTCACTGATAGAGATTCAAAGTTTGTTGGAAATTTCTAGAGGAAAATTTGGAAGAGGCTAGGAACCAATTTGGGTTTTTATTTTGAATACCATTCAAATTCATATGGAAAGACTGAAGTTGTGAATAGGTCACTAGGCAACCTATTAATAATTTTGACTAAAAAATTACATGGAAAAGTTCATGATTTAGTCATCACTCAGGAATAATATAATAACTCAATGAACAAGAGTACATGATGGAGTACTTTTGAAATATTATATGGATATCATACCAAGGGTATGGAGTTGAGAGACATAGGAACCATGGACAAGAGAAATTCCTTGGGGGATAACTTTGTAGAGAATGTCAAAGACACCCATGCACAAGTTAGGAAAGCATTACAACAAAGTGCAAATAAATATAAAGCCTAGATAGATAAGTCAAGGAGAGAGTTAAATTTCAAGGTATGTGACTTAGTAATTGTCTATTTAAGAATGGGAAGATTTCCCAAGGGTGATCTAGCTAAGCTACTAATAAAAAATATTGGGCCTTTAAGAATAATACACAAGTTTGGAAGAAATACATATCAAGTGGAGATGCCTCCTGATTTTGGTTTCTCACCCATCTTCAATATTAGTGATTTATATGTCTATAAAGGTGAAAATATAACAGGTAACTCAACACAAATGCAAAAACAGAAAGAAGTATATTGGATGACATACATACGACCTCCTAAGCCTATGTAGTCAAAATGTATTTTGGATGGTAAGAAAATTAAGAATACTAGGATGGGTGTATACAAAGAATACATAGTGAAGTGCATGAATCTACTAGATGCTAAAGGAACTTGGATGAAATCTAGTCATATATAATATAAAACATAGAAAGACTATTCAAGATATGATAACTCATGAGAAATGAGTTCCTTCCTACCCCAGGACTATGGTGCAAGAGAACCTAAGGTATTTTGAAATTTTTGGTGTGTTTTGAGTTATTTTTGTTTAATACGATCTATTTGGAAACTAATTTAGTTAGAGTGAGCCAATGGTGTGCAATTTTGGCCTGAAAACCCTAAAAGTTGTGGAGTGAATTGAGGTGTAAATCCACCAAGTATAGTCAAGAGTGAATCAAACTATAGAACTATTCATGTAAGAGGTCCTAAATAATGTTTAGATGAATCCTAGAAGGTTTTGGAGTCTTTGGAGTAAGTTTCATTATGAGTTGTAACAAATGTCAAAGATGCAACTTGACAACTTTTGCATCTTTTTGCTCAAGATAAAGAAAATGTAACGTTAGACTCGACAAGAAATTAAGATATATCATACATGATCCAAGTGAATAAAAACGCTTTAAAAAATTGGTTTTGATAGTTGGTTGATTATTCAAGACAAGTTTTAAAAGTTTACTCTATTTTCTTGTGTTCTTTCCATATATTTTCCATACTACATTGTACCTTATGGTAGTGAATTTGATTGGAGGTTCTAGAGTAGAGAGTTATCTTTAATTTGATTTTTTGTTTTTAAGCATTTATAAGTAAAATTTCTAGGATTTTGAAGTCAAACTAGTCAGAAACCCTCTAAAATTAGGGCTATGACGAAGAAATGGCTCAAAATTTGACATTCCACAATTAGAAATCTACATGGCTTGGTAGAATGTTAGGTTGGGATGTAGAAGTCCAAATTATAGAATTTTTTTTTTATCTTCATTGATTTTGTATTTTTACGCTAAATCCCTATGCCCATAATTGTGTGGTGTTGAGCCAAGGGAAATGAGAAAAGAACCCTTGGTTATAGCCAAATGGATGGTGTAGTGTGATCAAGGGTTACAATCATGTTCTTTGGTCTTTAATAGACCTATTTTGAGAATTGGTTGGAGAAGGTTGTGATATTGACACTCATTTCAATTTCAAAGAAGAAAGTGACTATTAGAAGGCCTAATTAGGCTAAAAAGGGTTAAATTTGGGTTAAGGGATTTAATGGGAATAGTCACATCCCATTTTGTGAAATTGTTTAAATCTACCAAATGGGTGTCAGGGAAGGTGAAAAGATCGTAGCCTTGTTCAGTCAATTTCAACATTAGGAGGGAAAAAATCAATTTGGAAGCCTAATTCAACTAGGTCTACTAGGCCTATTTGGTGCATATAAGTAAATGTTGGAAAAATAATAGAAACACATTATTCCAATGCTTAAATGAATCTTGGAAAAATAATAGAAACCCATTATCATGTTGGTCCCAAAATTTTAAATTGTGTTTTGAGATAATTATGAGTGTTAGATTTTGATTTTGATCCCAAAAATGGTTCCAGGACCATCAAATTAGGTAGGGGGTGAGTTTGTTTCCAATTCGAGCAGTTTTGCAAATTAGATCAAAACCTATATAAGGACTCAAAAGGTCATTTTCAAATAATTTTCCTATTTTTCTTTTGTGAGTTGAGCTCTAAGTCATCATGGTGGTCCTTGTGCACTCACATTGATTCGAGCTTTCCATATGTCATAGCTAACCCACAAAACTACTCATCTCTAGTAAGTTCTTGAATACCTCTTCATCAATTCAAATGTTACACATTTTTGTTAATTTTTTTTGTAAATGTTTGCACATTTTTAACTTAGATTTTGCATTTACCCATGTTACATAGTGAGAAAACTCCTGCGAGACTTGGAAAAAAACACTAAGTCTCACATGAGCATACCATAAGTCTCACACCAAGGATGCCTATTTGTCACCTGAGGAGCCTTAGAGTAAGTCTTTTGTTACATCACCTAGTGACAAAGATCACATGATAATTTTTATTCATGTGGGAACTACTAAATTCTTACGCAAGATTCAAGGCCATTTTAAAAAATCTTGTTTACTTGCATGAAAAATGAGAGTTAGTTTCTTTGGTAAACATTAATTTTTTGTAGATTTCATCTTCCAATTACTTTAGTCTTTTGTAGGATCTATGTGTATGAGTGTTGCATAGATTGTACTTCTTTGATCAGCTAGTCATGGACCAAGTACTAAATCTTTTCATGTTATTTTTCTTCTATAGGTAGGCATTCCAAATTTTATCTTCTACTCTATGTATCGACCTATCAAAGGTCTTTTTAGATAGCTATCTGATGCAAAGGTAGCATATATTAATACTTTGGGCCTATTTCATCTATGTGATATCCCAATATTTAGGTAAATCATGGTCTTCTCATAACACTTGTAGAGAATTTCCATAGTGAAATGAACACGTTCCCTCTTCCCCTTGGTGAGATGGTAGTGAATTTTGAGGATATTTATCAGATCTTGATGATTCCCTTCCATAGTCCTTGTATAGAGTTTGATTCATAATCACGACTTGGGGTAGAGGTCCTTAGAGAGATATTCTAGGATGATATCATTCTAAATAGAGCTATTCCATGGTTAATTAATCCACAGATATGGGGATAATAATCACCCAACTATTGTATTGGGAGCTTTCATAGGTTGTTATTTATTGCTAGACAAAGGACATCATGACCTCACATATGGGTGGGGTAGGATGCTATAGAAGATGATAAATTATCCAACTCACTTTGGATGGGGCCACTACATGCTATCACATATGCTTATGAGATGTATGAGGTCATATAATATTGTACAAAGATCATGACAACAATAATATTTGTACTACAAGTGTGGGCATATGAGCATCTACCGATTGCAAGGCCTATCTTTGAGGATCACCGATAGCATTTACAAAGCTATATATGTCATTATAGTGGAGAGATAACCGAACCCTAGTTGGGTAAGAAAAATCATTGGTAGAAACAATTGGATAATTTGATGCTAATTACATTGAGGCCATAAAGAGACACAAAGTCATGAGATGATGCCCACTCTCAGTTGGGCTATATTTTGGTATCTCAGCCATTGATTGGATGCTCAATACAATAGATTGAAAGATTCTCTTTGACCCTTTTCTAGAGACAATTTTGGCACTAGAAAGATATCTCCTAGGAGTATTGTAGTTATGCTGACTTCATCGAGGAGGTGAAGAAGGGGTGGTCTCTAAGACTAGATCATGGGAGATGTATTGTAGATGATCATGAGATTTTTATCATGAGATGAAAATACTTCTTTAAGGTTATAAATGCTAGACCACTCCTACAAATAGGGAGTATATGGTGACTCATCCATTTTTAAGGCTCAGAAATCTTGTGAGAGCTATTGGTAGAGCACAAAAACTAGATGTACAATAGGCACATATACCTTTATAGTGGTTGAGAGTGGTCCAACTAGTTCCTTCTTAGGAGGTTAGATTTGATCATAGTTCTAGAAATAGTGAATCAACACACATAACTCATGTTCGAACTCAAGGGAGATGGTACTCTAGGTGATGTTGGAGGGGATACCTAGATATAGAGGGTAGATGAGTCACCATAGTAGGCAACTCAGGGAGAGAAAAAAAAGGGCAGGGGATGAGATGGGGACATATTAGACCAACTACCATAGGGCCCCATCTACAGGAGACATATTAGCACATAGAGAGGATGTTCTACAATGAGCCAAGGATAGATTAAGAAACTCTTAGCAAAAGATCAAGTAGTTACACATACATGTAGCAACAAGGGATGCACAGATGGTAGAGAAGGATAATGAGAGTTATGATCTCAGAGGTCATGAGTTAGAGGAGCTTAGGAGCAAGATTTTGTAGTTTTAGATCTAGATAGGAGAGGCATGAGAGGATACCTTCCATCAGTAAGCTAGGACAGCATACTACTATGCAACATAAGTAGTGGAAGTCCTCGTTGAGAGGTGAATGGCAAGATATTAAGACTACATTATAGCTTCCAATGAAGCAAGACCTTTGCCATAGGTAGTGGCTCTACCTCCAAGAGATGAGAAGGAGGGATGTAGCTAGATTCCTCTTTCTATTGAATTTTTATGTATTCCACAACATACCTGATGTAGTAGCATCACATTATTTATCATTTTGAGCTCATGAAATTAATAGCACTCAAGTAGCACTCATTTTTTCTTCCATTTTTGACATTTGACACACATACATGATAGATCATTTTGATTTTCTTGCATATGTCATGCATTCATGATTTTTACATGAGATGTATCATAGATGTTAGATTTAATTTCCTATATGATTATGCAACTATTATGGATGTATATCCAGCATATGAGGTGTAGTTCTATGATGTCTTCTTTTTTGTTTTATGTATATGAGATGTGTGCATGATGAAATGTTTTATTTTCTCATATGCATTAATATGATGTGGGATTCAGATGCATATGTAGATGTTCCTTTTATGATCTTGTTTTATAGGGATGGATGAATATGAAAAATGGAATATGCTTAATAACATCTCATGCATGTTTCTTCCTTGTTTATTCATGATAGATGCTCGATCAAGTTTGTGAAGATCGAGTGTGGGATTAAACAATTGTCCAATCAGGATGAAAGCGTGATGCATATAGGGAGTCATCTATGTCTCATCTCATCAAATGCAACCAAATGAGCCATTGGAGCCATGCTAAAGTACAAATCTAAAATGAGATGCAAGGGTGAGGTGACAATAATGGTTCCCACTTGTTAATGTTATAATTCTGTCGGATAAATTATATTACATATATGAGACATATAATATATGACAAATATTATAAATGGAATGGTTAATTTATATTAAAAGTGATATATATATATATATATATATATATATATATATATATATATATATATATATATATATATATATATATATATATATATATATATATATATATATATTGTTATATAATAATTATAATATATATATTGAGGATATATTACTTGTGTTATAACTATAACTAATGTAAGTTAATATGTTAAAGAGACATGTCTCTTCAAGAGACATGCCTCTTTATTTTACATATATATTCATTCATATAGTAACTTGAAAAATACATAAAATATTCACAAGTGCTATTACAATTTACTGATCCTATTTCACTAACATGGTATTAGAGCACATTTCAATCTTGGGAGAGAAATTTTATAATAGAGATCAGAAATTGATATTCATGATATCTCAAGTAGTTGTTCAGATTAACCAATAAATAGTGATATGAGTTGTCATGCAATTTATATTTCCTAATGACTAGCCAAAGAAAAAAAAGCATAATCTTGTGGAGAATGTTTGAAAACACATATAGATCTATGAAAGCGCTTACACCCTATTCTGTGCGAGATGAAGACGATCTATCATAATGTTATAGTCATTAGCAAGAAAAAAAAGAAGGTTTCAAAGAATATATCTCGTCCATGATATAAAGACTAATCTACCCTGGTCTCACACAATTGAATATATAAAAGCAATCAAAACATAAGATGGGATACTTTAATGTAACAATTAGTAAGAGGAAGTTCAAGATGATTTGGTTAAACCATGATTTGTGATATATGTTACATAGTTTGAATATTGTAGAATGGCTAGTATCATAAATTCCATACATAGAGAAAACGATCGCATGAACTATCTAAACACAATATAATTTAAGTCACAATGTAATGGAAATGAAAGAATGAAGCTGACCTAGAAAATGCTCTAATGGAAGTCCTTGCAGCGATAACCATTTTCAAAGATCAAAATTACAAAGTGTGATTAATGGCACGTAGGATATTTTGAGACAATTCCATGGATGATTATTGGAAGTAGTTTCTATCAAAGAACGATTTATTTAAAAGTCGACAAAGGCTTGATAATATAATATTGTCCCAACTCACATTTCACAATATATGGAGCAAATAAGGCTTTAAGAAAAATGATTATATGGAAATCATGAAATTGTTTGCAATGATATTATGAGCCTTAAACATTTGGAGTCAATGCATTAAATATGCTCAAAGCCAAATTCTATTGAAATGACAAAGTTCCATGGTGGTAGAGTTGTCATTGGTGTTTAAAAACTTACCAGAATACGTGATTCTCTATGTAGTTTAGAATGTGCAAAGATCTAAAGGCATTGCTGTTTCTTAGATCAGATGTCAAAACCTCAATATCAATTCCAAAATGTAGGTCGATCCTAAATGAAGTTTGAGTGCATTGGACCTATGTGATACTCTGCTCTCTGATCTGATTGTAACTCAAGCTCTTGCAAAAAAAATAAAATAATAAAGTCGAGACCTATCAATAGCCAGTGCTCATGTGTAGATCTGTGATAAGAGTGTGGCATGCAAATTGAGTTGGGGATAGGCTACTTTGGTCTACCAATATACTAGGTAGATCATTCATAGTTCCATAATGAAATCTCTGTGAGGATGACCCACATGGGGTTTGACCTTTTGAATCGACAAGGTGACCTGCAATGTTGATGGTGTACTCACATTAATGCTTCACTGGAGGTGTCCAGTGCATAGGGGTCAATAATAAATCGGGAATAAAAGATGATTGAAAAATGGGAGAGCGAGAGAGAGAGAGAGAGAGAGAGAGAGAGAGAGAGAGAGAGAGAGAGAGAGAGAGAGAGAGAGAGAGAGAGAGAGAGAGAGAGAGAGAGAGAGAGAGAGAGAGAGAGAGAGATCTAAGTCCATGATAATTTTGAAGTAACTAAAGCATTGATCATCATCTCTTGTGAATCCAAGACTCTTCTTCTACATAGATTCATCCTTCTTGAGACTCATTGGGTGTGGACACTATACTTGGTTGATCCTTGAACCTCAACATTTGCAATTACAATGAAAAGCTATTTCAAGATGTATGAGAAGCTACACCAGTCATAGTTTTGAGGGTGCAACATAATGATAAAATGATTCATACACTTTTGATAAGGAAGCAAGTCATAGAAAGATCCCCAAATTGGCAAAGTTTTCAAAACAAATTGATGGCATGAAATAAAAGAAGTGACTACTATACATATTGAATTATTCATGATGTTGGTTGACACATATGTTTAATGAAAATTTTATGGAACATACACTTCAAGTCTTGGTAAGTAGTGACTAGCAACAACTCTTGATATCAACAATGACAAGGGTAAATGAAATATAGAAGAAATTATGTAGATGGTGATGATAACTATGTTCTTGGATGAGGTGATTATTGAACCATGGAAGTCTTTATTCAACATTTTCTATCAAGGAGAGATGGCTTAAGATCATTATAGAACAAAGGGTCTTCACATATAGCCAAGATTTTTCTCACATGTTGCATACAGGCTACATATATATCTTCATGTATAGACATGTTTTTTTTTTTTCTTTCTTTGGAAATGTGTACTCCCCTTCTAGCTATTAAAGGAAAATGAGGAATTATTTAAAAATACATTACAAAAGGGAAGGAAGAAAGATACAAACTCCATTAGGAAGGATGTTAATGAGCATCTTGAGATAGAGATGATTCCTTGTAGAGAACAAAAAGAAGAATAGAAAGGAGTCTATCATATTTGATGTGAAAATAAAAATAAAAATAAAATTGTTTGATGGCATAAGAGTGAGAATTTTACATTGTGGAGAGAAATATAATAAACAATGTTCCATTGCCACATGAACCATCTTTAAGGAAATGTTTCATTCTTGAATAATCTAAGAAGGAAAAGAAGTTCATTAGAGGCAACTTTGGACAAAGAGAGGGAGCAGATATAAGATATTCTTTGGTTAAACTTTTGACAATCTTCATTGTATTGATTCAAAGGGAGTAAACCATGGTGAGATGGATTCTCTAGCTTCATGTATGTAGATTGAAAGGCCTTATGCTATCAAGATAACCATTGAACTAAGGAAGCATGACATGACTTGCTACCAAGAGGTTAGAAGGATGATAACAGATTTAGAGGAAGTCTGATACTTCATTAGAGAGAACCTTGTGCTAAAAGGTCAAAAAAAGTTGATATCAAACTAAGAGGGAGAAACCTTATTCTTTGATATGTTTTATGGTGAATGTTGTGACAACACCACATGACAGTATTCATGGAAACTTCATGTGAAATTTTGATGTCATTCATGTATGAGCCTGTCCCTTGTGTACATCATGAAGAAGTGACGATTTCTAAATGATTATCACTTGTATTAGGAGAAGTTGTTGTAAAGTGATGTCCTTACAATAACTTGTAGCATGATTCATTTTTGAGAAATTCTTTCATGTAAAGGCTTTATCGTATAAATCAACAACTAGGCGGTTGATATCATTAATTTGATTACCTACAAGTTACTCGTATAGATATATTTTTGATACTTGGTGTATATCTTGCCTTGATATTCTGATAGGCCAATACCACATTGAGTACTTGGTGGATATCATTTAATTGATGTTCTAATAGGCCATTACTCAGATTATTTGGTGAATATCATTTGATTGATATTCTGATAGGCCAATGCTCATGTTACCAAATATGATATCAAATAGTAATTGGTGAATATCATATGTTGATATTCTGATACGCCAATGCTTACATGATATCATATTCTAGGAATCTTCTGATCAAAGATTTCCTATATGTGTTATTTTTGAAATATTAACTATCGTGTAATATCTATGTGTTTTATCCTTCTTCATTAAGAGGGAGTGTTAATGTTATAATTCTGCCAGATAAATTATATTACATATATGAGACATATAATATATGACAAATATTATAAATAGAATAGTTAACTTATATTAAGAGTGATATATATATATATATATATATATATATATATATATATATATATATATATATATATATATATATATATATATATATATATATATATATATATATATATATATATATATATATATATATATATATATATATATATATATCTTATTATATATATATTGTTATATAATAATTATAATATATATTGAGGATATATTACTTGTGTTATAACTATAACTAATGTAAGTTAATATGTTAAACATACATGCGTCTTTATTTTACATATATATTCATTCATATAGTAACTTGAAAAACACATAAAATATTCACAAGTGCTATTACAAGTTATAGATCCTATTTCACTAAAACCACTTTCCATCATGAAGAAATGAGATGGAAAGTGCAAATTCCATTTTAAAGAGGCTTTGAATTAAGTCTTACCTTTAAATGAAGGACCCCTAGGGTTTCATTCAAAGCCTTAAGACTAGGGGTTTCATTTGAAGACCTCGACTTCATTTAAAGCTTGATGTACGGGTTTCTAGGGAGGCTTCCAATGAAGCCTCCTAGTCAAACTACGGGCTTTGAATGAAGCCTCCTGGTCAAACTAGAGGCTTCAAATGAATCCCCCCTAGTCAAAATAGGGGCTTTGAATGAAGCCCCCTAGTTAAAATAGGGGCTTCAAATGAAGCCCCAGATCTTCATTAGAAGCCCCTATTTCCCCTATTGTTGCAAAAAGGTGCCCAAAGGGCTTTATTGGAAGCCCCCATTGGGCCACCCACATAACCCCAAGGGGCTCTATTCGAAGCTCCCTTCATTCAAAGGCTCTACAAGGGCTTAATTTAAAGCCCCCAAAATATAGATTTTTATAAATTTCTGAAATTTTCCCTTTTGAGGGCTCAAACAAGGGCTAAGTAGGTTCATTTAAAAAAAATCATAATGTTGTACCTTGAAAAATCTTTATAATGACTATAATTTTAATATAAATTGTATTTATTATTATTTTTTACTTGTAATTATATTAAATATAGGTTGTTCAAGGACATTTTACACATCTCTATTTAAAGCTTCAAGAAAAATAGAAAATGAGAGAAAATAAGTTTTGAAAAATATGTGGTACAAAGGTATGTTTGTTACCTTTAAAAATAAAAATCCATTTTGATTCATACAAAAGAAATTATATTGATCAAAATCAACCTATATCTAATTTATCATTAATGCCACTTTACCATTGAATAGAATCTACATTTTTTAACAAATTGAATGAAACCAACTAAAGTTGATAGGTATTAATGTTACCATTCTAGTCTTGAAAGAATTTTGTTATTATCATATTTTAAAAAAAATTTATGTTGATGAAAAAAGCTACCTCTCTTTATAAATGCTATTTTTTCATATATACCACTTCTCAAAGGAGAAAGAAAAATAGACTTCAACCACTTCAGAAAAAAAAACTTAAATATTATTGTTAGAAATTAAAAAGAAAATTCTACAAATCACTAGTTTACATCATCTTCAAATTCTTTATCTAGAAGTGAAGATTTCTTTAAAAATATATGTTTCAACATCAAAGTTGGCCTAAAAGTGGAAATCATTATTGTGGGACCACCTGCAAACCTATGAATGAATGCAATCTTAGGACTTGGTCACTAAACCATTGATATATAGTTTACATCACTGAGAAATTTTGGTAAGGCCATAGGATGTCATACAACACTCATTGATAATGCTATCATGAGAATATGAATATAACATTAATCATATTTTTTATTAGAATTAGATGTAAGCATTAAGGAACAAGAAACCAATATGACAAGAACATCTTTTCATGTTGATTTAGCAAGAAAACATAAGCATTAGACATAAATGCCAAGATGACTAGAATGTTTCTTGCATACAAGCACACCAGACATGAAATAGATCCTTCTCATGCTAATTAACAATAAGTATTCTAGATCTAAAATGACTCTTTATCATTCCTAACCTAGGATAAAAGTTTTCTCGATGTACCTATAATAACTCTTACATTCACTTCACATGATTGACATCTGTGTTTACAATAGCATAGAGAAGTTTCTCAAAGAGAAAATGATAAGAACCAACCTTACAAAAGTTGTCTAGATAAAATGATTCAAGGTACACATGACCATCCAAGACAATCTAGAGGAACTTAAAGTAGATATCCCTTTTATTTGGACCTTCAAGATCATTGGCACTAAGCTAGCAAGAATAAAACAAAGAAAAATATCATGTTCCTAGTCCTTGCTCCTCTAGTCAAGATATACATTCTAGAGTTTCTTGAAGGGGAATGGAAAAGGAAAAAGAATAACACAAAAATAAAATCTCAACATAGCTCACACAATTTTAGTATTTAGTTTTCAATTTTAGACTCAATGGATTGAAATCATGTTTGATGTTCAAAGTGTTTGTGAGAAATCGAGCATCAACAGTCGAATGAACACAACTACGACAGTGAGTAAGCGATACACAAGAGACTCACTAAGAATGTAGGACATTGCCCCTCTAGATTGGAAGGTTTCCCCTAGGTTATTACCAATTTCAATCCATGAAGGTTCACACAATTTTGAGAGATGACTAAAAGCTATACACAAGTGCGAACAATGAACTAATGAAGGAAAGTGAATGCAAAAAGTACAATTGTACAAGAGCTAGGAGGTGTATCGATAGATGAAGCATTTTGAACAAGAGGTGCATGTTTACCAAGTTTTCACCATCTTCACAATGATTCTATTTTTTCTACCATGATACCTATTTGCCATGTTTTCATTAGTGACACTTTTTCTTCTTTTTTGATTTTTTTCTTCTTTTTTTCAGTTTTGATTTTTTTTGGTATTATCAAGGTGCCTATTGTTAGGTTTTCACCAGGATAATAGAATTTTTAGGACTTCTTGCATATTGCAGTATTTTTTTCAGGACATTTAGCTATGTACAAAAGAGCTTCTAAGAATGTATCAACTAGAGTATCTCTTTAGGTGAGGGGTTTTGATCAGCTCTTTGAGAAATTCTCCTTTAGTGGTAGATAGTTGGTAGGTGCTTGATCCAAATATTGCACTGATGATGTATGGACCAAGCTAGTTTGGCTCAAACTTAGCCTTCTATACTCAATGTTGTTAATTCTCTGGGTTCTCTTTCATAATGAGCCCACCCACTTTGGTTTGACTTTCTTGTTGTAGCTCTTGGAAATCCTCTTTTGGTAAGATCTTAGATCATCGAATTCCACTTATCAACATTCAACCATTTTTTCTACCTCTTGTAACTCAGCTATTTAATAATTATCATCAGTGACAAGGCCTTCCAGCAAGACTCACAGAGTAGGAATTTTGACCTCAATCAAATGTATAACATATGCTCCATACACCAAAGCAAAGGGAGTTTCCTAAGTAGGTGTTCTAATGGTGGTATGATAATCCCACAAAGAAAGATTGATCTAAAGGTGCTATCCCTTCTATATTTGTTTACTGTGTTGTGTATAATTTTAAGGATAGCCTTATTGGATGCTTTTTCTTGTCTGCTACTATGGGGGTAGTAGATGGAAGACCAATGCTGTGTGATTTTGAAATTGGCACATAGCTCTTTCAGATCCTTGTTTTTGAACTACCCCCTATTATTAGTGATGATTGAGGAAGATACACTATACTTTCTATTTTCTTCAGTAAGAGGTACTAACTCTAATGACTTCGTAAAATAGTCCATATCTATCATGATGAACTTATATCCATTCAAGGAAGATAGATGAATCTAACCCATTAGATTGAAGGCCCATTGTTGGAATGGACACAATGTGATGAAAAGAATCGTCTCCCTAGTTGGAACATGAATCAAATGACTATGAAGATGGTACTCTTTGCATAATTTAGCATATTAGATAGCTTCTTTCTCCATTTTTGGGCAATTAAGTTTTTGAGCTAGTGCCAAGCCATTTGAGTGGGATATACAAATGCTTTCATATACATCAGCTCATGCATGCTTAGACTCGATGGGTTCTAGACACCTAAGGAGTGTACCATCCAAACCCCTTCTATACAAGTCATTAGCTATGATGATGTACCATGAAGCATTTTGGATAAGGTGACATTTTTCATTCCAAGTTAGAGAAATGTATGTGCTAATTGTAGTCAGCAATGTACACCTCAACATGGTCATTCTACGAAGGATTCATCCAAGAATAAAAATCAATTTGCTTATCCCAAAAGATCTAGTCATGGCAACTTGTGGCCTTCTATCTAGTTGGGATTTGAACGTACATTCTCAAAATCAAGAACTTAGTAACCAGAGACTAACTAAGATAGAAGGATTTGGCATTATGAATGTAGGATTAAGCTAGATTTTTAGGATTTTTTTTGTAAATAAATGAAGCTAAGCTATTATGAATGTGCAAGTTAATCTAGGAACAAAAGGAAAATATTTAAACTAAATGTATGAAGATTAATCTAGAATGAAAGTGTTAGGAAACTATAAAGAAAATAAGCATTAACAATGAAATAGCTCTAATGCACAAATAGTGAATGCTCAAATTAACAAAGTTTTGTTACACACAAGTTGCATCCTTATCTATGAGAGACATAAGTTCCCAATTTATAGAAACTTGTAACAAATCAATGGTAGATATCATATTAGATGAATGGTGGGGATTGAATATGAGTCTAGTTCAAAATCAAAGTTTCTTTTTGAGAGAGAAACTTTTGAGAGTTTCTAGGAAATAAGATTTAGTTGAAAGTTAGTTGACTGATTTATTTCACTTTCTTTTCAAGTTAAATCAAATTTTCCATTTTTGAAATCAAGTTGTGATGTAAAACACTCAAACCTTGGACATATTTCCACCTCAATAACAATTGAATCATCCATCAAACCCGATATATTCATTTATCACTGTTCTACTCTTCATGACAGAGAAAACAAAAGGGAACACATAAAACTTTAGAAAAATACATTTCTATTAAATTCAAATCTGAATACACATGTGATTAAAATGACTGCAACTAAGAATGGTTCTTTGGTTCGAAACCAGTGAGCCCAAATATTTTCCTAACTTTCACTATTCAGCAACTGCTTCTAATCGACCTCCCCTTTGATTACAAAAGATGCCTATTTAAAGACTATCTTGGCAGTTACAAACCATTCCCCTATCTTATGTCTATTCATGATTTTAGTTACGAATATCATACCATTCCTTGTCAAACACATTACAATAAAAATAATAAATCACCATGTCTTGACCCGATTTCACTATATGAAATTTGATGGTGGAGGTGATGCTCCTGCATCATACTCCCGAGCTTCAAACCTTTCCATGTCCTTATGGAAATGCATTGATAAAAATTTGTGCCTCTTCACCACCATTGCTTTAATGCCTCCTTCGCTTTATCTCTTTTAACTGACTCCTATCAATGGAGTTATGTTGGTTGCCTCCAATGGTGCCTTAGCCATTGCACAATCCACTCATCCATGCTGCATCACAACCTCCTATCCCTCATCTGGGAGTCCCATCATGCCTCTCTCCCCAGTCTATTGGCAATACACAAAGGACCATCCTCTCTAGCCTTGGATCATCTCCTATGATCCTTTGGTAGACCTCTCCTATCCATGCATTGCAGCTGAGCAAATCGGCACCATTCTGCACCTCAAAACAAGAATCCAAAACAACCCAACACTGCCTGGTGTAGATTCTATCCATCTACATGCTCAAAATCTTCTGAGCTCTAATACCAATATGATGTAAAACACTCAAACCTTGGACATATTTCCACCACAATAACAACTGAATCATCCATCAAACTTGATATATTCATTTATCACCATTCTACTCTTCATGATAGAGAAAACAAAAGGGAACACATAAAACTTCAGAAAAATACATTTCTATTAAATTCAAATTTGAATACACATGTGATTCAAATGACTGCAACTAAGAATGGATCTCTAGTTCGAAACCAGAGAGCCCAGATATTTTCCTAACTTTCACTATATTTTGCAACTGCTTCTAATCGACCTCCCCTTTGATTACAAAAGATGCCTATTTAAAGACTATCTTGGCGGTTACAAACCATTCCCCTATCTTATGTCTATTCGTGATTTTAGTTACAAATATCATACCATTCCTTGTTGAACACATTACAATAAAAATAATAAATCACCATGTCTTGACCCAATTTCACTATATGAAATTTGATGGTGGAGGTGATGCCCCTGCATCAAGTTGATATTTTTGGAAGATATTTGAGATTTTAATTAACTATTACCTCATATTTGATGATTTTCTCAATTAATGAATAATTAAATACAATAACTGAAATGAGGGATTATATTTAATTAAATGTATTTAATTCCATTTTCATGTGTTATTTAGCTTAAAGGGGTGATTAAATTAAACTAAATGTATTAGGACTTTTAATTTAATTTAACCAAGAGGGTTTATTAGCTAAATCAAGTCATATTTTAGGAATCAAATAAGAGTATAGAATTATTGCAAACATAGGGTTTTTTTGCAATTGACACTTATGTTAAGTAGTGAAATAGATTTAGAAAAGCCCATTAAATTAGGAATTTTTTGATTGGTATATATTGATGTTTTGAGACTAATCAACAAAATTGGTCTAGGATGCCAATTTTGGGGTATTATACTTAGTATTTTCAAAAGTTTTGTCTAATTTTAAAAATATTTTCTAACAATAATGAAGTCATGTTTGCTAATTTTTCTATTATTTTCTCTAATTTTTTATAACAATAATGAATAATTTTTTTCTAATTCTTCTAACAATAAGGAAATAATGTTATCAAATATTATCAAATTTTTCTAATATTTTCTAGTTTTAATAATTTTAATTTTTTTGGTAATCTTTGCTAAATTTTTCTAGATTTCCTAATATTCCACAAAATATTAGACATATATTACAAAAGAAAATAATTTAAAAAAATATTACATATATATTTGTAGAAATTAACAGAATATTTAAAAAATATATATTTATTAAAAAATTACTTTAACCATTTAAAACCCTGCAATATTTAAAAAATTGTATAAAAATACTATATTAATTAAAAAATAAAAATAAGACATAAAACATTAAAAAAAAATTTAAAAAGAAGAAGTTGTTGTATTGTTTTTGACCAAAACACAACTATAGCCCCCTAGACACTCCACAATCCTTGGAATGCCTCTCATTCAAATCAATGACTAATGTAAATTTTTGATTTATATAGTTTTTTGGGGTTTTTGTTGTAACAGGGCTAGGTCTGGCTAGAAAGGTTTTGGCCAAAACCTCCTTGCACACATAGATGCCATCTAGTGCGTAGTTAGTGCCACATTGATATGGAGGGAATTGTTATGGACATAATGGTTTTGGAAAGAATCAAAAAGTTAGGTCTAGGGGTGACACAGATTTGTGCATTTACCTTAAAGGGAAATTAAGTGATTACAACTAAGTCACTTACAACTAGGAAATACTTGTTGAGTAGGTTGGATGTGTAAAACTAACTCTTGAATTTAAAAAAAAAAGAAATATGTTAAAGGACAATGTTAGGGAACCTATTGTCCCTTAAAATTAGAAGCTTTTAGTCTTGACCTTTTGAGTTCCCTAGTGGGGTGTTACACCTATAACTAAAACCACCCCATAAACAAATATCCAATGTTGGAACTATGACCCCATGGTAAATAGTCAAGAATCATAAGATCAACACAGAAAAAGGGGGAATCCCTATCCTCATGGGTCACACATCATTAAAAATCATTTTATTATGTCAAGGTACAATTTTCACCTAGAATTTTTTTTCTTTGTTAGAATTTGTCTACTCATGGAGAGAAACAAGAAAATACCATTAAATATTGAGTTTTTCACTGGAAACTTCATGAGTTAGTCTAGCAAATTAAGCTTGATCACTTTTTCATTATCTACATTAGGTGTTACAAACTTGAGTATGGTGTTATTTTTTATTAAGGGTTAAAAAAAGTATTTTACAAGGGACCCAAAACCCCAATTGTCTTTACAAAATAAAAGTTGAAGTTTATTAGAAAAAAATAGTGTTGGAGTAGACAACCAACACCCCCAAAAAACTATTAACCCACAAAAGACCAGTAGACAAATTGAGACTAGAACGAGCACCAAAACCAAATGACTAAACTATGTGTAAAAACACAAACAATTGAACCAACCCAACATTATGTTGGTTCATGCGTTATCTCCTCCTTCTTTTCCTTAATCTTCTCGGCAACAACTTTGACATCCTCTTTGATCTATTCATCGATCTTGGCCTTCAACTTCCTGGTAATAGATTTAGTTCTTTTCTTACCCGATGTCTCTTCCATTCCCTTAGCCTCCTTTAAGTCCACCATGATGTTTTCCACGTGCATATCCACATTTCCAAAAATTTTATTCATACTTTCTACCATGACCTCCAATAACTTCTGGTAATTGTTGACCAAAATAGAGACGTTTCTTTCCAAACTCTCAATTCTGTTAACCAACCGTGTTTTTAGTTGCACATGTACATGTAGATGAAAACAGATGAACATGTAACATGGGAAAGTAGTACACATGGATGAAAATAAATAAACAACAAAATACTCTTGTTATAAATATACTTCTTATTTTGAAGTTCATAAGGTTGATGATAGATACCTCATGAAATTGGGTTGGGATGATTATTCCACTTGAAATTTTATGTACTATCTAGGAAAAATTCAAGACAATAAAACTCTATAGATAAGAAAAAATTGACTTTAAACCATTTAAAAGTAGATTTTCCTTATTTGAATATTGTAAATACTAAAAAAAAATTAAAATTATGGAAAAAACCAAGTTTAACAGAAATAATGAAGCGAAAAGAAGAAGCCAAAAGGAGGTACCATTTAAGTGCATAACCATAAAATTTCAAATTATATATTTACTTACCTGAAGTGCGTGCCTCAAAGTTGGTCTATGCCTCTTATAGAAACTAAATATAATAATTGAAGTGAACCCAAAATATGGTTGACTCTGATAAATAATTAGAGGTAGTTATGTTTGTTAAAGCAACGTTTCTTTTATTTTCATTTGCTTGCTGGAGACACTTGATGTAGACAACTTAACAGTTATTATGAACAGAGATTACATTCAATGTCAACGAGTTCCATTTAAGATTGCGTACACCATGTTTGCAGGTTTGCTGGTAGCTATACCCTTTCATCCTTTCATTGTTGCTCATTTGACGCTGACAAACAAGAAGAGTACGAAATATATTTTATAATGTGAGAAACTTGAATTTTTTGTTATTGTGATTATTGTAATTCAAGTGCTTAAATACATAGAGGGATGGTATGTTCAATTATATTCCATATGATTTGGACAGAGTGAATAAGTCATTAAAAAAAAATATCAAAATAAACTGACGCTCTAACAGAGAACAATATAAAACACCCCATTAGAAGATTAGAAGATTGCAAGGGATAATTTAGGTTTAGTCAGCGTTATCCATATCCTTAGCAATCTTTGATGCCAAGCAACATGGTTACCGATGACCGATCAAACCAACCAAAACGTCATGTACTTAAATAATATATAATATTGGTGCTGAATACATGTGAAGTTAGCTTCATTTTGGATGGTATAAATTGAAGGCCTAATCAGTACTTGTTCCATCAACAATTGCTACAACGAATTAAAGATAAAGACAAGACAGTAGAGATGGCGATCAATATGTGGTTTCTTCTTCTTGTTGCTGGCCTTTTTACAATCATAATTATGTGTGAGGGATCTGAGCTAAGTAATAAATTCTATGAAGACAGCTGTCCATCTGCTGAGGAGATTGTTAAAACAGTGGTGGAGAAACACATTGCAAAAGATCGAACTCTTGCTGCTCCTCTCTTGCGCATGCATTTCCATGACTGTTTTGTGCGAGTCAGTAATACAATATTCATTATTAATTATTAGTCCCCACATTTGTTTAAGGCGCCAATATCAAAAGTTTAACCTTTTTTTTTTTCGATTTGCTAAAATATTTTTTTTTTCAAGTTTTGTTTTGTTTTCAATTACAAAATATACAGATTATGAAGAACAAATGCTAAAAAAAATCCCTACTATTTTCGATTTTTTCAATTAAGATAGCAAGTTGTTAGTTTAATGCTTATTTTTCTCTGTCAATAATCAATATATAGACATATTCTCTACATTACAAAGCTGATGTGTGAAGGTGTGATTTTAAATTAGGGTTGCGATGCGTCAGTGCTTTTGAATTCAACAGCGAACAATGCAGAGCGTGACGCCATTCCAAATCTGAGCCTGCGCGGATTTGAAGTAATTGATGATGTGAAAGCAGAAATAGAGAAGAAATGTCCAGGCGTCGTTTCATGTGCTGACATCATCGCACTGGTTGCACGAGATGCTGTGGTTTGTGCGGTAATAAACATAGCTCAACTTATCATGTTCAGTAATCTTTCTATTATGATCTGAAAGATTAAGAGTATGTGGATTAAGTCAAGAAAGAAAAGAAGAAGAAGAATATCTAAATATAGGTATATATATTTTACAAGAATACTAACTTAATATTTGAAATAATTTATCAGAGCGGAGGACCTTTGTGGAGGTGAGGACTGGACGTAGGGATGGAATGGTATCAATTATGAATGAAGCTTTGAACAATATTCCCTCTCCATTTTTCAACTTTTCACAGCTGCACGCATCCTTTGCAAGCAAAGGATTAAACATTTCAGACCTAGTTGTTCTGTCAGGTATATAAATATAAATCATATATTCTCTTATAATCTTCGTAATATTTCAGGAATTGATTATAGTTTCTCATTAACGAAACTCATGACGAGAACAAGAAGAAATATGATCCAAGTGTTTCTTTTCCAAAAAACAATTGCTTAATCGAATGTTCTCAAAGTTATATAATGAGTTCTAAATTTGATTTTTAATAAAAGGAATTAGTCAAGAAGGGCTACTATCTTGAACACTTTCTAATAATTGTACTAACAGAAATTAATTTTATACAAGATATTTTACTGATATAATAGCTTATATATTTGATAACATTGTATTGCAGTTGACTTCAAAATTTAATTTCCTTGCTAATGATAACTATCTATAGTAAAATAAAAAATATCTCTTGTTTTAAAAAGCAATCATGTAATGCCTCACCAGTTACAAGATCCTAATGTATACAATTGGTCCCAACTCTTTTTACCATGTAGAAAATAGTCAAAGTTAACTTACATTTTCCAACCTTAAGAGGGACACTTATTTTATTTTCCAAACAATTATATATATATATATATATATATATATATATATATATATATATATATATATATATATATATATATATATATACACACACACACGATTTAGTTGACTATTTATCCAATATCTTGAATGTGATGTTTTAAGGATGACCCTCAACTATTGAATCCTCTCTCCTAGTTAATCATAAAATGCATGATTTGTTTCTTGACTTAATTGTTTCCAATCACACTCTATGACCTAGCATCAAGATGAGAGAATGTAAGAATAGAATAGCGAAATATCTGAAACATTGATACTAAGAACATACACAATTGAATTTAAAAACAAATCATATATTTCAAATGAATTGTAAAAATCTGATAATATTAATCATAAAATTACAATTTTTGATTAAATCATAAACTCACACATTTCCATTACAATTTTTGAATATTCTGAATAGGTGCACATACGATTGGAATCGGCCATTGCAATCTATTCAGCAACAGACTCTACAATTTTACGGGCAAAGGAGACATGGACCCTTCCCTCGATACAACCTACGCTCAGATGTTGAAGAATAAATGCAGGAGCCTTGCTGATAATACGACCACAGTAGAGATGGATCCCGACAGCTCAGTGACATTCGATAGCCATTACTTCACCAATCTCAAACAAAACAGAGGACTCTTTCAGTCTGACGCCGCTCTTCTTACAAATTCCATCTCCAAAGAGTTCGTTGACGACCAGTTGAACGGTACAGACTTATTTTTCGAAAATTTCAAAAACTCCATTCAACAGATGTCTGAAATTGAAGTACTCACCGGAACGGCGGGACAAATCAGACGTCACTGTGCTTTCGTCAACTAACGTGCATTCAAAAACATGGAAACGAGGGAGCCACCGACCAATAAGTCTGTCTTCATGAAGGCATTATCTATGTAATTTGTAAGGGGATTGTTAAAATTGTATGGGCTTTTCCAATTTGATTTTTTAAAATGCAGATTAATAAAATATTTTCAGAATATTTAGGCTTGATGTTTCGTGAGCATGTTTGCAATTCTGTTTTGGAGGAGAGAGACTTTCATTTAGTGAGAAAACAGATATGGTTTATGGGTGATAACGATTTTTAATTTAATATTATTAATTTTTTATATTTGAATGAAGTTAGAAATTAATTTTTAAATTTTATAAAAGGCTTAATAAAAATTACAAGGTAGGAAAGAATGGAGCAAGAAGTCCAGAAACTTTTGTCCACCTACATTTTACAAATTTCATAAAGAGACATACCCCTATTTACATTGATATTTTGATGAGGGCCTTCCCTCATAATTTGACAGTATTCTTTTGTGTCTCCTTTCTTTATTCAACATCTTCTTTATATATGCTAAGCTTGGACTAATTTTCACAAGTTTCTTGTTCAAGGTGGATATTAGTAGTTATATCAAATTATAGTTAGTGTCCATATAACTTGTTCAATTGACTTTGCACAATAATATTTCTCATTAGTAGTAGAAACTTATTTTGTTAAAACCTTACTTTTTATAATTCATAGTGGTTACCTCTAGTCTATCTTTCCTTCTTCCCTCTTAATATTCTTAATATAATCAATAATGTTTCAGCTTAGTATGTGAGGAGATGGTTTGATTTTTTCTGGAAGTTGTGGTCCTTTATTTATTGATGCCAATTTAGTTTAGTTGAGCTAAAATTAATCTACGAGTCCTTTCTATGATTGGAATAAGATGATTAAACATAATTACTCTGTATAATAAAAAATATGGTCATCATCTTTTCTGGTTTTGTTCTTTAGATTTTTCTTTATATAGTATATTAATCTTGCTTCCGTTTATCCAAAAAAGATGTTCCTTTAAATCATTAACACACTTGTTCAACCGTATATGAATACTAATTATAAACTTGCTGTATGAACCTGAGATTCCTTAAAATTTGTTTAAAATAGGCCTTTTAGCGAATGTCACATTAAGTCTGCTATAAGATGCACATAGGGATGAGCCTACTTATTGTTAAGAACTAGTTAAATCTTTAGCTATCATCTAGAATTGAATGGGAATATAAATAAAGATTACACTCAAATCTAGATATCTATTTGGGATTGTTCCTACGAGAACATATGCAATACTAATGATACCCATATGCCATCATTAGTGAATGATAAAGAATTCCAAATTTTGGGAGTTAGATAGAGGGCCACAACATAATCCAACCGGATTTTGTATTGTGAAGGGAAGTTAGCAAACATAAATCAATTACCTATCCATAAATCATGCCATACCCGCAATTATTGATTTCCTGAACATTCAAGTAAGTTTCAAATTGCCATTACTCAATCATTCTTCCCATTTTTTGTTTTAAATTTGTAGGTTGTGTTTAACAAAAAAAATGTCTACCATCCCCAAAGAATGAGGGCAATCCTGAGTTTCTGTAAGATTTAATTATACCAAAACAATCAACAAACTTAACCAATGAAAATAGGGGCCAACAAAGAAGAATATATATATATAATTTGAATGCATTATAATGCATATAAAATAAAATTTAGAAAATATTTTGACCTTTTCAAAATAATCCACAGTATATCCGTTTCTAATATGATCTTAAACCTATAATTTAGGGCATGCTTAAATCACAAGATAGGAATGTCAACAGATTTTCCATGAAGCCATATAATTATTTCAATATGCCTATATCATTGATATTTTGTTTATTTACATTTTTTATACTAGTTGAAATAGATCTAAGGACAAACCCTAGAAAACCCAAAGACTACTAGCTAAGGCCCAAAAATGGAAAAAACCAAAAAAGCGAACAAAGAGAGAAGCCAAGGCCTGAAGAAAAATTGGCCAACCCTATGGACAAGGCCACACCCAAAGAACAAAAATGAGAGAGATGAAGGCTAAAAGAAAAGAACAATGCATGGGAAACCAAAAAAAACTAGACTGAAACCCCAAAGGAGAAGAGCCAACCTAAAGAAAGAAAAGGAGACACGTCTATACAATATAAAAGCTATAAACAACTGAAATATCAAAGTAGTAATGATAGTGAACAGACCAAAATATGTCCTAACTCAAGTTCGGCTTAATTAATAAATCCTTCCTTCCTCTTGAAGATACCACTCCATGCCTTTCCAATCAACACATGCATTTGTTGGTGGCACCTAGTAGAAACATCCAATTACACGTGATTTCTTCCTCTCTTTCTGCAAATTTCATTTGAATTTTTTATCTAGTCTCGGATAAAAACTTGGACAGGGTGATTATTAATCCCTTACTCACTCTATTTTGGGATACACAGGTTATCATCTACGTTTTCCAATACCACATCAAGCTCATGATAATGGGCTTCTTAAAGACAACTCTACAGAAATCCCTGATGGAATCCTTATCCCTATCTACTTGCAAAATAGTAGCAACGAATATGGCTACAATTTGTGTGCTGTGTTTTTGTCTATCCATTAACTATTATAAATTTTCCCCAACCCCAATTTTGATAGCCCTAATTACGATATCATTATTATGACTAACCATCTTATAGATCCTAAGATCACTAATACCCCCAAAATTGACGTCTCCCTCTCCCGAGACCTCTTGCAAATAGGCATATCCATGGAAACATCTACAAACTAGCCTAAATCCAAAAAGAACAGCCATAAACATTGAGCTGCAAAAGCAAGGTAGGATTCTTTAAATGGGAGAGTTGATAACCATATCTTGATGATTAAAAAGACCAAAGGAAAGCTTATTCACAATCATCAATGCTTATAATTATTATTCTTACTACTTTGATTGAATTCTTATTAAATGTGGCTTAATTTCGTACCTTAATGCCATGTCAATAGGCCAAGTAATATCCGTCATTAAAATTTGGTATAAAATAGAACAGCTAAATTTTTCATCTATTTACATGTGTTGGGGGATTGTCTGAATTTGTAATCCCCAAAAAGATCTCGGACATAATTAAAGGTAGATTAATGTATCATTTGACATTTTTGAATCTATACCGATTTATTACAAAGCCATGTTTATGAAATTGGAGATGTTAAACTTGATAAATGGTAATATAAATTTAGAAGTGACCCATTATACATCCTAACACAACATCATAGAAATTTTAGTTCTCTTGATAGACTATTGAAGGAAGTTTCTTCAAATTCATCATTTAGAGCCTAATCCTATTCCCATTCCCATTCTCCAATATGATCGTCTACTATAAAGATGTCAATCCAGTTTGGGGATGGAGGAATCCGGACATAAGAAAATAAAACATGAAATCAAGATTCCTACTCTGGGTTGAGATCCATTCAAGAAAGCCTTTTGTATCCTCTACTTCCAAAATAGGGTAAGATAAAACTACTCTGTCTCCCACCACCCATTGTTGGTAGAATCTTGGATTTGGAATTGTAAGACCATACTTAATGTTTGAGATTATGAATTCTAGGTCTTGGATGTATGCTATGTTGAAGACCCTCTTTCATAGAATTTCTATGGTAACTTTGTTTAGATCAATGTGTAGAGCTGAAGTGGTGAGCATAGTTGGGATGCCCGAGTTGACTTGAAATTTATCTTATTGTTGATAAATCTATCCCATTACTGAGTGTAGTAGGTACATTTACTAGTTATAGCTTCCTCCATTTCCTTCTCATCTTCCTCTAGGTCAAGCATGAGATTTACCTTTTTTTTAAATCTAAATTTCAATATACTTTGTTTATACAATCAATGATGACATCAAGAAGACACTAAAATCTAGAAAGAGTATCTTTGGTCACATTTTCTATTTTAATATTTTTTCTTTGAAGCTCCTTGATCAGCTCCACATTACCCCTCATCTCAACCTCCTTCTCCTTCAACCCCCCCTCCTCCTCTTTCCTTTGTATCTCATCAATTTTACCTTCCAGGGCTCTTCATTTAAGTCTCAACATTTTAAGGGAATGGAAGGTCCATTTGTCAAGCCTGAGAGTATACAGGGAGACCACTTTTACCATTTGTAAAATATGATGAGGAGGATTAACTGCCAAATCATTAATATCTTCCTCTATTAATTTGACATTGAACTCCTCCTCATCAACCACTTTCAACATAGGAATCCTTTCCTTTCTTTTATTGTTAGGGTTTTGACTCTAATCCTAGCTCTCAACCTCATTATCTCAACATTATGCATAAACATTATTATATCGTGCTCAACATATTCATCATAGTCAACCAGACTAATGGCTTCTATGAGACCTTCACCTTCCACTTTCCCTTAAGTGGTCTAGGTGTCTTTTTCTTTTTTTTCATCAAAAGTACTAAACTCTTTATGAACCAAGCACATGGACGAAGGGGAAAAAGGGTTATTACCATAGTCCATAAACTATCTTTTAAAAGAATCATAATTTTTCAATTTCTTCCAGATTATCTGTATCTAGTGCTACTTTTTGATGGCCCTTCTTTTTCCTTCTTTGTACTTATTTCTTCTTTTATTTTCTTCATGTTTGGATTTTGCATAGTTAACTATAATGTTCTTCTATTGGAGACTTTATTGGCATACCGAAGCAACATATGTCTATATAGTAGTAACGGATGGGCCATATGGTTATAGTAGAGGGTCGTACAATAGTAGCAAAGGGTCATACGGTGGGAGAAGAGGATCATATGGTGGGAGAAGTGGTAGTCATACAATGGGAGAAGAGGTGGTCATATGATTTAGTATGAGAGGGCATACATGTGCAATGGGAGGGATGTATAGTGCAAGTTGGATGACCATACAGTTGGGAGGATAGCCATATGGTGCAGGAGACAACTGCATAGACTACAATTGGATGGTTTATAGTGGATGATGGTGGGAAGAACATGCAAGGATGTTAATAGCCTTTGATTCAGTAAGTAAGATACACCATAAAAATTTGAATACGCACAAAAAATAATTCAGAATCAAGTCTATAATGTAGTTGCAAATAATAGTAGCACTCTGATTTTTTAGATCCAAGCCAAACAATATAGATGGAACAGGGTGAGGGTTAGATCTTTCACTTCTGAAATGACAAATAGTCCAAAAATCTAACAAGAATTCGCAATACAAAGAAATAATCCAAATCACATACCTATACTACTACCTACTACCTACATGTCATGCTTAAATACCCTTTGGAGAAACTTCCCAATGATTTACAAAGATAGCTGATGACCAAACCCATAGAAAGAATTAAATAAAAATGGGTCTGAGATATACTAAATCAATCAACCCATTAACAAAGGTTTGATTAAATAATTATCTAATGATGGGAACATTACAGTCCTTTCTTCCAGAAGCTTTTGGAATTTGTTGATATGCATTTGGTTTTTGCTGAGCTCTCTTAAAAGATTGATGAGTTCTATCATAGGATCTTGATGATCTACCATTCTACCAACAAGGTTATTTCCCCTTCTCCTTCGGGTATATACTTACATTCACTTTCACAGGCTAGAATAATCATTGGCTCTGATACCACTGTAATGTTCCACTTTTGTTAGAGACTCTATTGGCATATGGTAGCAATTGATGTTCGTACGATAGTAGTAGATGGATTGTATAGTTTCAGAAGAGGGTTGTACTTTTGTAAAAAAGGGCCATACGGTGCAAGTAGAGGTGGTTGAACGGTGAGAGAAGAGGTGGCCATATGGTGGGAAGAAGAGGTGGTCGTACGGTGGGAGCAAAGGTGGTCGTATGGTTTAGTTTGAGAGGTCATATGTGTGCAATGGGAGGGTTGTATGGTGTAGGTTGGATGACCATACAGTTGGGAGGATGGTCATAAGGTGCAGGAGGTAGTCGCACAAACTACAACTAGATGGTTTATGGTGGAGGATGGTGGGAAGAACATGTAAGGATGTTAATAGCCTTTGATTCGATAAGTAAGATACACCATAAAGATTGAATACACAGATAACATCAATTTGGAATCAAGTCTATAAAATAGTTTTGAATAATAGTAGCACTTTGTTTTTTCAAATTTGAGCCAAAAAATACAGATGGAATAGGGTGAGAGTTAAATCCCATCGAAACCAGAAAGCCAAGTAGGGAAGATCTTTCACTTCCAAAATGACATACAATCTAGAACTCCAACAAGAATTTGTCGTACAAAGAAATAATCCAAATCACATACCTACTACTATCTGTGCTTAAATACCCTTTGGAGAAACTTCTCGATGGTTCACAAAGATAGTCAATGTCCAAACCTATAGAAACAATTAAATAAAAATGGGTCTGAGATATACTAAATTAATCAGCCCATTAACAAAGGTTTGATTAAATAATTATTTAATGATGGAAACATTAAATTAACCTGGGAATTCTTCCTTTGAGAAGAACTAGGGGTACCCATATCTAATTCTCCTAAAATCCTTTTACCTTTTCCCAAAATATCCCCTAAAACTTTAGACTTACCACCTTTTTCAATTTTTTTTCTCAAAACAGGATTAGAGACAAATTTCTTAATAGCTATTAATCATTCTCATTAGGCCCTCATATAAATTAGGTTTACATGGTTTAGAACTTTAGGCTTTAATTCTATGAGATGGAGAGAAATGTAGGTGGAAAGGAAAAAAAACCCCTTTCTTGTACCTAAAATGATTAAGTGACACAAAATGTTATGTGTGTATCCTATCATATCTCCCATCAAGAAAAACATACTCCATTATTACAGTGAGAAATAACCTTCATAGAAATTTAATAGATGACACTGGATAAATCCCACCCTTTTCTTTAACCAATTATCATATGTATCTTTTAGAAATCTTCAAACAACCATCTCTAAATGCTTAAGGTCACCAAAGAAGAGCTTACCTTTGGGCATTGAGACCTATTATTTTTTTCCATTACCATGACATTAAGCATAAATTTTCCCCCACCTAGGTTAACCTCTCCATTATTCCAACCTTTCCTAAATTTTTTTGTAACTTTTGGCTTTACCATTTTCATTTTTTCCATGTAGGAAACTAGTTCCCCTTCCTCTAATTTTTTTCCAAACTTGCTTCTCCTTTTTCAATCTAACATAATTACCAAGTTCTCTTATTCTCAATATCCCTCCCATATTTTCCAGTTGTAGAGATGAACTCATAGAACTTCTATCAAATTGATTAACTTCATTGAGAAGAAACAAGACAAATATAACCCATAGAATATGTGGATCTTTCATTACCGCACTATTACAACTCATGTACTTGCCGAAATAATTAAGTTTCATTTTCCAAAGCACTTTATTTCTATAAGGAAATAAGTGAAAAGACCACATTTTGTTATTGTTGTCTTATCGTGATTAATAAGATCCTTAATGACATTATTCATCTCATCCACATGATTCCAAGATGTGATGACTCCTTTTTCACTACCACAATTTCTAGCAAATCAATGACTATTTGCTTCTCTATATAAATTAAATATGTACACTTAATCAAAGTTGACTACTATAATATTTGCTTCTATGTATAAATGAGATATATACACTTTATCAAAAATGACTACTATACTTTTTGCTTCCTTAATAACATTGCCAATAGACTACAAAGGTACCAAAGATTTAGACATACTACTTGATATGTTCTGCAAATTCAAGCTTCTATCCAAATTCCCTTTGTGTGGAGACTACTGCCAACTTTAACTCTTGTAAAAGGTCCATAGCTTCTGCTAGGTGATTGGTTTGTATGCCAAGAGGAACCATTGTGGCTTTTATCATATGTCCCTAATCATCCCTTGCAATAGACTCACATCTAGTCAGGCCTAGATTTCCCTTTGCAACTTAATATTTATTTATTTTAATCTAGCCTAGAGGAGGGCAACCCTATCTTGCATTTTCCCTTTTGCATTTGTGATCTTCTTTTAAGTCCTTCAATCTACTAGAGTTACCACTAGCTTCAAAATCCACATTTTCCTTAAATATACTACTGTGATTCCCAACAATACTCTACCTTATATGTTCTACAATAATATTATAGGGTTTAGACAAGCCCCTAAACACCCTATTGTTCCTTTGCTTCCATAGGTTCTAGAGAATGTGAGGGAAAACCAACATCCAAAAAGTTTTTTCAACATTACCTTTAAACACTTTTGATGTTTGTGAGAGAACCTTAATTTCCTTTGGCATTTTCTAGCATAGGTTCCATTTTTTAAAGATCTTCATCCACGTGTTCCAAGAAACTGGGCAAGAGATAAATATATGTTTCACTAATTCATCCTGAGCTGCACATAAATATTTTATACTTATATTTATTTTAAGTTGTAATTTACTATGGCTCTAAATTTGGCTAATTGCATTATATCATTTTTCATATACATTAAATATATTTTTATGTAAATATAGTGTGTCTATATCTATATATAAGGAAAATAAAGACAATATTAAACAAATATTCAATGACTATAGATTCTTTGTAATTGTTTTTGATATTAAGTAGTAGCCAAAAATGGGGGCTGACCTAGAACAACAAGTTGAAAAGTAATAGAAAGTCACTTGCAACACATTATAATCCTACCCCCTTTCTTAATATATTAAAAAATTCCACATTAACATGTCGCAATTCCTACAACTAATATAGCCTATAGCCTGGCTAACATACAAAAATTTAAAAATCTACATAAATGAAATAGAGTCCATAAACATAAACTAGCTGAGTCCAACCAAGATAATAATACAAGCCTATCTAGGTAGAGCATAGGAAATTAAAAAACATAAAAAAAGGTAAAAAACCACATAGAGCTAGCTCTCTTTCTTCTATTTGTCAAGCTTTTCTAGTAGTACATGAAGCTAATCATCTATTAAGAACTGGTACAAGGAGGTCGTAGTGTCCACACTAGCAAATGAAGCCATCTTTTTAAGCATGAATGATATAAATAGTGGTGGTGGTTGATTGCATCACTTTAATAGTAAATTTTGCCACCTCATTAAACCTTTGATCTAGGTTATCCCATATTTTTATGAGTTTCTTGATGGTCTCCTCTAGCACAACCTGATTCTTAGATTACCCTTAAACACCAAGTCCCGTAGACACCTTAGGGTTAATCCCCTCTCCTTTTTCATTATTCTTTCCTTTTTCATGTTTATGGGCATGGTAAGTGATAGTATTAGGGTCCCCACCATCACCTTAGTATTGGTATCATTTCATGTGTGGGTCTTACCTTGGAGAGTGTTAGAAATATGGGAGGTCATAGGACTGAAGTGGCTATCCATAGGACAACATTCACCCCCTATCTGAGTTCCTTAATTCATAGTCTCATCCTTATCATCATCTAAATACTCCATAATCCACCTTCCTTATTCACCTATTAGTAGGCTTCATATTCTTCACACTTCTCGTAGATTCTAAACTAATGGTACCCTCTTGCTTCTCCTTAGGGTTTTCCTTCTCCAAATTATTCCTAGATCAAAGGGATCTTCTCCTACCCGCTTCAACCTTAACATCAAAATTAATAATATTGGAATCCTTCTCCATATTGATATGTCGAAGAATGTAGGAGGGAGAGGGATTGGATCATTTGGTGTCAACAACCAAGCCAATCTCCATAGAGATTTGAGGAGTAGAAATAGAAGGCAATAGGTTAGGAGGGAGGACCTAGACATTAATGGATTGAGGGGGACACAGAGCCCTACGAAAACTATAAAGGAAGAACATGAAGGCTTGGTGAAACACAATATAAGACTTTCCCTCCTTCCATCTCTTCTTGATTTTTAGAATATTATCTTCTCTCGAATAAATAATTGAAATTGACCTTGTAGCATAATATAACACATGGCAACATAACATACCTCAGCTCACGAAGGTGGAAAAGCTTCTCTATCAAAATAACCACGCATGTGATTTGACTCTTCATCAAGGTAGAAGAATTTTCTCAAACTGACTCTAGCAATCAATTCTTCATTAATTTCCAATAAAATCGCATTAATAGTGACTCACAAGTCATTCCAAGAGTTAATGAATTGCATTGAGACATTCTCATCATAGCCCTCGATACATTTCATGAAGGGAACTAGACCCCTTCACATAGATAAGTCCAAGTTGTTTCATTATTTTTGATGCAATCTTTAATATCACTTAGCTCAATATGCACATGATTGTCATTCATGTGTGTGCTTTCCCCTAATTCCACAACCATCTCCTTTGAGGAATATGAAATAACCCCACCTCAACAACCAAAAAAAACCCAGAGACTGATGGAGTACTTCACAATCCACTTTTTTCAAATTAAACAATTCCTTAATAAATAAAATTTTATGGGAATGGTGCCGAGATCACAAGTCTCTTTGATACGGGAAAAAAATCAATAAAAAAGGATTAATTATTCCATTTAGTACGTCATCACAAAAGGAAATTATTCCAATGTGCTCCATAAACCCACATCTAATCATTATTAAATCAGCCCATCCTTTTGTTACTGACATAATCCCTCATTATCCTTTCTTGGATATCACATAGCTTTGAAATGGAAAAGATAGTAATAAATATGAGAAAGGGGTATCATTATTTTAACAACCTCATTCAAAATTAAAAAGTACCTTCTACCCGCCCAAAAGGTGACCGCCCTAAAGAGGCCAATGCAATGTTGCTACATGCCACTCTTGGTAATTACTAATAAAATAAAATAATTTGAGTTTTTTAATAGAAAGTACAACCAATACTAATCTTATCACAAATAGACATTATGGTTAAATGCAACAATAAGTACCACATTATGCAACAAGATGAGTTTGGTAAGACTAATGCTGAAAGCTCACTAAATCCTCTTTCATGAAAATTTAATGAAACTGTTAAAAAAAGGTTTAATATTTATTAAAAGGGTCCCATCAATTAAATTTTTATACTCTATTAAATAAAAGATTCTATATCAACAAATTATTAAGGTTCAATTGATTGAATATGATAAAATAAAATAATTTGAGTTTTTTAATAGAAAGTACAACTACTAGTAACCTTATCAAAAATAGACATTATGGTTAATTGCAACAATAAATACCACATTATGCAACAAGATGACTTTGGCAAGACTAATGTTGAAAGCTCACTAAACCCTCTTCCACGAAAATTTAATGAAACCATAAAAAAAGGTTTAATATTTATTAAAAGGGTCCCATTAGTTAAATATTTATATTCTATTAAATAAAAGATTGTATATCAACAAATTATTAAGGTTCAACTAATTGAATATAATTGATAAAGATAATGATATGAGATTTAAAAATCATCTTATAGAGTTTTAACTATGATATAAATAGTTTAAATACATGCTTGCCCAAATTTCTTTATCCTCCAACACAAATCAAGTAACTAAAATATATCCTGATTTGTTATCCTTCAATTCAAATCAAATATGCTCACACTAAAAATTTGAAGGCTGAAGAACATTGAACTAATTTGAACACACACAACTATCCTTCCTACAAATTGCACCTTTTACCAAAT
This sequence comes from Cupressus sempervirens, assembly GCA_028749045.1. NCBI lineage: Eukaryota > Viridiplantae > Streptophyta > Pinopsida > Cupressales > Cupressaceae > Cupressus > Cupressus sempervirens. The sequence goes on along the minus strand of CM053791.1, from coordinate 435,384,405 downwards.
TTCAAAAAAACAAAAACAACAAAAATTTGAAAAAATTTCACTGTATTTTCATGAATCCAAAAAAAATAATGTTTGACTTATCTTTAGTGCATTTTATCATGAGATTAGCCAAAGCTTTTGATTTCTAATGTGAAGTGTGAAGTGCATATGCATGCTTCCCAACTCTTATGGATGACTTGTCAAACAATACGACCAGTAAACAAACCCCATGAAAAGACCGTTGGAAAACTTAATGCAGCATTGAAGTTTGCCCCTTGAGCCAAACACTTACCTACCACCTCTGACGTGCAAAACAGATAGAAAACATCAATATGGTAGGTGAGATTTTTGAATTTGGAAATGAGAGGGAAAAATGTTTTAGGTTAGGAGACAAAAGGAATGTTTCTACATTCATTTTTTCAATCAAGAGAGAGTTAGCAGATCAAGCAGATCAAAGAGAAGTTGCAGAGCTGAGTAGAGAAGGAAGAAGGAAAGAAGTTTGTGCTTGCAGTTGCACGTGTTTCCTTTCCTCACTCATTAAGTTTGTTGTTATTTATTTTTGTCTTGTTGAAGTAGTGATTTCTCCAGGCACCATTGTATGCAGCCATTAGAGTTGCAGGTTTAAAGTTTATTGAAGTTTGAAGTATTATTAGTTTAGGGTTATTTTAGGGTTTTCTGGTTGAAGCCGAATGCTCCCAAATTTTGTAATAGTTTAATGAAAGATTGAATAGAAAGCAAGCAAGCATACTTGAATCTATTGATCTTCCCTTGTATGTTGGATTTGAAAAATTTGTTTGAAAGCTTAAAGCTTTGACTCTCTGGTTTTAATGGTGAATGCATTCACGTTGGAATTTTTGAAGTTATAAACTTTAGTTGGAGTCGAGCTCATTGTGGCCGAGCATTGCCTTTGTGTGCCAAGCTTACTCGGCTTCCTTGTGTCGAGCTAACTCGGAACCTATATTCTACCTATCACTCGGCATCTGTTGGTGCCGAGCAAATTGCCACTCATCACATTCACGTGCCGAGCAATACTGGCACTTGGCAATTGTGAGTGCCGAGTAAATTTTTTAGGTTTAGGGTTGAGTTGTGAGTTTAAATTTTAATTTAAATCTCTCACAGTGTATCAGAGATTTGAGGCCCCACATCCAAAGTGAGTTAGGGAATTTTTTTTTCTTGGGATATTTATCATGGTAGGAGATGCAAGAAAGATATGGCTGCAGCCACTAGCATTTAATGGATAGAATTATGATACATTTGCAAAGAAGATGAAAACCATTATGGTTGCAAATGATTTGTGGGAGTTTGTAGTCAATGGATTTAATGATGTGACTGATCCAACTCAGTATTTTTGCCCTCACAAATGCACAAAAGACTCATTTGAAAGAGTCAAGGAGGAAAGATGCAAAAGCATTAAGTCTTATTGAAGCAGTAATGACAGAGACAATTTTTTCAAAGATTGCAGCAGCAAATTATGCAAAGGAAGCATGGGATATCCTTGAGATGAACTTCAAGGGGACTGATAAAGTCTGTACTGTAAAGCTACAGAACATCAGGAGGGAGTTTGAGAACCTTCAAATGAAGGAGAATGAATCAGTTGCAAACTCCAGTTCAAGGACCTCCAATGTGATTAACCAATTGAAGTCAAATGGAGAAGACTATAAAGAGCAGAGGATAGTGGAAAAGATATTGAGGAGTTTACCTCATAAATATGACCATTTGGTCATGACAATAGAAGAGGCAAAAGACCTCACTGTTTTGACAATGGATGAGTTGATGGGTTCTCTTCAAACCCATGAGCATAGGATCAATAGATCTACTTCTTCATCTTCCCAAGAGCAAGCATTCAAGTCTCAGAAAAATTCAAGAGGAAGGGGGAGAGGAAGAAATGGCTTAGGCAGGAACTCCAGAGGTAGAGGCCGAGGAAATGGAGGACAAAGAAATGCTGCAGCAGAAAGCTCAGGAAGAGAAGATGGAGCAAGTAGCTCACAAAATACTTCAAGAGGAGGTAAGAAAAGCTACAACTCAAATAAGAGTAATGTAGAATGCTACTACTATCATAAATATAGGCATTATGCAAATGAATGCTAGAAGAAGCAGAATGATTAGTCAGGACAAGCAAATGTAGCTGATGTGAACATGGGAAGTGGACCCAATGTTGCTGCCTTCATCATGTGTAATGTTGGTGAAGAAGGAAGCCCTGAGGTTTAGTACCTCGACAGTGGATGTAGCAACCACATGAGTGGTAATGAAACCTTGTTTTCATTCATTGAGAAGAGTTTCAAATTAGAAATTAAGACGGGTAACAATGGAACCCTACCAGTTGTGGGCAAAGGATCTATTATGGTCCGCACCAAGAAAGGTGAGAAAAGAGAAATACAAAATGTGTATTTCACCCCTGGTATGAAGCACAATTTGATGAGCATTGGTCAACTCATCCAAAATGGATACAAAGTGCTAATGGAGAATGACACGTGTGTCATTCATGAAAAGGATGGGAGTAAGAACTTACTTGCAGCAGTTCAAATGACAAAGAATAGAATGTTTCCCTTGAGGATAGAGACATTTTCTCATCTCAAGTTTTTGCTGCACATCACACACAATTAGCTCTAAGGAGTGTGATTCAAGACCCCTCATGGCTATGGCACCTTAGGTATGGTCATCTTGGCTATGCTGGTTTAAATTTATTGTCAAATAAAAGAATGGTAGAAGGTTTTCCATGAATAGGAAATTCATGTGACAAGTGTGAGGCTTGTATTTTGGGTAAGCAACATAGGATTCCCTTTAATTCTAGAAATTCTAGGAGGGCTACATATCCATTAGAGTTAGTGCATACCGACCTAGTCGGTCCTATGCAAGTTACTTCCATTGGGGGGAGTACTTATTTCATGACATTCATTGATGATTTCAGTCATAGGACATGGGTGTATTTCTTAAAGAACAAATCTGAAGCATTTGATAAATTTGTAGAATTTAAAGCTCGGGCTGAAAGAGAATGTGGACACTATATCAAGGTCCTTCGATCAGATAGAGGAGGGGAGCATACCTCCAATTCTTTTGTAAATTTTTGCAGGAAACATGGCATTAAGAAAGAGCTCACAGCCAGCTATACACCACAGCAGAATGGAGTGGCTGAAAGAAAGAACAGGACCATTGTTGAAATGGAAAGGAGCATGATGAAAGAGAAAGGTCTCCCAACTGAATTTTGGGGAGAGGCTGTGGCAACATTAGTTTACCTAATTAATAGGTGTCCTACAAAGGCAGTCCATGACAGAATTCCAATGGAAGCATGATCACGAATAAGATGGATAGTTGAACACCTAAGAGTGTTTGGATGTGTTGCATATGCACATGTGCCTAAAGAGCAAAGGAAAAAATTTGATGATAAAGGTGTGAAGTGCATTTTCACAGGGTACAACCCAGAATCAAAGGCATACAAATTGTATGACCCATTGAACAACAAGATGATGCTTTCAAGAGATGTGGAATTTCTTGAAAATCAGTCTTGGTATGGTTCAATTGATGAGTCACCAAGCACTTTTAGTAAAGTGCCAATTATGAGTGAAGAAGATGCTGATGAACAGCAAGAAGAAGGAGCAAATAGAAGAAAAGGCAAGCACATTCAGACATTGCCGAGCTCCTTTAGGCATGACCGAGTGTCAGTGCCGAGTAATAGTGAAGACTGAGCTGGTCAGCAAAGCAGCAACAGTGAAGATTCTAATCCCACACTCTCCTCCCTATTACCAAGAAAGACCAAGAGTCTAAGGGAGATATACCAAGATGAAAGGTATGAAGATTATGATGAGAGTGTTAATTTTGCATTATTTTCTCATAGTGATCTAGTATATTTTGAGGAAGCTATTAAGGAGAAGAAATGGTGTAATGCCATGGATGAGGAAATATATGCCATAGAAAGAAATGAGACATGGGAGCTAACTGAATTGCCTCCCAAGAAGCAAGTGATTGGAGTGAAATGGGTCTACAAGACCAAATGCAATGTTGAAGGCAAAATTGACAGGCATAAGGCAAGGTTCGTAGTCAAGGGCTACAAACAACAATATGGAAGAGATTATGATGAGACCTATGCCCCTGTTGCAAGATTGGAAATAGTGCGTGCTGTCATAGCAATTGTAGCTCAGCACAAGTGGAAGGTATTTCAAATGGATGTGAAGTTCGCCTTCCTTAATGGTGTATTGAAAGAAGAAGTATATGCGGAGCAGCCACCTGGTTATGAAGTTGCAGGTGAAGAGAACAAAGTATATAGGTTGAAGAGAGCTCTTTATGGGCTCAAGCAAGCTCCAAGAGCATGGTACAGTAGGATTGACTCATATTTGATGAGCAACGGCTTTAGCAAAAGCAATGGTGAGCCTACTCTCTACATCAAGATAGAAAATGGTAATGTGTTGATTGTTGTCTTGTATGTAGATGATTTAATTTTTATTAGTAATGACAAGGCTCTAATTGGTGAGTTTAAAGAGGTCATGAAAAGTGAATTTGAAATGACAGACCTAGGTCTCTTGAAATACTTTCTAGGCATAGAAGTAAAACAAATACATGATGGCATATTCATCTCTCAAGAAAAATATGCAGGGTAGATCTTGGAGAGATTTAAAATGAAGAATAGTAAGGAAGCCCCCACACCAACATCAGTAGGTTTGAAGTTGAGCAAGGAAGACTCTAGCAAGAGAGTGGATCCAACAGTATACAAGAGTATTGTTGGAAGTCTAATGTATTTGACTGCAACTCGGCCAGACCTAATGCATGCAGTAAGTTTGATTTCTAGATTTATGGAAACACCAAAGGATTCCCATTGGCAAGCGGGAAAAAGGATCCTAAGTTATGTGAAAGGTACCAAGGGATTTGGGATTTTATATACTGCAAATGTTGATTTCAAGTTGGTTGGTTACACGGATAGTGATTGGGCTGGAAGTATAGATGATAGGAAGAGCACTTCTGGATACATGTTTCGTATGGGATCGGGTGCAATTTCATGGGCATCCAAGAAGCAACCTATTGTTGCTCAATCTACAGCAGAGGCTGAATACATTATAGTAAATGCAGTAGCATGTCAAGCAATTTGGCTAAGGAGGATCTTGACAGATTTGAATGAAAGGCAAGAGGATGGAACCACAATTTATTGTGACAACATCTCATCAATTGCATTGTCAAAGAATCCAGTCTTCCATGGGAGAAGCAAGCATATTGAGATCATATATCACTTCATCAGAGATTTGGTGGAGAATGGGGATATCAAGATGGATTTTTGCAAGTCTGAGCAACAGTTTGCAAACATTTTCACAAAACCATTAGGCATTGGATCTTTTGTACACCTAAGAGAGTGTCTTGGTGTAGTTGATGTGGATCAGCTGTGATCCTTGTTTTTTTTAGCTCGGGACAAAGGGGGAGTGTTGGAAAACTTAATGTAGTGTTGAAGTTTGCCCCTTGAGCCAAACGCTCACCTACCACCTCTGACACCTAGAACAGATAGAAAACATCAATACGGTAGGTGAGATTTTTGAATTTGGAAATGAGAGGGAAAAATGTTTCAGGTCAAGAGACAAAAGGAATGTTTCTACATTTATTTTTTCAATCAAGAGAGATTTAGCAGATCAAGCAGATCAGAGAGAAGTTGCAGAGCTGAGCAGAGAAGGAAGAAGGAAAGAAGTTTGTGCCTGCAGTTGCATGTGTTTCCTTTCCTCACTCAGTAAGTTTTTTTTAATTTGGTTTTCTCCTGTTGAAGCAGTGATTGCTCTAGGCACCATTGTATGCAGCCATTAGAGTTGCAGGTTTAAAGTTTATTGAAGTTTGAAGTATTATTAGTTTAGGGTTATTTTAGGGTTTTCTGGTTGAAGCCGAATGCTGCCAAATTTTGTAATAGTTTAATGAAAGATTGAATAGAAAGAAAGCAAGCATACTTGAATCTATTGATCTTCCCTTGTATGTTGCATTTGAGAAATTTGTTTGAAAGCTTAAAGCTTTGACTCTCTGGTTTTAATGGTGAATGCATTCACGTTGGAATTTTTGAAGTTATAAACTTTAGTTGGAGCCGAGCTCACTCAGCATCCATTAGTGTCGAACACTTCATTGTGGCTGAGCATTGCCTTTGTGTGCTGAGCTAACTCGACACCTATATTCTGCATGTCACTCGACATCTATTGGTGCCGAGAAAATTGCCACTCGACACATTCACGTGTCGAGCAAAACTGTCACTCGACATCTCTTGGTGTCGAGAAAATTGCCACTTGGCACATTCACATGCCGAGCAATACTGGCACTTGATAATTGTGAGTGCCGAGTAAATTTTTTAGGTTTAGGGTTGAGTTGTGAGTTTAAATTTTAATTTAAACCTCTCACAAAGACACTCCATCAACAAACTTTCTACACACAGAATATGGGCCCAATCGTAAATGACAATAAAAATTTGACTAGTCTCTTTGTCACAATGAAGTGGTAAGTCAGCATGACAATTGGTGACAAATGAAACATCATTGTAAAAAGTCACCTTAATAAATATCTCAACCTGTGTTTGTTTAAATTGGTGTGCTCTAAAATTTCCCAAGATTTTTCTTGCTTTCTTTTCCTTTCATACGACCAGGCAATCTTTACAGACTAGGTCAAATTTAGAGCTATTATATATGATTTCTTAAGAGTATCTTTCATTTTAATGTTTTAGAGTTGCAAAACAATCACTTGAATGATCAATTGGGAGGAAGAAAAGAAGATAAAAGATGGTGAGAAGTTCTTAAATTGTTTTACCAGTGCTAATTGCATTCATGTGTGTGTCATGTGAAGGATCTCATTTGAGGAATCATTTCTACAAGAAGAGTTTCCCATCGACAGAGCCCACAATTAGGAATGTTGTGAAGAAATACATAGCCAAGGATCGAACCCTTGCCGCTCCTCTTCTACGCATGAATTTCCATGATTGTTTTGTTCGGGTCAATCCACGAACGACGTCACTGTAACAGGTTCAAAGAATGTGAAACTGAAAAAAAAATGAGAGAGCAACAATATAAAATGCTGAAATTACTGATTTAGATCATTCGGATACATACATAATTGATACTTAAAAAATGACATTGAAACGATACTGAATAATATACTAGAATGATATGAATAATGATATAAAAATAACACTAAATCAATTAGATTGATGTTTGGGCATCTTTATATAGTTTTATTTTCCCTTACAACAATTGCTTACGGGAATAACTTCCCAACAACTATATATTGAACTGATATTATATTTATCTAATCTAAACACAAAAACTAACCTAATTAATGAAATAAACCTAACATTCTCCCCTAATTACATTAATTAATGCAATAAGTCCAACATTAATAACCTAATTAATGTAATAAGTCCAAAATTCCCCCCCCCCCCCTATTACATTAATCTAACAAAATTGAAAAGCCTTCACCAATATTACAAACTTTAATGAAGCTCCATCTTTGAAAGTAGTCTACAACTTTAGATTATGAATCCTAATCCTGAAGTTGAGCTCCTTTACCAATCTTTAAAAGTAGTCAGCAACTTCATATTTCAAATCTTAATCCTAAAGTTGAGCTCCTTCACCAATCTTTGTAAATAGTCTGCAACTTCAGATTTCATATCTTAATCCTAAAGTTGCCCTCATATCCCAACTTCAAACTATAAATCTTGAAGTTGATCACATAATAACATTGTTTCCACCTCCCTTACACAACGAGACATAGTTCCTCCACAATTTCACATCTCCATGGAGTGTGTCTGATGCCTACTTTGGTGCTACACATGAGACGCCTTTCCTCCAAAAGTCCACATCTCCTCAAGTGCCATAGAAACAATCATCACTAATATGTCTGGACATCTTTGCTTTGAAAGTCGACATCTCCTCCGAGGGTCTCAAACGCCATTCTTGAAATCTTCCTCCCCCCTCACTCAATAGAAGGACAATCGCATAGCCAAGCCCCCTCTTTTCTTCAGGGACACAAATCTATCAATTCCCCTCTAATCTTTAGGGAGGAATTGGCCAAGCCCCAGCTTTATAGGGACACAAATAGGTGCTTCTCATGTAGTAATCATCTCTAAACAAGAAGCTAGCTTGAGATGATAAAAATTCTCCAACGTCCATTTCCTCCAGCCTCCTATTTACTTATTTGAAATTCTTTAATGCACAAATCTTGTATCAATTTCAGGTGGATTATCACAATCATTAGTATTTGAATGTATTGTGAAATCACAAAAGTTTGTCTCACCTTCAACTGCAAAAAAGGTTGTATTTTTCTTCAACTTCTCATCAATAAGGTCTTTGGCCCCCTAAAAACAATTCATTTGTACATGTCCACTTTTCTGACAATAAAAACATTTTATTTCTCTTCTACCAAGAATACTAGATTTATTTCTAGCAAATAAAACACAATCCTCAATAAAATTATGACTCTTATGAGCTCTATTTCCTTCATTAATTAAAGAAGAAATTATAGTTTCTAGGCTAAGATTCATTTTGTTCAAAGTGAAAGAAATATGATCAAAGCTTGAAGGCATGCTACTAAGTAGGGTTGCTTTGGCATCATCATCATCAATTTTAGAGTTCACACCTGCAAGTTGATTAAGAAGTGAACGAAAAGTACTTATATGTTGAACAATGTTATCACCTTCATTCATCTTCAACATAAACAACTTTTGTTTTATAGACATTTTTGCACTAGAAGCTTATGAACGAAACAAGGTGTTAAGCCCATCCCATATTTCGTTTGAAGTATTTGAAAGATCAACATGGTGAAAATATGCATCTAATAGGGGTATGTGCAAGATCATGGTGTACCAAACTATGGCCTTAAGTGGCAGTGAAAAATTAGCAAACCAGGTTTATTTCAACTTGACACATAGTTTTGAAGTGGTTATGGACTTTATATCAAAAAGTCGTAAGAAAATAATCTGTAACAAATTGAATGTAGTTTCTAAACTACTAGGCCTTATCAGGAGAAAAAAATAATTAATTGGTGAAAAGTTTGAATTTTAATGCAGTACTAAGAAAATTTCAGGGCGAAAATAAAAAGTAGGTGTATGTCTGACCACCTTAATCAAAATCAAATCATAATATTTTTTTAATATAATTATAGATATGAAAAGTAGACTCATGCCTAGATGTGACGCATAATTTTTGGTTTTTTTATTCCAAACAAATAATTAACTATGAATTTTCTACCAAAACTTTTTTGGAAAAAAAAAAGTCCCGTGTCTGATCACCCTAACTAATAGAAAATTTTACCAAATTTTTCTTATACTAGCCAAAGTATAGAATGTGATGCAACTTTTAGATTTAAAAAATGTTATACCGTTTGAAAGTTGTAGCTATTTTTCAATCAGTATGTCAATCATCACTTTACAATTATCTTCATTGATAATTAACTAATAAATACTTATCGAACTCAAAATTTGACAGAAATTATATTTATGGAATCTAGAGATTGATATTAAAAAACCCTTTTCGTTTTATTCAATTTCGATCAAAATAACATTGTCAGGCAGCTACCCGAAGTCTGAGTATCACTAAAACCCTCTTCAAACACGTCTTTTGGGTTCACCGGGTGGCTTGGTATTTACCAAGCCTAATCGGATATCCGATATGTTGAGGTGGGAAAATTTAAAATCTCAACCCATTTTGGAGGGAAAATTGGGTTTAAACGTCACAACTTATTATTTTTAAATTATTTCACTTATATTACTATGTAAAGATGTATTTTAATATATTATATATATAATAACATAATGTAAAGATATAAGATATAATCTAACAATATATACTAATATATTATGTTAATCTTATTACAATCTATAAATATAATTTATATTATTATTATTTTTATTAAATATAATAACGTAATTTATATGTATATAAAATACGTATTATATATTATTATATTAATATGTATAATAATATATTATATATATAATAACGTAATGTATTAAATATAAATATATAATATGTATTATATATATTATTATATTAATAATTATGTTATTAATATATATATATATAATAACATAATATTTTCATTAAATATAATAAAGTAATACATATATATATATATATATATATATATATATATATGTTATTAATCTATATATAATAACGTAATATTTTTATTAAATATAATAATGTAATATATATATTTAATTATATTAATATGTATGTTATTAATAGATATGTATATTATTAGTATATATGAGTCAAAGGGGGTTATAGGTCAACCATTGACCTCCTTTGATGCATTAAACGACAACATATGTCCTTAAGGGTCCTAAGAGCCCTAGGGACATATTACAATAGTTAATATGGGTCAAAGGGGCTCATAAGGTGACCTATGACCCCTTTTGATTGATTAAATGACGATATATGTCCCTACGGGTCTTAGGACCCCAAGGGACATATTTGAATTGTTCATATGGGTCAAAGGGGGTCATAGGGTGACCTATAACCCCCTTTGACCCATTAAACGATGACATATGTCTCTAGGGGTCCTAGGACCCCTAGGGACATATTCGAATGGGTAATATGGGTCAAAGGGGGTCATAGGTCCATTTGACCCATTAAATGATGACATATATCCCTAGGGGTTCTAGGACCCCTAAGGACATATTTGAATGGGTAATATGGGTCAAAGGGGGTCATAGGGTGACCTATGACTTGTTTCGACTAATTAAACGACAACATATCTCTCTAGGTATCCTAGAACCCCTAAGGACATATTCGAATGGGTAATATGGGTCAAAGGGGGTCATAGGTTACCCTCTTTAACCCATTAAATGACAACATATGTCGGTAGGGGTCCTCGGACCCCTAGGAATATATTCGAATGGGTCACATGGGTCAAAGGGGGTTTTGACCCATATGAACAATTAAAATATGTCGCTAGGGGTCCTAGGACCCCTAGGGACATATTCGAATCGTTCATATGGGTCAGGGGGTCATATGTGACCTATGACCCCCTTTGACCTGTTAAATGACGACATATGTCTCTAGGGGTCCTAGCACCCCTAGGGACATATTCGAATTGTTTATATGGGTCAAAGGGGGTCATAGGGTGACCTATGAACCCCTTTGACCCATTAAACGATGACATATGTCTCTAGGGGTCCTATAACCCCTAAGGACATATTCGAATCGTTCATATGGGTCAAAGGGGGTCATAGGGTGACCTATGACACCATTTGACCCATTAAATGATGACATATGTCCCTAGGGGTCTTAGGACCCATAGGGACATATTCGAATCGTTCATATGGGTCAAAGGGGGTCATAGGGTGACCTATGACCCCCTTTGACCCATTAAACGATGACATACCCCTTTGACCCATATGAACGATTCGAATATGTCCCTAGGGGTCTTCTAGGGAAATATTTGAATTGTTCATATGGGTCAAAGGGGGTCAAAGGGTGACCTATGACGCCTTTTGACCCATTAAATGATGAAATATGTCCTTAGGGGTCCTGGGACCCCTAAGGACATATTCAAATAGTTCATATGGGTAAAAGAGGGTCATAGGGTGCCCTATGACCCCATTTGACCCATTAAACGATGACATATGTCCCTAAGGGTCCAAGGGACATATTCGAATGGGCCATATGGGTCAAAGGGTGTCAAAGGTCACCCTATGACCCCCTTTGACCCATATGAACGATTCAAATATGTTCTTATGGGTCCTAAGATCCATAGGAACATATTCGAATCGTTCATATAGGTCAAAGGGGGTCATAGGGTGCCTTATGACACCTTTTGACCCATTAAATAACGACATATGTCCCTAGGGGTCCTAGGACCAATAAGGACATATTTGAATCGTTCATATGGGTCAAAGGGGGTCAGAGGTCTATGACCCCCTTTTACCCATTAAACGATGACATATGTCCCTAAGGGTCCTAAGACCCATAGGAAAATATTTGAATCGTTCATATGGGTCAAAGGGGGTCATAGGGTGCCTTATGACACCTTTTGACCCATTAAACGATGACATATGTCCCTAGGGGTCCTAGGACCAATAAGGACATATTTGAATCGTTCATATGGGTCAAAGGGGGTCATAGGTCACCCTATGACCCCCTTTGACCCATTAAACGACAACATATGTCCCTAAGGGTTTTAGGACACCTAGGGACATATTCGAATGGGTAATATAGGTCAAAGGGGGTCATAGGGTGACCTATGACTCTCTTTGACCCATTAAATGATAAGATATGTCTCTAGGAGTCCTAGAACCCCTAGGGACATATTCGAATGGGTAATATGAGTCAAAAGGGGTCATAGGGTGACTTATGACTCTCTTTGACTCATTAAACGATAGCATATGTCGCTAGGGGTCCTCAGACCCCTAAGAACATATTCGAATGGGTCATATGGGTCAAAGGGGGTCATATGGTGACCTATGACCCCCTTTGACTCATTAAACGATGACATATGTCTCTAGGGGTCCTAAAACCCTTAGGGACATATTCGAATTGTTCATATGGGTCAAAGGGGATCATAAGGTGACCTATGACCCCCTTTGACCCATTAAAAGATGACATATGTTCCTACGGGTCTTGGGACCCCTAGGGACATATTCGAATCGTTCATATGGGTCAAAGGGGGTCATAGGGTGACCTATGACTCCCTTTGACACATTAAATGATGACATATGTCCTTAGGGGTTCTAGGACCCCTAGAGACATATTTGAATGGGTAATATGGGTCAAAAGGGGTCATAGAGTGACCTATGACTCTCTTTGACCCATTAAACGACAACATATGTCTTTAGGGTCTTAGAACCCCTAGGGACATATTCAATGGGTAATATGGGTCAAAGGGGGTCATAGGGTGACCTATGACCCTCTTTGACCTATTAAATGATGACATATGTGACTAGGGGTCCTCGAACCACTAGGAACATATTTGAATGAGTCATATGGGTCAAAGGGGGTTATAGGGTGACCTATGACCCCCTTTGACCCATTAAACGATGACATATGTCCCTAGAGGTTCTAGGACCCCTAGGGACATATTCGAATGGGTCATATGGATCAAAGGGTGTCATAGGGTGACTTCTGACCCCCTTTGACCCATTAAGTGACAACATATATCTCTAGGGGTCCTATAACCCTTAGGAACATATTCAAATTATTCATATGGTTCAAAGTCGGTCATAGAGTGACCTATGACACCCTTTGACCAATTAAACGATGACATATGTCCTTAGGGGTCTTAGGACCCCTAGGGATATATTTGAGTCGTTCATATGGGTCAAAGGGGATCATAAGGTGACTTATGACCCCTTTTGACCCATTAAATTATGACATATATCGCTAGAGGTCCTCGGACCCCTAGGAACATATTCGAATGGGTCATATGGGTCAAAGGGAGTCATAGGGTGCCCTATGACCCCCTTTGACTCATTAAACAACGACATATGTCTCTAGGAGTCTTATAACCCCTAGGGACATATTTGAATTGTTCATATGGGTCAAAAGGGGTCATAGGGTGACCTATGACCCCCTTTGACCCATTAAACAATGACATATGTCCCTGAGGGTCCTAGGACCCATAAGTATATATTCGAATCGTTCATATGGGTCAAAGGAGGTCATAGGGTCACCTGTGACCCCCTTTGACCTACTAAATGATGACATATGTCACTAGAGGTCCTCAGACCCCCAGGAACATATTCGAATGGGTCACATGGGTCACCCTATGACCCCCTTTGACCCATTAAATGATGACATATGTCTCTAGGGGTCCTAGAACCCCTAAAAAAATATTCAAATTGTTCATATGGGTCAAAGGGGTTCATAGGGTGACCTATGACCCCCTTTGACCCATTAAATGATGACATATGTCTCTAGGAGTCCTATAACCCCTAGGGACATATTCAAATCATTCATATGGGTCAAAGGGGGTCATAGGGTGACCTATGACACCCTTTGACCCATTAAATGACAACATATGTCCCTAGGGGTCCTAGGACCCCTAGGGACATATTCGAATCGTTCATATGGGTCAAACGGGGTCATAGGGTGACCTACGACCCCCTTTGACACATTAAATGACGACATATGTCTCTAGGGGTCCTATAACCCCTAGGGACATATTCGAATCGTTCATATGGGTAAAAGGGGGTCATAGGGTGTCCTATGACACCTTTTGACCCATTAAATGACAACATATGTCCTTAGGGGTCCTGGGACCCCTAAGGACATATTCGAATTGTTGATATGGGTCAAAGGGGGTCATAGGGTGCCCTATGACCCCCTTTGACCCATTAAACGATGACATATGTACCTAAGGGTCGTAGGGACATATTCAAATGGGCCATATGAGTCAAAGGGGTTCATAGGGTGACCTATGACCCCCTTTGACCTATTAAACAATGACTTATGTCCCTAGGGGTCCTAATATCCCTAGGGACATATTAGAATCGTTCATATGGGTCCGAGGGGGTCATAGGGTGCCTTATGACACCCTTTGACCCATTAAACGATGACATATGTCCCTAGGGGTCCTAGGACCCATAGGGACATATTTGAATCATTCATATGGGTCAAAGGGGGTCATAGGTCACCCATTAAATGATGACATATGTCCCTAGGGGTTCTAAGACCCCTAGAGACATATTTGAATGGGTAATATGGGTCAAAAGAGGTCATAGGGTGAGCTATGACTCTCTTTGACCCATTAAACGATAACATATGTCTCTAGGGGTCGTAGAACCCCTAGGGACATATTCAAATGGGTAATATGGGTAAAAGGGGGTCATAGGGTGACCTATGACCCTCTTTGACCTATTAAACAAAAACATATATCGCTAGGGGTCCTCAGACCCCTAAGAACATATTCGAATGGGTCATATGGGTCAAAGGGGGTCATAGGGTGACCTATGACCTCCTTTGACCCATTAAACAATGACATATGTCTCTAGGGGTCCTAGAACCCTTAGCGACATATTCAAATTGTTCATATGAGTCAAAGGGGGTCATAGGGTGACCTTTGACCTTCTTTGACCCTTTAAACGATGACATATGTCGCTAGGGGTCCTCAGACCCCTAGGAACATATTCGAATGGTTCATATGGGTCAAAGGGTGTTTTCACCCATATGAACGATTGAAATATGTCGCTAGAGGTCCTAGGACCCCTAGGGACATATTCAAATTGTTCATATGGGTCAGGGGGGTCATAGGTGACCTATGACCCCCTTTGACCCATTAAATGATGACATATGTCTCTAGGGGTCCTAGCACCCCTAGGGACATATTCGAATTGTTCATATGGGTCAAAGGGGGTCATAGGGTGACCTATGACCCCCTTTGACCCATTCAATGATGACATATTTTGCTAGGGGTCCTAGAATCCCTAGGGACATATTCTAATTGTTCATATGGGTCAAAGTGGGTCATAGTGTGACCTATGACCCCCTTTGACCCATTAAACGATGACATATGTCTCTAGGGGTCCTATAACCCCTAAGGACATATTTGAATCGTTCATATGGGTCAAAGGGGGTCATAGAGTGACCTATGACACCCTTTGACCCATTAAATGATGACATATGTCCCTAAGGGTCCTAAGACCCCTAGGGACATATTTGAATCGTTCATATGGGTCAAATGGGATCATAGGGTGACCTATGACCCCCTTTGACCCATTAAACAATGACATATGTCTCTAGGGGTCCTATAACCCCTAGGGACATATTCGAATTGTTCATATGGGTGACCTATGACCCCTTTGACCCATTAAACGACGATATATGTCTCTAGGGGTCCTATAACCCCTAGGGACATATTCAAATTGTTCATATGGGTCAAAGGGGGTCATAGGGTGACCTATGAGACCCTTTGACCCATTAAATGACGACATATGTCCTTAGGGGTCCTAGGACCCCTAAAGACATATTCGAATCGTTCATATGGGTCAAAGGGGGTCATAGGCACCTTTGACCCATTAAATGATGACATATGTCCCTAAGGGTCCTAGGGACATATTTGAATGGGCCATATGGGTCAAAGGGGGTCATAGGGTGACCTACGACCCTCTTTGACCCATTAAATGACATATATCCCTAGGAGTCTTAGGACCCCTACAGACATATTCAAATCGTTCGTATGTATATGGGTTAAAAAATGAAAGGATATATATACAATATTTATACTATTTTATGATAATAATAATAATATAATTAAACATTAAATATAAATATTATCATATCTATAATAATAATAATACTATTATAGCTATAATAATAATATATATATTAATAATATATTGTAGCATAATAATAATAATAATAATAATATAAATAAACACTAAATATTTACACTATTATATCTATAGTAATAATATTAATACTATTATGGGTATAATAATATTGATACTATAGCTATATTAATACTATATATTAATATTACTATATATTAATACTATTATATATTAATACTATTGATACTTTATATTAATACTATTATACTATTAATACTATTATATATTAATACTACTATACTATTAGCTTAGTAATAAACCAAAGTTGGAAAATTATAGCAAGTTTTCCCTCCAAAAATTCACTTTGCAATATCGGATATCCGATTTCAAATCGGATATCCAATTTCAAATCGGATATCCAATTTAGGATCGGATATCCGATTTTACTGGCACCAATTCCCAATAATTCCCTGTCCCTGCAGACCCGACAACATCACTTTTCAACTTTTTTTTTCACGAGTTTTGAAAAAAGTCGCGTTTTGGGGCCCAACTAATCAAAAAAAAATTAAAATATAACCTTAGATGTTCGAATTTGTCATCTGAATGGGAAGCAGCAGTCGTCGAAAGGATAAATGCAAAAGGAAGATATCCAATGAAGACATTGCGACATATTTAGAGAAAGGGACAAAATGGAACACCGAAGAAAAAGGCAAGGTATGCTAAATATCAGTCAAGTTGACGATGAATTAATCGAAGGTGAAATCATAGAATCAGATAATGAATATGTATAGTTAGGGAATGAAAATGTACCTATTGAAAATGATAATGACAAAATTTAAAATTTGGAGAATGAAAATTTTGAAGAAGAAATGCCACTAAGTCATAATCCAAATTGCATAATTGACCATGTCGAAGATGACAATGCACAGGAACCTAATGCACAAGAACCTTACATATCTTCTAATTATAATCGACATGAAGGTTCTAAAACACCAAAATGGATAATTGAAATTGATGAAACGATTATTGCTAGTTTGGAAGGAAAAAAATTAGAAAGAACCATTTGGTTATGGGCTTCAAGACTATATCAGATGTTTTTCGGCAACAAGACAGTGGTAGAGTAATGTCAGCTTTTTATACACTTATTAAAGATGCAAAAAATGAGCCTATGCTTTCCAAATTAAAGATTCGTGTCAATAAAAAGTTGGAAAGAAATGCCATTATTGTGAAGAATATTTTCAGTGCTCTCAATAGCATTGGGAAAAATAGTAGAGAGAAGGATAATAGAGCTTCTCGAAGGGTCATTACAACCTGTTTGGTAAGTCATCATTTGAGAAAGGGTAGATATATGAGACAAAATTGTATTTATTTGAATCTAAATCATACTACTTTGAGAAGAGCACTTAGTCGACGAGAGAAAATTGATGATCCTCTTCAAAATGAAACATGGGCATTTGGTGGGAGACTTCCATGTTTTGATAAGAAGCTATCCGACGATGTGAAGGAAGAAGGTACACAATTTTGGCACTCTAACTCATGAGTATCACCCAATGCTAACGATGTCTTAAAGTTGAGAATTGACATCAGAGATCGCACGCCACATCCTAAACACCATTTAGAAGTAAGTCAAACTATGTTGTTCAAAAAATTTAGAGAGAGTCATCCAAGTCTTCATATATCACAAAGGGCTTTTGAATCTTTGAATCCATTTTATTGTGTGCCACTCAAAATTTGAAATACATGTTGTTGCAAATATCATGTTGAGTTTTCTATGCACCATGAACTATTATGCTCCATCCGTTCTACTTTGCATAGTAAAGAAATGTTGGAGGATTGTAGGGCTAGTTGGCTTCCAAAATCATCAAGAGACTTGCTAGATCAACTCTTATATCGTAGAGTTTATGGTTGTTCCTTTTATAGAAATGCTTGCTTAAATGAGAAGTGTTCAGAATGTGGTGGCTTATCCAAGTTTGACACATGTTTCCATGAGGGGTGCGAACAAGATCTTGGAAAGACAATACTAAAAAAAAAGGTATATGAAATGGTGAAATACACATTGAAGAGTGGGAGTGAGAGCTCTAGATGTGAATTGGTTGGAAAAGATATCAGTGTGGCTAATTTTATTTCAGATTTCAAGGCAAATCTTTTTTATAAGTATGCAAGACATAGTCACAGGTCTCAGTGGTTGGATCAACAATCTAGAACGTGTAAGGAGACTTTTCCCATTGGCACTATTATATCAGTTGTTGATTTTGCTGAGAACTACACATTGCAACCTCAAAATGAGACAAAATCTCAGTATTACAACTCCATTCAGATTGCAATTTTTGTTCACATAACATATAGACATGCCCCTGATAGTACAGAAGATAATCGAAAGATTATTAGAGAGTATCATTTTTATATGAGTGATGATAGATCTCACTCTCACGAGTTTGTGCAACATTGTTTTGAGAATTTTTTTGATTTCTTACATGAGCATACAATTGCTATGGATAGACATATCATTTGGTCAGATAACTATATAGGTCAATTCAAGAATGCTCACATGTTTTATTGGTTGTGTAGGATGCACGTAGAGAGAGGAGTGCCTCATATTTGGAGTTTTTTTGAGTCTGGCCATGGAAAAGGGGAACATGATGGAGCAGGGGCATGTGTGAAGAGAGCTCTAGTTAAGGAGCAACTGAAGATTTCAGCAACAGAGCTTCTTGATGCTCGTAGCATTGTTGATTGGTGTAGTTTAGCATTATCCCAGGGGGAACTCTTGATTTAGTAGTACGCAGGTTCTTTTGGTTGGTTAAGGAAGGGTCCATAGGTGATAGATCAGATTGTGCTACAGTGAGAGACTCATCAAAAATGCATTCATTTTGGAGCTCTAATTCTAGTACATGGACAATTTGGACATGACAACTAGCTTGTTTTTGTTGGACTTGTTTTCAGTGTGATTGGGATCATTGTGAGTCAAGTGAGCGGGTGGACACATGGGCTCCACATTATCTTACTCCATTGTCTATCATACCCTCTATCAAAAATGATGACATGGAAAGTTCACTTGAGCATAACCATCTATCAGATCTACTTCAGTCAGGACATGTCTTTGCATTGGTTGCACCACAGGGGAATGATGAGAAATCCGATTATTGGTTAGCATGTTGTGTAAGAGGCAAAAAAAAACTTGCGCAACCGATCATAGATGATGATGGATTCACGTATCCTATTGGTTCAGTGGTTGTTGCTGGAACATGGCTGCGGACATACATGCTTAGAAGGAATGAAATTCCTGCATTCAAAGACTATCAAAAGCACAAAGTAATTCTCATATATTCACATCTTATTATAGCAACAAATGTAAAGTTATTGAAGCATCAAGGAAGGCCAAAAGTAAAAGAAATTTTTACTATTGCTAATGCTGATCATGAAGCCCTGTTGGAAACCCTAAAATAGAGAGAGGACCCTATTGGAATACTCGACTAGGTATATATAGTTCTTATGTTATTTTCTTCATAATGATTTAATGAATTGATGATTATCTTGTTTAATAAAATAAGTTACTAATTTTTTATGATATTGGAATGTAGGTACATCATGAAGAGTTGGAGGGGGGTGGTATTGGGGAGAATTTCTAAAATTTATGATGTATTATGATGTAAAATGTGTAGTTTTTTGTATATGGTTTTTGTATTTTGGTAGGTTCTTTGTAAGGAATTATAAGAGGAAGATATTGAACAAGTTCTTCCAAATCATATTTGCATGTGATACAAGGCTATAACGACAATTTTAATAGCATTTATAACTATATGAAAGATAATTGCATGCGGATATCTTATTACAAATTTGGTTTTTTCCTTATTTGACATAAAGCTGACATTATGATTATTAAAACTATTTTTATCAAACTAATCAAATAAGAAAAATCTAGAAAGTACGGATGAACAATTAGAATACTTGATTTCTTCCATTTTGCAACCAATCATAGCATTTGAAAGCATAAAGAGTCATAATATTGTATAATGTTTTGAAGAACTTTCATATTGAAAAGTTGTATGAAGCACATTTGGGATAAGCCATGAAATCCATGAAAGAAGATAGCATGTAGGATAAGCAATTAAAGCTAATAAGCAAGATAGCACATGCATAATGACATGATATGAAGTTGGATATGAAGGCTATGAGTGGATAAGAAAGTAAAATAGGGTATGCATGGTTAGCTTGATTTTCTTTTAGTTGTAGCCCTTGAGGGTACGCATGGTCTATATGGAAAGAATTAGGTTCTTTGTTTGGTGGAGGCATTTTCGAAAGCTTTGACACTTTAGGAGGTTCATTAGTGTTATAAGAAGTGAAGGTGTCAAGGAAATCATCACTTGACATAGGTTCATCAGCATGATCTTGTGAAACATGAGTCATTAGAGGTATCAACAATCCCATCATAAATGAGATCTTGGATTTTATGTTTCAACACTATGAAATCTTTAGTTTTATGAAAATTTCTTCCATGGAGATTAATTTAAGAATGCCCCGTGTGTATGTAAAGGTCTTAAGGGAGATTAATTTAAGAATGCAATATTCTCCTCTAACCTTTTCTCAAGTTTAGAATTGATTTCTATCATGTGCTTAGAGAGATGAAGGTAAGAAAGATTATTTGTCTCTTCTAGCTCTTTGTATTGAACATAAAGAAAGAGAGATGACAAGTGAACAAATTTAAGTGTAGTCAATAGATCAAGGAAACCATTTAGTGAAATAAATTCTTAGTATGCATATCATAGAGCATGAAGTTAGAAAATACCAATAGCTCTAAGACCAAAGAGCCATTTTAAGCATGTTCAAGCACTAGAGACATAGAAAATCAAAGTCAATTTATGAAACTCCCCTTAGCAAAAAATGCAAAAAAAATTTGCATTTGACATTTTGACTTGGTTGAAAAAGTTTGACAATAATTGATAATATTGCAAGCTTGATGTTCAGAAGCAAATTTTTTTCCAAGAAAGATAGTGACACATGTAGTAGTCTTCAAACAATCAAGCAAGGCACAAAGCAACCTTTCATGATACAAGTCAAAGGGGTCAACCTTTCTTGACAACTTTTCAAAATCTAACTCCTAACGGCTACAAGTCAGTGCCATTAGCTCCGAGTGGGTGGGTGAACCATAGTGACACCCTTGTTCCAACCACGTAGACCCTCTATCATCCGTGGCCACCCCATACCGAGGAGTCTCCAAGGTGTTCTAATTGCATTTTGAGGTCGATCTTTTGAGGGTCATCACTCAGAGCTCGTGAGGGCTATCGATGAACTATCAAATGCTACAGGACGGTGATATTGAGGCCTAAAATAAGTTATCTCATTTTTGAGAGATCACATTCCATTTGGATTCAGCACAGCAATCTCGCTCGATGCCAAAACTCGCAGTGTGCTTCAGTTCATAGGTGCACCACAACATAGCTTTGAAACTGCTGATCTTGGCATCAAATCGTCAGTGCCATTAGCTTTGGATGGGCGGGTGAACCCTAGTCACACCCTTGTTTTGGCCACGAAGACCATCCATCATTTGCGGCCACCCCGTACTGAGGAGTCTCCAAGGTGCTCTAAGTGCATTTTGAGGTCGATCTTTCGAGGGTCATAACTCAGAGCTCATGAGGGCTAACGATGAACTATTAAATGCTACATGATGGTGATACTGAGGCCTAAAATAACCTATCTCATTTTTGAGAGATCACATTCTGTTTGGATTCAGCACAGCGATCTTGCTCGATGCCAAAACTCGCAGTGTGCCTCAGTTCATAGGTGCACCACAGCGTAACTTTGAAACCACTAATCTTGGCATTGAATCATCAGTGCCATTAGCTCTGGATGGGTGGGTGAACCCTAGTCACACCCTTGTTCTAGCCACAAAGACCATCCATCATTTGTGGCCACCCCATACTGAGGAGTCTCCAAGGTGCTCTAAGTGCTTTTTGAGGTTGATCTTTCGAGGGTCATAACTCAGAGCTCGTAGGGCTATCGATGAACTATCAAATGCTACAGGCTGGTGATACTAAGGCCTAAAATAACCTATCTCATTTTTGAGAGATCACATTCCGTTTGGATTCAGCACAATGATCTCGCTTGATGCCAAAACTCAGAGTGTGCCTTAGTTCATAGGTGTACCACAACGTAACTTTGAAACCGTTGATCTTGGCATCGAATCGTCAGTGCCATTAGCTCCAGATGGGCGGGTGAACTCTAGTCACACCCTTGTTCTAGCCACGAAGACCATCCATCATTTTCGACCACCCCGTACCGAGGAGTCTCCAAGGTGCTCTAAGTGCATTTTGAGGTCGATCTTTCGAGGGTCATAACTCAGAGCTTGTGAGGGCTATTGATGAACTGTCAAATGCTACAGGATGGTGATACTAAGGCCTAAAATAACCTATTCATTTTTGAGAGATCACATTCTATTTGGATTTAGCATAGTGATCTCGCTCGATGCCAAAACTTGCAGTGTGCCTCAGTTCATAGGTGCACCACAACGTAACTTCAAAATTGCTGATCTTGGCATCGAATTGTCAGTGCCATTAGCTCTGGATGGGTGGGTGAACCCTAGTCACACCATTTTTCTAGCCACAAAGACCATCCATCATTTGCGGCCACCCCGTACCGAGGAGTCTCCAAGGTGCTCTAAGTGCATTTTGAGGTTGATCTTTTGAGGGTCATAACTCAGAGCTCATGAGGGCTATCGATGAACTGTCAAATGCTACAGGACTGTGATACTGAGGCCTAAAATAACCTATCTCATTTTTGAGAGATCACATTCTATTTGGATTCAGCATAGTGATCTCGCTCGATGCCAAAACTTGCAGTGTGCCTCAGTTCATAGGTGCACCACAACGTAACTTTGAAATCGCTGATCTTGGCATCGAATCGTCAGTGCCATTAGCTCTAGATGGGTGGGTGAACCCTAGTCACACCCTTGTTCTGGCCATGAAGACCATCCATCATTTGTGGCCACCCCGTACCGAGGAGTCTTCAAGGTGCTCTAAGTGCATTTTGAGGTCGATCCTTTGAGGGTCATAACTCAGAGCTCGTGAGGGCTATCAATGAACCATTAGAGGAGACAAGTTTGAAAGGATGGAGTGGCTTAGTGTTTTTGCTAAAATAAGTTAGTGGGAAGGCTTTATTAGAGGGTCTTGGCCAAACTAGTGGGGTGTTTGCCCACTCTCTAATTTTAGAGACAGGTAGGTTTTGGAGGGAGATTAGGGGAGCTCTACTACAACTATCCTTACCCTAGATTGGACCAAGGTTGGTATCTCAAACTTGCTTCTTTTCTATTTCTTTCTTTTAGCATGGTTAAGCAAATATGCAAGTGTGGAGTTTATCAATGGAGTATGCATTACATTGCATTGTGGAGTAGCATTCATGTGAGTGCTTGAATGGTGTTCATTCCATGTAGATTAGTGTGACACCATTGTGCATCTTGTTGTATTGTGTGGAGTATTGTGAGTATGAGGTTCGGGTTTCATCTATTTCCTTGTTGTATTATGGGTGTTGATATTGTGTTGTGAAAATGTGATGTGCTCTTGAAAATTTCTTGTTTTATTTCTACTTGGTTTTGTTTTCTTTTTTTGTGCTTGAGTATTGTTATGGGCATGGGACTTACACTCACCCTTGTGGGAAGGGAAGAGAAGTCCAAGGTGAAGGGCTTAAGTTGGGTTCGAAAAATGTATTGAGAACCTTGGAGTATGGGCTCCATTGTATGCCATAACATTTCATATCTTGCTAGGGGTGATAAGGAAAGTATGGTGTAGAAAGGAAGTTTGAGGAGTTACAACTGATGGTAGTGGGTTTGGAGGAGGAAATGTGGAGGCCCCGAGAGGGCATTAAATGGTTCATTTATGATAGCCCCGAGAGGGCATGAAATTTGTTGAATTATGATAGCCCCGAGAGGGCATGAAAATTGTTTATTGCAAATATGGTTTGGTATGGCAAGTCTCCATTTTAGAACACACCTTCACCCTATGTTTATGGTTCCATCTATGGAGCCATTGTGAAATAGTCTTGGGGGGAAATTGTTCAAGTTTGAAATGTAATGTTTATGCATTGAAAGATTGTATGTGTATTCCAGTTTGAGCTTTGTTCCCTAGCACGGGGGTGGTCTCTTTGAGGCCTATGGTTGGGTGAAAAGCACCCATCCAGTCCTTGTTATTTTGTTGTGTTGCATATGCAAATTTGTGTCCAAGGGAGCAATGGAAATGGCTTGGAATGATCATCTTGCAGATTGATGTTGGATGAGAAAACTTGACATTGTGCCCTCATTTGTGAAGGAGGATTCACCAGCTTGTTCATGTTCTCAACAATCATGTTGGACAATGTTCATGCTACTCATTGTCCATATCTTTCAATGTCCATGTTCCTTATGATTTTGAAAAGTCCCTTATGTTGCCCCATTGTGATGAAAGGAGATTGTATCATTGTTACCTAATGTACGTGTAGAAGAAATAATTGATAAGGTTGTATATGCATGTTTCATTTGGAATTTATATTGTTATGAAAGCATTGGTACGAGTCACATATTTGCTTTGACATCATTGTTATCATTTGAAAATGTGAAAGAAAGTTTTCTCCTTGTGGTATTGTAAATGACTAGTTGATAATAACAATCCATAGATGTTATGTGATACCATTGATTGTATAAATTTAAAACTTAGTAGATTGCTTACAATCTTGTTGTGCACTCAATAATTTGGAAGAAAAATTTTATGTTCATATCACATGCATGGATAACATTGATTTTAATTACCAAGCTTAATGCAATTCTAAGCAAGGAAATCATCAAATTAATTTTATGATATAACAAAATGAAGTTTGTTGTAAGAGAAGACATAATAAAATCTATGAGATACAAATTGTTTATTCTATAAGTTGTGTAACTAATGTGTTGAATGATGGATACTATCAATGCAAGTGGACCCTTCTCCATCATGTAGAATTTGAAGCTACCTTTGGGGCATATCTTTTCTAATTTCCAATGGTTAGATCTGATATAGTGTGGTAGATAAGTGCGCATTTTCTTATTTGACTAAGGGTGCTCATGTGATGAGTACTAAATCTAAATTCTCTAGATACGTGTGTTTAATCGATTAAGATATACTAAACTTCCACACCATATAGTAATTATCACATTAATATATATTGTAATGATTAATGAATGTGTGTACATTGGTAATGAGGATAATAAGTAATTCTGATCCCCTTCCCTTACATGCTAGAATCACAACCTAGTCCATATGATACAACTGACAGACCCTAATAGAATATTAGTATCAGAGGCTTGTTAGGATATGAATTATCTCACTAATTTATGAGTGTTGTATCTTGAACTTGCTCGTTTGACTCATGACACTAACTTGAACTAGACTGTCATCCAATCTATTTAAAAACCACCTGTGACTAAAATGTTAACACCTTCACACTATCCACATGAGTCTTGAAATCCTATTCAATGATAAACTTGTTTTACAATATGTAATTTCTTATGCGACTTCATAAGCTACAAAAAAAATAAAAAATTGTTGTGTTTTTACTAGTAAAATTTAGGGCATGACACATGATCCACGATAAATTGAACAATACTAGATACTAAATTAATATGTATATCATTGTGCACGTAAATGAAAAAATATATATATCAAAATACATCTATCCATAGACAAAATTTTACACAAATATATATCAAAGATCATGTATCCATAGGCAAAGTAATCAAATATATATATATATATATATATATATATATATATATATATATATATATATATATATATATATCAAAATACATAGATCCATATACAAAATGTGGCTGATCCTGCCATCAGAATGTGTATAATATCAATGTTTCTATATACAATGTGGCATATTCCATCTCAAAATGTCTCATGATGCATCCTATGAAAACTATACTATCCTAGGGTGCTATTGGATGATCAAAATACAACCTCTTTGCTACACTAGGTGGATTGGATGCCTCCTACATAAACAAAAAAGGAAAACCCAAAGTTAGACTACTAAATTTATATGATTCTATGTATCTAACATTGAATTACTCAAATGCATAATGATCTTTTCCATAATGGAGATTAATACTATCAAAATTTCATAATAAATACCTCTCTCGTCGACCTCCTATGCCGGTCAAGAGTCCTCTCGTATGCCCTCGAAAATGCTGGTACCTCTCTGATTGTGGGCTGTATATGTTCAAATACCTTTGTCAGATGAATCTACAATTTAAACTATAACATTATAATTCATAGCATGCTAAATTTATAACATATTTAATCATGAATTCAAACAACAACTTACTATTGTAGGCTCCTCCTCAGAGTGAGTGGCTGCGTCATCAAATCTACATAACTGTCCTGTTGAACCTCATGTGCACTAGGAGTCTCCTATGAGATACAAAATAGTAGTTGTTAATATCACGAAAATTAGTTTTGAATTTATTTATGAAGATAAGTGATGCAGGAGCATCCCATGCTCATCAGGGGAACATTGAAGATCCAAGGCATTACAAAGGTCATGGAACATCTCTTGAAGTCAATTGGGCAATCCTTGCACCAATTATGGCTCATGGAAGCATATAAAGTTATAATGTTGGACTCATATGTGGAAAAAATTTGTAATTGGGCATGAGATAGGATTTTAGGATTTCATATGGTAGATGAGTCATTTGATAGGTTCATGTAGGTTGTCATGATCATATCTTGCCATTAGACAAGTCAAAACGTTCTAGAATTGAGTTTTGGGGTTTGAACAAGTAGGCCCTAATTTTTAAGCCATTTTAAGGAGGGTTTTGAAGTTTGGGTGTTTAGGAGTGTGACCAAGACCTATAATCTTGAAAATCTTTAGTGTGTCGGTCCCTTTGTTGAAGCCTTGGCATGTCTAATTTCTCCTTGTGTGTCTCAGAGTTGAAAGGTACATAAGTGGTGTCCAGAGATTTCTTGGTGAGGAAGGAAAGAGAATCAATGAGTTGGCCCTTGGAAAGGAAGAAAACTTGTTGTAAAAATTCCTCCTAAAAATCAAATGGCTAGAGAACTTGAAGAATTGAGAGAAGAGTTGGCAAAAGAGAAAAGAGAGAGAGGAGAGAACTTGAAGCATCTAGAGTGAGGGAAGAAAGATAGATGAGAAGAGAGAGGCTAAAGCTTATTGCAAGGATAGAATCCTTAGAAAAGGAAAGGCAAGAACCTAGAGGAGAAGAGGTTAGAGGAAGAAATCATGGAGAGAACCATGAAGAAGAAGAGGTTGGTAATGCAAGGCAAGAGCATGAGACAACATATGATCCTGAAGAAAGGAGATTTATGAGAATCATTAAGGCAGTACAAGGTAATGGTGGGAAGAACCATATTGATTTTCCAATATACCAAGGTAAAATGGATAGTGAAGAAGTGCTAGGGTGGATAGATGCCCTTGAGAACTACTTTGATCTTGAAGACATAGAGGTAGATAAGAAGGTAAAAGTAGCAACAGCAAGACTGAGAGGAACATCACTCACTTGGTGGACTAGTGTTCAAAATGAGAGAGAGGAAAGGTGGTGCAAGGCACCTAACCTATGTGGCAGGGGGGAACAAGTATCTATGTTGCCGGACACCTTGCCACTCCATGAAAGCGAGGATTCAAGTAGATTAGGAAGTTGGAATAAAGGTTTGCTCCATATTTTACAAGTTGGTCTATGTTTTGTAATAAAGGCACATGTAAGGCCCACAAGCATTTTGGTGTGGTTATAAACCAAGTGACTCCATGAGACCAAAAGGCCTTAGAATAGGGTATTTAGAGTCCAAACAGTATTAGCAAAAAGTGGTTGTTTATTTGTTTTATGGTTGGGATTTCCTATATGGTTGTTCCAACAGTCATGTAGACCTTTATATATGTCATATGTGATCTCAGTTGAAAGGGGGAGATCAGAGTGTACGGTGGTTTGGAGAAAAAATAATCAAAACTTCAATTTTTTGGAAATTTACTAGTAATCACTCAGCTATTACACTGGTACAGATCTATACAGAACTTTTATGATTTCTAAGTATATGAAATATTTGCAAGGGTGAGTTAGGAAACTTTTGGTTTTGGTTTGACTCAAAAAGGAGTAGGGGTTTAAAAGTTATCTGCATTTTAGTAGAAGGTGGTCTGAAAAGCCTTGTTTCCTAGACCCTTCCACAAATGCATCCATAACTTGCATTCCCACCAGTGGCACCCTCTAAAACTGAGGGATATGCAAGTTAGGAGACTAGGAAACATAATGCCAGAGGTTGGAGGCCTAGAGAGAAGGGTAACTATTTTTCCAAGTCGGCCCTAGGTCAAGCAAGCCCATGTGCTTGATTGGTTTTTGCAAGGTAATTGGTGACAGTCATGGTTGCAAGCACTTCTGATCAGTTTGAGTGCTAGAGTTGAATGCATTGACTATGTTGGAGATTGCCTTAAGTTTTTTGGGTATTGGGAACCCACCTTGCCCATTCTTCCTTGAAGCCCTAGCCTAACTTGATCAACTAGGCCTAGGTACCAAGAAGCAGGTTGGAGGGTGCTTGAGCAAGATCAGCCCAAAAGCTTTTGGATTCTTAGTAGGTGCCAAGAAGGGTGTTTGGATCTATGGAGAAGTCCCTATGCTATTAAGGGATATTGGGAGAAAAGTGCAAAGAAGCTAATTGGAAGGCTACAAGGTTTGTAGGCCTAGAAGTGCAAAGGTGTGTTGGGAGTTTGGTGGAACTAAAAAAATTGATGAGTTTGGGTTGGAATAGTATGTCCATGATTGTCTCCATTTCTGGTGATAGTTGGTGAGGCTTTTGAAGTGGGATTGCCTTGTTTGGCTTGGAAGTTGAGTATACCCGGAGTGGGTAAGAGGACTTGTGAGAAGTCCTAGAATCCTAAGTTGGATTGTGACAGCCATTTATTGTCCTGTGGAAGGTAGTTGCTGCAAAATCTGCATCAAAAGGGGATTGAATAAGATTTCAAATTAGGAGAGAATGAAGACCATGGTGAGAAATCAATTCTTGTCATCTGATTTAGCAATCCAAATTTAAAGATAAGAAGGAACAATTTGAAATAGAGGGATATGGATGTCATGTCCTATACTAAGAAATTTCATACGCTGAGTATTAGGGGAGGACTGGAAGATGAAGATGAGAAGGTGGCTAGATACATTAATGGCCTCAAGTACAATATTCAAGATGAAATAGGATTGAATGTACCAAGGACACTTGGAGAATGTTTTCAGTTGGCAATCCGGGCAGAGGAGAAGTTGAAAAGAAAGAATGAGAGGCAAGCAAATCAGAGAGGAGGTGGAACAATGAGAGAAAGAGGTGTAAGAAGTCATTTTGACACTTCAAATAATCAAGACAAAGATAAAGGAAAAGAGATTACATCTGAGACAAGAGGAAGTTTCAGGGGAGGAAGATTTGGAAGTGGAAGAGGTAATAGTGTTTTCACAGGTAAATGCTTCACATGTGGAGGAGTAGACAATCAATCCTACAAGTGCCCTGAGAAAGGTGTGGATTTCAGGAAGGAGGAGAGGAGAGTCACCTTGACCAAAGGAGAAGAGGAAGAAAAGAAGTACAATAATGCAGACCCTGAACTTGAAGGAGAATCTTTGATGGTGAGAAGAGGACCACAAATGCAGCAGCAAAAGGAGACCAGACCATCCATTTTCAGGACAAATTGCATGAGCCATGGTAGGATTTGTAAGATGATAATAGACTCTAGTTCCTTTGATGATTTAGTGTCTTATGAAATGGTAAATAAACTAGGATTGAAGAAGTATCCTATTGATAGACCATATAGGGCATTTTGGGTCAGTGATGCACAAAATATTGTTGTAAGAGAGCAAGCAATAGTGGATTTCTCTATAGGAGAATATAGAATATCAAGCTATATGTGATCACATTCTAATGACATGCTGCCATGTAATCCTTGGAAGGCCTTGGCAAGCCTCAAGGAACACTATTCATTTTGGCTCATCAATGTTTATATAGTACACAAAGATGGTGTGAAGTTTAAGCTAAATCCTTTGACTGGTCATGATGAGGAAAGAGTTATTTGTTTTGTCAAGAAAGAGTTTGTGGACTTGCAGGAGCAGAGGGAGTGTAAACATGATATGATAGATCTTCCACTGAAGCCATCTCTTTTGGTTATGAAGGATGAGATTGTTCAAGAAAAAACTCAGAATTCTGCTTACAAGCAGACAGTGACAGAAAAAGGAGTGATGATAGGAATAGTATGGTGTCCTTTGTTGACGAGAGTGAACAAAGAAGTGAACATATCCATGGAGGATAAGAGACAGGGTCAGCATGACCTCAGACAACAAGTTATTCAGCCTTTGTCAAGGATAAAACATGACTGTTCACAATCAGTAGGCAGTAAGGTTACCATGACTGGTAACAAGGATCTAATGCTTTTTGTTTCTAATGATTTGTATGCAAGTGTGGAGGGTAATACATTGCAGGTGCAAAGTTGCAAACATCCCTCTAGAAGGCTAGGAGGAAAGAAGATAGTACCCCTTAACTCTTGGAATAAGATTTTCTTTGAAGGTGGGGTGTTTGGTGCAGGGGCACCTATTAAATCATCTAAGAGAGCCTTGGTACCAGATGATGATAGAGGATTAAAGACATCATTGATTGTTAATTGGGATATATTAAAACCAATAATAGAATTATGTATTAAAAAATGTACTTTGAAAGACAAAAGTCATAAAAGTCCTAGTAAGGACCTAAGAGCAACATGATGTAAAATGGCCAAAAGAGCCATATGGGGTAGTCTTAGGATAGTTTCATACTTAGTTGCATTTAATAAATCCATATGACCAATTTTGAGTCAATGGAATAGTTTAGAAAGTTAGGGAATGCATAAAAACTATAGTTTGAAATTTGAATTTCAAATTCAAACAGTCATATTAGTTTCAAATTCAAACGGTCATATTAGTTTTGGAGGGAAAGTAGTAATTTGGTATTTGTTTGATTAAATAAACCTTTGTAACCAACTTGGTCGGTTGGACAGGTGCATATAAGCCTATTTAAGTTGTAATGAACATATGCAAGACATGAATCATTATTGGTATGGAAAAAATCATAGAAATTGTATAGAACAACAATCATACTTTCCTCTGCATCAATAAAAAAAATAAAAAATAAATGATACTTATACATACAATAGGGCTCTGTGTGTGAATGAAAATCCCTGATGATCTAGGACGTTGAATCTGTATAGGCTCATCGCCAGTAGCCACACCCTATATACAATAAAGAATGTAATTAAATGAGACTACCAAAAACATTTTACAAGAATGCATCAATATTTAATCAATTAGAAAGCATCTAATTACCTTTCCTTTGTCAATGCATGCTGGCTCACCCCTCGCACTTTGTCCCCCTGAGGCAGGTGGTATCTGCAAGATAAAAGAAAGATTAGCAACCATATATGCTACAATATCAAATAGAAAAAAAAATGTGAACACAACATAATGTACCGTAGATGTCTCAAGGCCAAATGAAATGGCTGAGAGTGTAGCATCATCTATTTGTCTGAGCTCCTCCTCGGTCATCAACTAAACATGAATGAAGATCACATACATGTAAAAGTTAGTATGGCTTAAAAAATTAAAATTACTCTATTATAAAAATTAACTTTAAATCACATATGTCATAAAAAAAAATGTATACACGTACTGACACCGAAGGAGTTCATGCCTCTGCATTCCCCTCCTCTCTCGCATCAGGGTCTGTAGCCTCTACACATGCATCTGGTGTATCCTCGTCTAATACAAAATGGTACTTAGGAAGATCACCTATGGGACCCAGGAAAATATTCTCGCATATAATGCAAGTGTGAGGCACACAAACGTGTGATGAGCTAGTCGATGATGAATTGGCACCAACATCATCAACACGAGGAGGTAGGACTGACCTAGCCTGAGATATCATTAGGCTACTCAGCCTATGAATGGCTCTGATGGTCTGAGAGCTAGCCTCTGCCATAATATCTGGATGCTGGACTCGAGGAGGGGGGGACAAAAGTGGCAAGTTTCTTCCGCTGGGAAGAGGGTCTATCCTGAGGAGCTCCTAGTCCTAAGCCCATGTTGGGCTTCATGCTCCAATAGTTCACTTTAAGTTTCAACACAAATTCTGCATATAATTTTCTAAGGAAATAAAATGGTATGTCTAAATTTCCATGTGGAGGGATATCAAAGACCATCCACCAACGGTCCCAAAAATTTGCACGTATGGCATCATTTGTGCACCATTTAATCGATAGTTTGGTTTTTTTTGGGTCAACTGGTATTACCCATTTTTGGGTTAGCAAAAAGGCTAGCCAAATTGTCTTTGGTTATGTTGAGGGCCGCGACCTCATCATAATCCAAACCATCATCAAACATCTGGTGCATTTTATCACGCCAACAAAGAGCGGCATTTTGTTGGTTTGTAAGGGTTTCAATGTTATCCACTATGGTGTTTAACGTGGATAACATAGGAGCCAGTGCAGGTACATTATTGTATGTTCTATGCAAACCTCTCAACTTAGTGAGATTTTCATTTATCAAATCCTCAATTCGAGGAAGGTTTTGAGGAGGTAGAGGATCATTTGGTGGAGGGTTTTTTGGAGATACTGGATCATTTGGTGGTGGGTTACGAGGAATATTATTCCTTGCCTTAGTGTCATCATTTTGATCAGCCATTCTTATTGAATTGCAAAACATAATATATATTTTAAAAAAATCTAAAATTTAACCATTTTTGTCAAAAAAACCCTAGATTCAACTGAAACAAACAAAATCATGTTAAAATCTATTAAATTTAGGCTAAAAATGAGTCGAGGGGGGGGGGGGGGGGGGGGGGAACATACCTGATATTTGATATCCGATCTCATATTTGATATCCGATCTCGTATCTGATATCCGATCCGCTATGACAATACTGGTCCCAAATTCACGTAAAATGAGGGCCCACGGGTCTGTGATTTTATTTAATCCAATGTACAGGTATCAGATATCCGATATGGCACATATATAATATAACATATAATATATAATATATATTACATTTTATATATTTTTATATAATATTTTATATTTATTATATTAATTTACTATATATTATAATATAAAATATTATATTATATAATAATATTATTATTATATTATATTATTATAATTTATAATATATTATACTTTTTTATTATATATTATATTATAAGATATTACTTTTTATTATTATATTATATCTTATATATATATATATATTATATTACATTACTATATATTATAATATATGAAATATTATATTATATTATTATAATATAATACATTATAATATTATTATTATAGTATAATATTATATGATTATAATATAATAATAATATTATTATATTATAGTATAATAATTATTATAATAATAATATTAAATAATAATAATATCATTAAGTAAATATTAATATTAAATAATAATAATAATATTAAATGATATATCATACTATTATATGAGTATAATTATTAGTTGGATATTTGATTTAAAATTGGATATCCGATATTATCGGATATCTGATGTCAAATCGAATATCTGATACCATATCGGATATCCAATAAGGCTCGGCTTAACCTTCTAGGTTTGGTTCCTGGATAGGTAAAAAAAAGTCAAAGCGGATTTTGAAGCGGTTTTAGGCGTCTTCAAACTCTCTTTTTTTCACATCGCCACTTTTTGGCACACCATGATCCTGCACATACCCATAGACTAAGTCCAATCAATGCAGAGGCTCTATAATCTTTGGCTGTCCACTTTGTTATTTCATCTGCATCTTGGGGTTTCTGAACAGTTCCATTAACAATGTCCCATAAATATTTTTCAATCAAAAGTAATTGTATCTTGATTTGCCATGTGTGAAACTCAGGCCCTTCAAATTTAGGAATTGTAGATAATTTATCCATTGTTTACAGAACAATATTGCAGAATAAATAATGTAATTGAAAAACTGAGAAGAAGAACAATCACACCATATTCATGACAATATGACATTGTAATATCTGCATAATATATCTCAAACCTCTCTTCAATAAATCCATAGAAGTTAGAGTCCTCTTTATCCAAAATCCATTTGCACTCTTCTTCCCATTGATCAAACCTGCTCTAATACCACTGTAACAAGCCCAAAGAATGTGAAACTGAAAAAAATGAGAGAGCAACAATATAAAATGCTGAAATTACTGATTTAGATCATTCGAATACACACAGACTTGATACTTAAAAAATGACATTGAAACGATACTGAATAATATATTGGAATGATATGAATAATGATATAAAAATAATACTGAATCAATTACATTGATGTCTGAGCATCTTTATATAGTTTTATTTTTCCTTACAACAACTACTTGCAGGAATAACTTCCCAACAACTATATATTGAACTGATTTTATTTATCTAATCTAAACACAAAAACTAACCTAATTAATGTAATAAACCTAACAATAATTACCCAAATAGTTAATGGTATATTCTTTTGGTAATTAGGGCATAAATAGTTTGTACTGTTTAAATTTAGGTTGGTTTTTTGGTTTAAAAAATTTGTAATGTTAAAATTTAGTTTGTTTTGTTGGTTAAACTAGGGTTGCGATGGGTCAGTGCTTGTGAACTCGACGGTTAATAATGTAGCAAAGAAAGAAGCCTTTCCAAATTTGAGCCTTCATGGATATGAAGTAATTGATGAGGCGAAAGAAGAAATAGAGAAGAGATGTCTAGGCATAGTATCATGTGCTAACATTCTAGCCCTAGTTACCTAAGATGTTGTTGTAGCTGGGGTAAGTACAAATTCTAATATAATACAATATCACATACCCAATTTATTTTAGAGTAGTGTCTATGAATTTGTTTTTTATTGTAAATTTCAACTTAATGTTTGAATTTTGTGTAGAGTGGAGTGTTGGTGATTAATTCAAACTATTAATTCCAACTCTAGCTCCAACGATTGAATAGAATTGCAGCCGGTAGAATAAACAATTCACTCCAGCTCCAGCGGTAGAAGAATTGGTTCAAAATGCTGATTCACATTTTTCAACTGGCAATGCATCTTTGACTACAACATTTGTAGGGGAGGGTTTGTTTTCCAGTTTATAAAAATGATAGCTACTGTAAACGTATTATGTTGTAATTTTTAGCTTACTGTTCTGTTTAATATTACATGTTCTATTTTCTTCTTTCTTCTATCAAGATTTTTCTTTTTATTTTCAGACTTAGCTGAAAATCTTATATGGTATCAGAGCCTAGTTGGCTAGAAGAAGAAGTATTACTTTTGTTGTAGGTATTGCAAATTAGAGCTTGTTTAAAATGAAAATTTTTCATTACATTGAGGGTTGTTAATGTGTTTCTATTTGTAATCACGAACTGAGAAGGGAGATCAATGATGTCTAGCATGTATTTTATCCATCTGTTGTCAAGCTAAGTTTAGAATATTATCTATCTTGAAAAAATGGGATAAAGAATCATTGCATTGAGCAAGATCTAATGCCCTATCTCCTTGGACACATTTATAAGCCAAGTGAGTATGAACAGAAAATTGCATGGTTTAATAGTAATGATATTGTCTATGGACTAATATGTCTTACCATTTTTGAGGATATTTTATATCATATAGAGCACACAGAGTGCCCTTTCATTGCGAAAAATGAGATAAAGGATCATTGCATTGAGCAAGATCTAATGCCCTATCTCCTTGGACACATTTCTGAGCCAAGCGAGCATGAACAAAAAATTGCATGGTTTAATAGTAATGATATTGTCTATGGACTAATATGTCTTACTATTTCTAAGGATATTTTATATCATATAGAGCACACAGAGTGCCTTTTTATTGCATGGACCATCATCCGGCAGTTGTATGGAGAAATTGATTCTTCATCTGAAAGTGATGATTCAACTTCTATGAGTGATACTAAGATTTCAGTTGCCTCATCTTGTGTGAACACATCCTTTGTGGATGATTATTTTATTGATGACCTTGGTGCTTCTGTTGTTTCTTCAGAGATTAGAGTTGCTTTATTGAAAGCTTCCAATGTTTCTTTGCAACAGGATCATTTGTGTCTTCCAGATCTAGTTCATTGGGATAGATTTCTACCAGACATACCATTTTTGTTTGTAGAATCCCTCATTTCGGATCTAGATGATAGCATTGATTTTATTCATCTTCTCTTTGACGAAGGTGACCCTTCTTTAGTTGTTGTGAGGGAGCCTCCTAACCCTCTTCTTCCTTCTCTACATAGTCATTCTTCACAGATTGATACGAGTTTGAATACATTTGCACAACATTTTGAGGAGATCTATTTGCCTTTTGAGGTGAAAAATATGTCTTTTGATTATGTTCTACAACAATTTCTAAAAGATTATAGCCATTTCAACATCTATACAGAGACCATGGAGTAGTTGTCAAAGGAATCATACATCTTGAGATTTCTTCCTACATATTCCTTTCAAGATTGGGGAGACTTCATTCATACATCTTTAGTTATGTTTCTTCCTAAAAGGAATAATGTTGTTCGAAGATCATGGACCACCTTCTGTACACAATGTCGAGCATCTACCATTCACTACACACCATGGAGGCATCTATCTTCTCTTCCATTTCACTTTCTTCGAGATCTTCTTGGGGTCAAAGAAATTGTAGTATGGTAGTTTTATTGCTTTATTAGCATCTATTTTGAGGGGGGGGGTTTATTCCTACTGGGTTTTCCCTCTTTCTTTTTCTTAGATTTTTCTTTTCTCCTTAGTTAGAATTAAGGGGGAGTGTTGGTGATTAATTCAAACTATTAATTCCAATTGTAGCTCCAACGATTGAATAGGACTGTAGCCGATAGAATAAACAAATCACTCCAACTCCAGCAGTAGAAGAACTGGTTCAAAATGCTGATTCACATTTTTCAACTGGGAGTGCATCTTCGACTGCAACATTTGTAGGGGAGGGTTTGTTTTCTAGTTTATAAAAATGATAGCTACTGTAAACGTATTATGTTTTAATTTTTAGCTTGCTGCTCTGTTTAATATTACATGCTCTGTTTTCTTCTTTCTTCTATCAAGATTCTTCTTTTTATTTTCAGACTTAGCAAACATTCCATCACCCTTTTCTAACTTCTCCATTCTCCAAACTTCTTTTGCAAGGAAAGGGCTAAATGTCAAGGACCTCGTCGTTCTCTCCGGTATGTAACAAGTCAATTATTGGGTATTTGAATAGGTTGCAATGATTGTGATAGTAACAATACTTAGACGGCCATCCTTAAACATCACACACTAAGTAAGAAATTAAACTTGGAAAAATAAGCCAACTTTGACTATTTATTTGACTATTTAAACACTTTTAGCCTAGGAATCACCATCCACACTTAGAGGTCATGGCATGATCCAATACTTGATCCTTGGTGGGCTCTTTGTGAGCCATTCAACTTCACCAGTAGACCAAGGGCCATTGGTCTCTATTTTTTTGGTTTTTATTTTTTTGACTATTTTGAATAACTTGACAAAAACCGTACTAATTAATTAAATTTTGGAATTCTATTGTGTAAGTTTTCTTAACATCAACCTTTCCAATTACGCTCTATGATCTATCATCAGAATAAGAGAATGCAAGAATAGAAATTATGACAAAGAGCATATTGATTTGGCCATCATATTTAATAATGCTGTGCTGAAATCTGGTTATAAACAAATGCTAGAAGTGATTTAAATTTTCTAATTAAAATTTTAAAAAACACAAAACTAAGAGGCACAGCTACATCATTCTGTCCCCTGCACTTATCAATTTTATTTGTTTATGAATTTAATGAATATTGCTTTTGTGAATAGGTGCACATAGCATTGGAAGAAGTCTGTGCAATTTCTTCAGCGGCAGGCTCTACAATTTCACAGGAAAGGGAGACACAGATCCTTCGCTAGACCCCGCCTGTGCCAATTTTTTAAAGAAGCAATGCACCAGCCTGGAAAACAACACAGCTTCTGTAGCAGTGGATCCCACAAACTCGCTCACATTCGATAGTGTTTACTTCACTAATCTTAAAGCAAATATGGGCCTCTTCCAGACTGATGCTGCTCTTCTCACAAATTCTGTGGCAACAAAGCTTGTTGATACTCAGCTGAATAAAAATATATTCTTCGAAAACTTCACATTCCATGCAAAAGATGTCAGAAATTGGAGTTTTGACCGGAACAGCCGGCCAAATCAGACGTCATTGTGCTCTCTTAAACTAAATTTCTGTAATTTCTGTGAAAAGAGCCCTGATGCAAGACTAATTGATTAATTCTTATTATGAAAAGTAAAAGTGAAATGATCTCTTCTGAATAAGTAAAGCAGTTCAGATTCTAGAAGTTGTAAAAGCTCTCTATAAATAGATGTAATGTAATTGCACAAATCATTCAATCAATGAAAATCTTTTCTCTTCTGGAATATGTTGTAGCGAATATTATCTATTATGTTAATCTGATTCTTGGGCTGTGGTAAAAAAAAAAAATTGTGTGAAATTATATTTCTTGTTGCAGGTTATAATTTGATTGAACAACATCAAAGATTTTTTTGGATGTTTGGAAAGCCAATACTAATGGTTGAATGGAATGTTGTGCTTGTGCAACTGATTCATAAAGAAGAATAAACAATGCTTGATAAAATATTGCTGAAGAGAAGGGAAGGTTGACTGTTCATATGTTGTCTATTGCTACATTAAGAGGAGAATAAAAATTTTGGAGGTAAAGTTACATGTTTTGTTAATGTAAAGAAAAGATTGTAGAAGTGTATATGAGATGGGGATCATGTCAAATAAGTTTGAGTGTGATTTAAAAAAAATAAATTTGAAAGTCAAAGAAGAAGATATAGCTGTGAATGTCAAGTGTGGTAAATATACTGGTTTAGCTATTGGAAATTTAAAAAAAATGTTGATTGTGGATAAATTACAATGAGTAAGCAAGGTAAAAGGGTGTTAAAAGAGATTGCAATTTTAATTCTTAGGAAAGAAGAATTAAAGAAGGTGAAGAAAGATAACATAAATTTAATTTGTGAAGAGAATTCTTTGAAAGAAGAAGTGACAAAGTTAAGAAATGATATGGGAGTAGAAATTTGTAACTTTTTAAACTGGATTAGTGTTTATATAGAAGCAAATGAAAAACTAGAACAAAAATTGAAGTTGTTTGATGATGTTAAGAAAATAAATGATGAACTAAATCAATCACTTATTGAAAGAAATATGTGTGTGAAGACAAAATTAATATATGATATTTCATGTAGTAAAGAAGATTTTGAATCATCAATTGATAAATGATTTTTACAAAGATGATAAAGAATGTAAAAAAGAAAATGGCAATGTGTTTGCAAATAATACTAGTTGTGATAAGAAAATTGGTTGGAATATCATGAAGAAAATGGGCTATAAAGGTAAAGGATGGGGAAAACATGAACTACAAATTAGAGAGCCTTTTGAGCTATCCATGAGCCCAAAGTATGAAGGATGGGGATATGCAACAAATGATGATATTGGTTAAGGAAAATTTTTTCAATGTAAACAATATACACAGTGTTCAAATTGTAATAGGAAAGGACACACAAAATATAGTGTTGGGATCTACATCCATGTAATCTTTGTGTTTAAAGAGTCATAGTGAAAAGATGTGTTGGAATGAATAGTGTAAAAACAACTCTATAAAAAGGTGTTTAAAATGGACTAAGGATGGAACTATGGATTAAGTTGGTAGAGGATCATAGGTATGGTCAAACGGTTATTTAAGTACAAATATTCGACTATGAGAAATAATAAAAATCAATCAAAGTGTGAATTCTAAAGAACGATTACAAATAGTTTGAGCACACCAGAATCATTGTCTAACAAGGCATCCATAAAAAGTGAGATTTCGTAAAGGAGAAAAGCTCAGATAGTTTCCCATCATTGGGATTACATTTGTGCCAAGCCCTTGAAGGGTTTGTGGTAAGCCAAAATCCAATATCAAGATAAGATGAACTAGCTCATGAATTTTATTAATTATTATCAATATTAGGACCGCAGATTGTCCCTATAGAAAGCATTAATGCAAGGGTTAAATTTACCCACTCAAATTCTATGGAAATGGGTATCAAACTGATTATAAAAGTATGACCTAAATTACAAATAATGGTATGCAATTTTTGACTCTAGAGTAGGTGCAACTACATATCAACCATCTAGAAATAGGAAACAATGTCTATGTTGAGCTTAAGAAAGATGAATAATTATTATGTTCTATAATCTTGATGAATTAGTTTTGAAAACTCTCATACATCATTCTTTTTATTGTTATATAATTATAATTTATTTTTTAATATTAAAAAGGAATCAAAATGGGGGTTGGCCCATAGACAAGAAACAAGGCTAAGAATGAGCTAAAAGTCAGTAACAACAAATTAACTAACCCCCTTCCTTAATATCTAGAACCCCTAGACTAACATATTTCTATATCTAAAACTATTGTAGTTATCACTTAACTTATTATCATACTTACAATTATATGTAGCCCAATTTAAGTTCTTTGGCATAAAAAAAAGTCAAGTAATTTTTAACAAGAAAAGTCCCATGGACCAAATAGTAAGCTATGAAGAAAAAATACCAAAAATAAAAAAATATGGGACTGGGAACTAACTCTCCTTCTGGTTGTTTGGGTCTTGAACAAGAGCCACAACCAATCATCTGCCATGAATCCATAGAGCGACTAAATAGTCTCCATATCCTTGATGTCATTAATCTCCTCCTTTCTAGCCTACAGAAGATGAATGGTGGTTGCCACTAAGTGCATGCCACAAACATAAAAAATTGCCCATCTGTCAAACTTGTCATTGAGATCCTTGTTCTTCTTGATAAGATTAGTGATGGTTTCCTCTAGCTTGGATAGATATATTTATAAACAATTTCCTGAGGTTTGAGATTATCCCCCTTCTGGCTATCACCTCCCATGGGACAGAATTATAATTTGTTATTATATGTGCACATGTATATAAAAAATTAGTTATTAATATTTAATATTAAAAATTATAGATATCATTAAACATTCAAATTTAATTAATTATTTTCATATAACACATATTAAGTATGAGCTACATATTACATGTTAAACTCTCATTAAAAGGTCCATGTCAAAGGATTCTTTAAGGGACTGGGTTCTATATAGCATCTTAATATTACCTTTGAAAATCTATCATGAATATTTCAAGTCACTTTCAATCTTGTATGATTTCTTACTTGTACATTTATTTTCAACTTCATGTGACTAGTAAATTATGATGCCACATCACATGCCTTTTTTATGAAGTTGTCCAAAATGGCCCCCAAAAAATGTAAGACCCATAGTTGTGCATAAGTTATATTTGTTAGTGTGCTAATGTAACATCAAATAATTGGTTTCTTTAAAGTATTATTGAAATTGTATCTTTGAGAATAAGTTTACTGACACTTTGTGCACTCTACAAATAAACTAATTTTTCCCAACTACCATCTCACTATTGGGCCTCTATACATAAGACAA
The DNA here is from genome assembly GCA_028749045.1 of Cupressus sempervirens. NCBI lineage: Eukaryota > Viridiplantae > Streptophyta > Pinopsida > Cupressales > Cupressaceae > Cupressus > Cupressus sempervirens. Next base: position 435,342,696 of record CM053791.1, on the reverse strand, counting down.
CTTGAAGTAAAGATAAGACCACGACAAGAAGAGTTATATTGACATCTATTGTTGGAATCACTATACCCCAAAATAGACAAATATCTTTAGTTTCATCACATATTGATTTTAGTAGAAAAACCATATCAAAGTATGGTACAAGGAGAATGATTTTGGAAGATATCACTTTGGAAGGAAATTGAGAAATTATGTGTAGAGCTCCTCATTGTGATAGGATTGAGGATAGAATAAAAAATTTGGTAATATCATTTTGGAATGATAATAATCATCCTTCATCAAATACTAGAGATATTCTCAGACACAGGGTTAGAGCTAATCATTACAAAAATTCAAGATAAAACTTTGGTTGGATATAAAACAACAAGAAAAACCATATCAAAATATGTTATGAGGAGAATGATTTTGGAAGATATCACTTTGGAAGGAAATTGGGAAGTTATGTGTAGAGCTCCTCATTGTGATAGGATTGAGGATAGAATAAAGAAATTGGTACTCTCATTTTGGAATGATAATACTCATCCTTCATCAAATACTAGAGATATTCTCAGACACAGGGTTAGAGCTAATCATTACAAACATTAAAGACAAAACTTTGGTTGGATATTAAAGAAATGTGTGTCTCATATTATAGTTCAAATCCTGATATAAAGATTGGTCAAAAATTATTTGAAAGATCAAAGCCATATTATGTTAGGAGAAACAAAGTGTTTGAAACTTTTTTTGTCGATATCATATTGAATTTGATCTCCACTATCAAGTTTATCAAAAAATTTTAGAAGAAACTTTGAGTTATAAAAATTCTCCTCCTAGTAGAAGTGAGTTCATATCATCTAATTTATGTGACAAAATAGATGGTCCTATTGGTCAAATTAATTTTATCTAAGGAACATGTGATGCACATACTAATTTTATTGTTTTTCATTTGAAAATCGAAGATATTGATGCCACAAAAATGATATATTGTAAGAATTACAAGTATGTAACGAATGAGACTAAATTTGGGAAAGAATCCAAAAGATTAGAATCTGTTGAAGAGGATATAAGTGTTAAAACATTTATGGAAAATTTTTAATTTTTGATTCAACCATATATTCATCATGTTTTTTTGCTAAGTGGCAAGAAAAACAATTTCAAAAAATTAGAGATAATTTTCCACTTGGAATTATTTTATTAGTTGTTGACTTTGTAAAAAATTATTCTTTCATTCATCAAAATGTTATTCAATCAGACTTCTATTTTTTATATCAAGTTACTATTATGGTACAAGTGTGCTATCATCATGCATATTTTGATTTGGATGGTATTCAAAGAACATATGAAGCATGAGGCATCAAGAAACAATATTACTTCTACATAAGAGATGATAAAGAATATGATATTCATTATGTAGAACATATTTTCTATTGTTATCTAAGCCTTTGTTGTCGATTAGTGTCCAAACACTTAGTTATTTACTAGGAAAGATTACACGGTCATCATTGTGACCAAGTTATCTAGTAAAGGCCAAGCATACAAAGGTTATACCAAGTAGGATAGTGATTGTTGAGTATTTAGTTGAGACTGAGCACATGTACAAGCTGAGAAATATAGTCAAGATCAAGCACATTGAAAAATTAATGATTGCTGAGCAGGAAGGTATACAAAAGATGAGTGACAACATGAAGAAGTCTACATGATCGAGTGTCAGAGCTTCAAGTGTTGAGCGGTTCAATTTTGACATATAAGTTTGTAATGGCACAAACACATATGTAAACCATTTTGTCCAACTTTTATATAACATTTAATATTTGTAGAGCCAGCTAAAAAGGTGATCACACATCATTTCAAAAGGTAATGATGAATTCAAGGAGAAGTTTATAGAAAAGAAGAGATAAGCAAAATGATAATTAGATACATTGTATCTGATGGATAGAATCATGAATCCTAAGACATATGGTGTTGATTAAATAGAAAAATATTAGAACTACCTATCTAAGGAGGCACAAAGGTGAACTTTATATGTGAGTAAAGAGGCTATGCATGTGAGAAGGAGTTCTAGAGAGTTGGAGCTGGTATTAATGTTGTTGACTAGAAAATCTAAGAAAAAGACTTAATTGAGTTGAGAAGAAGTGAAGGGTGATTTCTTGAAGGATTGCCAAGTGAATCTAAGATTGAGATGACAATGGTGGCCAAATAGTAAATCAGTATTAGGAGATGAATTTAGATTTGAAAATGAAAAGTCAATTGTACTTAACATATCAAACCTCTTGTTACTTTCTAACCATTGTGAATAGTATTTGATGGGTACCAAACTGATTATAAAAGAATGACCTAGATTACAAATATGTGTATACAATTTTTGACTCTACAGTAGATGCAACTATGTATCAACCATCTAGAAATAGGAAACAATGTCTATGTTGAGGTTAAGAAAGATGAGTAAATATTAATGTGCTCCAACAAAGATGTTCTATAATCTTGATTAATTGGTTTTGATTACTCTCATACATCATTATTTTTATTGTTATATAATTATAATTTTTTTTTTTATTAAAAAGAAACCAAAATGGGGGTCAGCCCATAGACAAGAAACAAGGCCAAGAATCAATTAAAAGTTAGTAACAATAGATTAACCAGCCTCCCTTCCTTAATATCTAGAACCCCTATACTAACATATTTATATATCTAAAACTACTACAGTTATCACTTAACTAATTATCATACTTACAATTATATCTAGCCCAATTCAATTCTTGTGTATAAACAAAGTTTAGTAATTTTTAACAAGAAAAGTCCCATGGGCCAAACAGTAAACTATAAACATAAACACGAAAATCAAAAAAACATGGGATCGGGAGCTAATTCTCCTTCTTCTGGTTATTCGGGTCTTGAACAAGAGCCACAACCAATCGTCTGCCAAGAATCCATAGAGTGACTAAGTAGTCTCCATATCATTGATGTCATTGATCTCCTCCTTTCCAGCCTATAGAAGATGAAGGGTGGTAGTCACTAAGTGCATGACATAGACACAAATTTTTTCCAATCTGTAAAACTTGTCCACGAGGTCCTCATTCTTCTTGATAAGACTGGTGATGGTTTCCTCTAGCTTGGATTGATACTCCTTAATAGGGGAATATTTATCAATAGTTTCTTGAGGTTTGAGATTATCCTCGTTATGGCTATCAACTCCCATGAGATATAATTATAATTTTTTATTATATGTCTACATGTATATAAAAAAGTAGTTATTAATTTTAATATTAAACATACTAGATATCATTAAACATTCACATTTAAATAATTATTTGCATATAAGACATATTAAGTGTGAGCTACATATTACATGTTAAACTTCCATTAAAAGGTCCATGTCAAAGGATTCTTTAAGGGAGTGGATTCTATATAACATCTTAATATTACCTTTGAGAGTCTATCATGAATATTTCAAATCACTTTAAATCTTGTATGATTGCTAACTTGTCAATTTGTTTTCAACTTCATGTGACTAGTAAATTATGATGCCACATAGTGAAGTTGTCCAAAATAGCCCCCCAAAAATGTAAGATCCATAGTTGTGCATAAGCCATATTTATTTGTGTGGTAATGTAACATCAATAAATTGGTTTCTTTAAAGTCTTATTGAAATTATATCTTTGGGGATAAGTTTATTGACACTTTGTGCACTCTACCAATAAACTAATTTTGCCAAACTACCATCTCACTATTGGGCCTTGCTAAAATTGTGGCCCCTGCCATGTATTTTAGAAAGAAACTATTATATATTTATCAACATTAGGAATATATTTATAATGAATATAAAAAAGTTATTTTAAAATGAAAATGGTATTCAAAATTTCAAAAAGGGGTTGCCACATGAAAAAGAAAATAATGCTCAATACTTAGTGTGTTGTTTAAACTTAGTTTGTAAAATTAGATTCAGATTGAATGGGTCTCATCCCAAATTAAAAAATGTCAAATACATCCAAAGATAAGCATTCAACCCAAAAGAACATTAAATAAATCTTAATTGTTTATTTTAATTAAAATAAAATTAAACTATTTACAATAAATGAAAGACAACACTTCTACTTTAATAATTGTACAAGCAAAACCTAATGAAAAGTGAATCCAATACTGCAATTTTGAACACTATATAACTAAAAGATTATAATATGATTCACAATATTTGACATCCAAAAGAATTTTAGATACAAGATACAATTAAAAATAATACAAAAAATAAATCTAAAAGTATATTTATACAAAAATAAATAACCCGCACATTATACTGCAATCCACAATAAATTAATAATCCACATATTATAATATAGCCTACAATATCCAATGTCCAAAAGCATGCCTAAATTTCATTTGTTTCATGATCACAATTAAGTGACAACACAATTAGGAGTAATTCTACTACCACACTTTTAAACAATATATAACCCACACAATTAATGTGACTAACAATCAATATTCAATGCCCTAAAGCATGTCCATTTTGTTCTGGTATATAAAGACAATTAAAAGACATTACAATCAAAAGTAAATCCAATGTTACAATTTTTAAGAACACATACCACACACTATAACATAGCCAATACTAATTTATTTCCAAAATCCATTATTTTGGTAAGCCATGACAATTAAAAGACCAAGAAATAACAAAATAAATGTAGTATTACATATTTGAACAAAATATTACATGCAAGATCTCATATCCAAAAGCATACTCTTTTGTAGAATTACATATTAGAACAGAACATGACTTATAAGATCCTAGATTCAAAAGCATGCTCTTTTTGAAGGCACTGGCTAATCTCAAACAAAATGCACTAAAGACAAAATAAAATATTATTCTTTTTTAGATTCACAAAAATTTTGTCAAAATTTTTATTGTTTTCGATCACAAAATATACACATCATGAAGATCAAAACTTAAAAATTTCAAAAAAAAATCATTGTGTTTTAGTTTTTTTTAAATTTAGTCAATGGTACAATTTGTAGAGAGGATAGATGGATACATAATGAGAATGAAAAGCAATAAATTGACTCATCATGGACATCACTTAGTTATTTTTATTTAGACTATGAATACGTATATAACATCTCTTTTCCCATATGTGAAACTAAGCAAGGTAAAAAGGTTATTAGTTATGGGGTTCAATAATGGGTGCCTCCTTTCATTTTGAAGACTAATTAATAACTAATTTTCTTGATGAAAGTCCATCAGAATGCTGGCTGAGATAGGAATTCAGGTGTGGGAGAATGTTGGCAAAAATCATATACCATGTAATGCTTTTTCACAAATGCCGATAAACTCCTCTGCCTTCTATTCAGCTCTAGGAAAACCAAGAAACCATCCAAGAGCACTTTGGAATAGTAGTTATCCTTTTCATGGCATCTAATCATTTGGAAGTTGGTGTAACTCGAAAGGAATGGCTCATATGTATAGTTCACCTTGTATTTCCCTCCATCTGTTGCCCACCAAGATGCATCCCAAATGGTTGCATACACTGACATTGGCTTCGATGGGTATATCACTCCAAGCCTATTTGTTTTAGGAAACCTTCTTATGGGAATACTGTCCACCATGTTAGTTTAGTTAGCTTTGGACAGCTATTCATCCATTTGTTATTATTTAGCAAGTAATTTTTTTTCTAACTAATTGGTTAGGTTAGAGACAAATATTTGTTAAATAATTGACCACTTTTGGAAACAACTAGAAACTAACTTGGTTAGGGTTGTTAAGTTGTTTTAATCTCGACCGTCGATTGCAAATCAATCTTGGCCATTGGTTTCCCAACAAGAGTAGTATAAAAGGGAGTCTAGGGGGCATTTGGAAGAACAAGAGATGAAGTTCGGAGAAACATTTGCAGTGCTAGCAAATGAGTTTGTAAGTTTGCAGTGCTAGCAAACAGTCTTGTAGTGTTAGCAAGGGTGTAGTATTAGCGTGGGAATAGTAGTGGGGAATATCAGTGGGAGAAATTGGGAGGTTGTCAGAGTTCTGCCATTGAGAGGCAAGAAATTTTGTATCTCTTGATTTGCTGAAGTTTAATATAATTCCTCATCTGTAGAACTGGTTTTCCCTTAGGGGTTTTTTCTCCAAGGATAATTTGTCCAAAAATATTGTGTTCATTGTGTTGCACATTTATTTTCATATTTTATAAGTGAAGTTGCAGTTGTGTTATTTTTTGATATTAGCCAAAAAATTATTTTCAGCAGTTTAATAATCATTTACGATAGGAGATTAATAATCAGTGATTGCAATAGTTGATTTTTCACATGGTATCAGAGCATTGTTAAGGGTAGAAGAGTTTTGGCCTAGGAATGAAATTTTGATCTCTTTAGATTTATTATTTCTTTAATCCCTTGAGATGGCTGTAGCTGGTTTGAGAGATTAAGAAAAATTGGATGGTGTCTTGAATTTTGGTGTCTAGAAAGCCAAAATTTCTTTATTGTTGGAAGAGAATGGTATCAAGAATCATGCTACCAGTGTTGTACCTATACCAATGGATGCAACATAGCTTGCAACACATTAGAAGGATGATTCTAAGGTGAGGAGGATTATCCTTGATGGTGTCAAGGATCATATTGTTCCACATATCGTAGAGCTAGATAGGGCGAAGAAGATGTGGGATGCCATTTTGAATCTGTACCAGAATGCTACCACCAACAGGAAGTTGATTCTTAGAGAGAAGTTAAAGAATACCCAAATGAACTAGGGAAAAGATGTCACAAGTTACCTCACAAGGCTTAGAATTGTCAAGGACGAGTTAGCAGCTATTGGAGATAGCCCTAGTGATGACAAGCTAGTGAGAATAGCCCTAAATGGGTTTACTAAACAATGGAGTGTCTTTGTTCAAGTTGTCAGTGGATGAGATACTTTACTGAGTTGGGATAAACTATGGACTAATTTCACTCAGGAGGAGTTTAGACTAAGTCTTGTCAATGGGGCCAACAAGAGTAAAAAAATTGAGGTGGAACAAGAGAACGTTGCCCTTGCGGGTAAAGGGAAAGCAAAGAAGGGATCTAGCAAAGGATCAAATTCACAAAGTGAGAAGAACAAGAAGGACCTTTCTAAGGTCAAGTGCTTTGGATGTCACAAGTTTGGCCACTATGTTAGTGATTGCCCATGGAGAAAGAAGGGTAAGAAGCAGGTGACAACTTCAGAAAGTGTGGAAGAACTCTTCAGTAGAATGGAAGATGAGTTTGCACTCACAGCTTGTATGGTTAGCTCAACCTCACAGTGTGTTTGGTATATAGATAGTGGGGAATCATTTCATATGACAAGAGTTAGAGATTACTTCTCTAGTTACAAGGAGGAGGACACCAACATCCAAATTTCTATGGAAAACTTGTCCAAACTCAACCCAGTTCGGAAAGGGACTATTCAGTTTTAGAGGGAGAATGGAAAGATAATTCCACTTCATGATGTGTTGTATGTGCCAGGCTTAGGTATGAATTTGATTTCTATATCTGTTCTTTAGGATAGGAGGTATAATGTACTCTTTAGAGGGAAGAATGTGTTAATTAAGCATAAGGATTGTAAATCACCCATAACCATTGGAGTTAGGAGTGATCACCTTTATAGATTGCAGTTTGATACTCCTAAGGCACTCATGAGTAGCAGTAATCCTAGAGATCTCGGAGAGCTATGGCATACGAGGATGGGCCATATTCATCATGGAGCACTTAGATTGCTTCTTGAGATGGTGATAGGTGTTCCAAAGGTAAGCATAGAGCACGACGATGTATGTAAGGGATGTGTGTTGGGGAAGTTCACGAAAGCATCTTTTCCAAGGAGTCACACCAGATCTAAGGGTGTTCTTGATCTAGTACATTCAGATGTTTGTAGACCAATGTTGATGAAATTTATTAGAGGATATGAGTACTATGTTACTTTTATTGATGATTTCTCTAGAAAGACCTAGATATACTTCTTGAAGACTAAGGATGAGATTTTCAGTCGATTCCAAGAGTTTAAGGCTCTTGTGGAGAATTCGACAGGAAAGAAGATAAAGGTTCTTTGGCCAGACAATGGAGGCAAGTAAAAAGGACACGTCTTCCAGGAGTTCTGTACTAGAGAAAGAATCAAGAGAGAATGGATTGTTCCTTACAATCCATAGTAGAATAGAGTTGCCAAGAGGAAGAACCGTTCTATTTTGGAGGCAGCAAGAGCTATGCTACATGATTAAGACATGCCCAATTACTTATGGGCAGAGGCATGTAATACAACAATCTACATTTAGAATAGAGTTCCACATAAGGTGCTAGGGAAGATGACACCAGAGGAGGCTTTCAAAGGGAAGAAGCCAGATTTTGGTCACTTCAAGATATTTAGGAGTTTGACATATTGTCATATTCCTAGAGATACACGTACAAAATTAGATTAGACTGTAGAGAGGGGGTACTTTGTTGGGTATAGTGAGACCTCAAAGGAATATAGGATTTTCATTCCAGGGACTAAAAGAATTATTGTTAGATGTGATGTCAAGTTCATGGAGGAAAAGGCATTCAAGAGATCCATAGATTTGCCAGCAGATGATCAGAGTGAGTAGCCAATAGAAGCTCCAAGACTGAGTCAAGGGTAGCAAATCTCAAGTACAATTACCAGTATGAGTGTAGACTCAGGTAGTGAAGATTCATAGAGTATGGAGCAACAAGAAATGCATCTAGAAGACTCAAAGGTTGACATTTCATCCTCTACAGTTGGCAATAGGAACCATGAGGTTTCAGATACACAAAGGGATACTCAGGAGTTTGTGGAAGCTCCTAGGAAGAGTACTAGACAATAAAAAAAACCAACCAAGCTCAATGACTATGTGGCATTAGTTAGTCAGTTGGTAGATAGAGCGCCTTCTAGCTATCAAGAGGCTATAGAGCATCAGGTTTGGCGAGATGCTATGGTTGAGGAGTATTCCTCAATAATGTAGAATGATGTGTGGGAGGTAGTTCCTAGACCAAAAAATAGAGCAATTGTTGGATCATGTTGGATTTATAAGATAAAGCATAGTATAGATGGTAGCATCGAGAAATACAAGGCGAGGTTCATGGAAAAGGGGTTCTCTCAAAAGGAGGGAATAGACTATGAGGAGACATTTGCTCTAGTTGCTAGGTATACTTCTATACAAGCTGTAATCTCACTTGCAGCACATATGGGATGGCAGATCCATCAAATGGATGTCAAGAAAACATTCCTTAATGGTGAGTTGAAGGAGGAGGTATACATAGAACAACTAGAAGGCTTTGTAGCACACAACAAAGAGACCCACGTGTGTAGATTGAAGAAAGCATTGTATGGACTCAAGTAGGCTCCTAGAGTGTGGTATGAGCACATTGATACATACTTGCAAAAAATGAGCTTTGTGAAGAGTGAAGCGGATGCTAACCTCTACTACTTGATGGTTGAGAGTGAGATTCTCATTCTTGTTCTTTATGTGGATGATCTATTTCTTACAAGTTCACTAGGGCTCATAGTGGATTGCAAGAGGAACCTTGTAGAAGAGTTCGAGATGAAGGATTTGGGACTTATGCACTACTTTCTAGGCATGGAAGTGTGGCAGACAGATGGGGAGATTTTCCTTGGTCAAGGGAAATATTGCATTGAAATCTTGAAGAAATATGGGATGGAGGATTGCAAAGCCATGTCTACACCCATGATCATAAATTATAGGAAGGTAGATACATCCAAAGAGAAGGATGTAGATCCCACTTTATATAGATAGTTGATTGGTTCGCTTATGTATTTGGTCAACATTAGGCCAAATATAGCATTTGCAGTTAACTCTCTTAGTGAGTTCATGGTTGAACCAAAGAGAATGCATTGGATAGCAGCGAAGCATGTATTGCATTACTTGTGTGGTACAATTGAGTATGGGATCAGATATGTTTGAGGTGAAGGTATCAGGTTGATAGGCTATACTGATGGATATTGGGCAAGAAGTACAATAGAAAAAAAGAGCACTTCAAGGTGTTGTTTCAGCTTGGGATCAGGAGTTGTTTCTTGGTTCAGCAGGAAGCAGAAGGTTATGGCTCTGAGTTTAGTAGAAGTAGAATACATAGCAGCTAGCATGGCGACATGTGAAGCTATATGGCTTCGAAAGTTGTTAGTAACTTTGTTTGGTCAGAAGGTTGAGACTACTGTGATAAATTGTGATAATCAGAGTTGCATTAAGTTGTCTGAGAATCCAGTGTTTCATGATAGGTCTAAACATATAGATATCAGATATCACTTCATCAGAGATTGTGTACAATGGAGAGTTGTCCAGCTACAATACATACCTATAGAAGAGCAGGTAGCAGACATTTTGACTAAGGCATTGGAGAAGGAAAAATTTATCTTCTTCAGAGATAAGTTAGGTGTCATGCAGAATAGTTTCCTCGCTAAGAGGGAGTGTTAGTTTAGTTAGCTTTGGACAACTGTTCATCCATTTTTTATTATTTAGCAAGTAATTATTTTTCTAACTAATTGGTTAGGTTAGAGACAAATATTTGTTAAATAATTGACCACTTTTGGAAACAACTAAAAACTGACTTGGTTAGGGTTGTTAAGTTGTTTTAATCTCGACTATCGATTGTAAATCAATATTGGCCATTGGTTTCCCAATAGAAGTAGTATAAAAGGGGGTCTGAGGTGCATTTGGAAGAACAAGAGATGAAGTTTGGAGGAACATTAGTAGTGCTAGCAAATGAGTTTGTAAGTTTGCAGTGCTAGCAAACAATCTTGCAGTCTTAGCAAGGGCACAGTATTAGCGTGGGAATAGCAGTGGAGAATATTAGTGGGAGAAATTAGGAAGTTGTTAGAGTTCTGCCAGTGAGAGGCAAGGAATTTTGTATCTCTTGATTTGCTGAAGTTTAATATAATTCTTCGTCTGTAGAACTGGTTTTCCCTTAGGGGTTTTTTTCTAGGGACAATTTGTCCAAAACTATTGTGTTCATTGTGTTGCACATTTCTTTCCGTATTTTATAAGTGAAGTTGCAATTGTGTTATTTTTCGATATTAGCTGAAAATTTATTTTCAGTAGTTTAATAATCATTTATGATACAAGATTAATAATTAATGATTGCAATAGTTGATTTTTCACACACCAAAAATCTACCACACCAACAAACTTTATAACCTTCACTTGTTCAAGAAAATGGAGATGTTCAACAAGTAATATCTAAAGTTTAAACATCACACACTAAGACTTGATTTTTAAACTAAAAGTGTTAATAATCAAAATTGACCAAAATTGACGCCCAAGTAATAAAGGCTTGTGAGTAGACTTACAAAATTTGTTGAAGTGACCATAGAATTAAATAATTATGAAAATCCTGAGTTGGGTTGAACCAGAGGTGAAACTTTTGCTCTCTACCGATTCGTTCAACCCAATCTCCCGTACCATTTCCATAAATATTTGTCTGCAGTGTATATGGTTCTCCAGGTATTGTTCTCAAGAATTCTATGTCTATCTCGTCGTGCCATCCTTCATAGACTTCATTGTTTGATATCCAACATATGGATATCCATTAATGAACTGTAAATCGACAAAACTTTTGCAGCTTTCCTCTCATTTACAGTCTAGTATATCAAACTTCATTAATGTGGTATAGAACCGTCATCTTAAACATCATACACTAAGAAAAAATCATGTTTAAAAAAAAAAGTCTTTTTTTGACTATTTAACATTTTTAATCTATAATCAAACCTTAATGAATGATGTTTAAGTCATCCAATATATGCAATCTTTAAAACTGTTAGAAAAGTGCATGAATAAATTTAACCAAAACGTACCTAGAAGGAAGTAAGCACTCCTGCAGTATATCCAGCCTGCAGTTTGATGGCAGCATTAAAGAAGCCATACATGTAAGCCTCTTTTGACTTGAACCCACTTCCTGCAATCACCCATGTTCCAATTTCAACATAAAAATTTCTATATTTTACTCTAAAATATGCAACATAGGAGGTACAAAATAGTGTCTTACCAGTTGATCTATCTATTGTGAGAGTAACAGAAGAGCCATCCAGAGAAACATCCTGGTTTTGGGCACCATACAGATTTGCATAGCTTTCTGAAATATTCGTAATTCTCAAGTAATTCAGCAAGGGTACAGTGGGCTGTTGAAGGAACTTAAAGACTTTATGATCATCAGCAGCAAAGATCAGTGTAATACAATGAGCAAAAATTAGCAATGCTATTGAAATAGGCGACATGAATTGGAAAGCCATGATACACAAGTTGAAGACTAATGTATTCTTAATGAATATTGATTTTAAATGGCTTGGTGATTTCTTTAACATGTACTTGGGTTATGTATATATAGCTCCTGGTTGAGAACATATAAATCGTGAACCAATAGTGGATTCAGCTGGTCATGTTAAAAATACAACAGCAAATAGAACCAAAATTCTAACCAAAAGCCAGATTATGTGCTACTTCAATAATGGTTTCTTCACATAACGTTGTGGTGGGTCAAACTTTTCCTCTGCTTTTCATACTAAAAATCCGTTATATCTATATGCTTAATCATTCTCTTCCTGGTTTTCCTTTCCTTTACCTTGAATAGCTCGGCAATTTTAGCCCTAATTTTCAACCCAAGCAGAGATTTGATCAATATGGAGACAGTTTTGTTTGGTCCGTTAGAAATCAAACATAGTTTTGTTTGGTACGTTGGACAATGTCCTCACGCTTCACTCGAGATCAGTGAGGAAGTATTGATTGAAAGATGCTTGATTTTGGTCTGACTTCGTCAAACAAGGAATTCACATATGTTTGCAAACATAGTTTAATATTTGGCATTTTATTTTACCAATGCCTATTGCTTCTTGACCACTAGAGACGTTTGAATTAGTTTTAAATTTATTTTGACAATAAATGTCAAGAAGTAAATAATAAATGTCATTGGCTCAAATTTATTGTAGACAAATAAATGGTAAGTTACAAATGCATCGAACTTTATTGGCAATGGGAATACAATTGGAATAGGCATATGTATATTCTTAAAATTTTGAATTCTCTATTTGGATGCACTAAATTGGGATTAGAATAGGAATAAAATTGGAATATGTATTCCAATTTTGGCCCAAAAATGAGCATTTGCTATTCCATCTAAATAGGTGGAATTAGAATATGTATTCCTATTCCAATTTTTTTAATTTTAGAAAGCATAAATTTTTGAGTTCGTGAATTTCGCATCAAATTTTGGGTGAACCAAACAAGAATAGGAATACGTAATCCCATTTTCTATTCAAGAATAAGTATTCCTATTTCCATTTTTATATTCCCACAGCCAAATGGGCCCTTATAAGATCTAAGTAGATGAAATAAATATCTCAATTTAAATTATAGCAGAGATAGAATCTATTAGAAACTTCTTGTTCATTTTACTAAAGCCTTTAATTATGTAAGGTCATAGTTTTAGTTTTAGTTTTGTGACAATCTAATGGATCTTTGTTAGTGCAAAACAAAATCTTGTGTGTGGTTTTGAACTATGAATGCTTTTGACTTAAGCCTAGGTATTTGAAATTTACTTGTGTATACTTTTATCATATACTTTTCTAGTTATAATTGTGAAAGCTACTGTTTAATTTAGTAGGTAAATTACTTTTTTATTGGTCATCCGAATGGAAATAAATTCAACATCTTAAAACGGAACAATAACCAACCACGAAACTTTGACGCTTACTATGACATAAGTAGATGAAGTGATCTAGTAATTATTGATGATGATCCAATGGTGTTGGTGTAAATAAGTATTTACTTATTACACTTTACTTAAGTTTACTTAGGTGAATGCTTTATTAGTTTGACACCTAGGAGTATGCGTACTCATATGAGTTGTCTTGTTGACAACATGGGTGTTAGCAACCCTTTTATGCACATGGTATTTACAACACTGGAGTTAGCATCTAATTTAAGCACATGGTGTCTACAACATCTCTATATGAGATACACCTTGTCATACTTATCCTCTCATGCACAATGGAGGATAATCCACTTCTAGTGGACGTGTGCTTAGTTGTAATGCTTATCTCCTAGCTCATTCTAGAGACATTCTAGATGCATCTTAGAGTTCTTTATTTACAAGCACTCCTAATGTGTATGAATATAACATCAAATCAATTCATTTTGATATTGTTATTTTGATCATACTCCATTGGTCCATTTTTGTGTTTGTGCTTGAGTTCCTTGATCTTGGGTGATTTTTCTCTAAGGAAAATTCTTACAAATGAATGTATTTGGATATTCTAGAAAAAATAAACTTGATTTTCTTATATAGGAAATACTTGATTAAGGTTGATCTGAACACCTTTCAACCTCAGTTGGTTCATATTAATTTTTGATGACTCAACAATTAAAGTTGATTCTCTCCTATACATAATAATTAACTAAGATTATAGTGGAATTTGATAGGGTAGAAAGGAAAGAATCTAAGTCAAGCAAATAAGATCCAATTTCTTAATGTCTACTTGCAATATATATATATATATATATATATATATATATATATATATATATATATATATATATATTTTGTTTCTCTATTTTAAATCCTTGGATTGATTACTCATAATATTGAGAAAATTCATAGGAATTTTGTGCAAATAGATATTGAGGATATAGAAATATTCACATTGATTAGTGGACAAAAAGTTTGTAGATCTAACAGGAATGGTGGATTATGTATTAGAAAGATGATACTATTTAACAAAGCCCTGATTTCCAAAATCACTTGGCTTTTGATTCAAAATAAGAAGGATTAGACTAACATCATTATAGATAAATATTTTCACAATAGACCTATTAATTCTTATATGTATGACAATGAGATCCCGTCTAGGTCATCCTTTCAGACTAACATTCTAAAAGTTTAAAGTATCAACAATAAAGGAAATAAAGATTCTAGATTTTGGAAAGATGACTTTGATAGACATATCCCCCTAGCTTTTATCAACAATCTCAAATTATTCCATCAAGGTTTCATAATCTCTCTTACGTCGAAGAAATAATGGTGAGGAAGTTCATTACATTCCATCAATGTTTAATTTCACCTCTTATGTTGAAGAAATGACTATAAGTGAACCTCTTTTCTCTGTCCAATTTGCCCGTTGTTTGGATATTATTGTATGCTAGGGGTCTCTTTATCAGTATCTTACTTGTGCTCATTCATCTTAGAATTAACTTTCCTTTTGAGGGAGCTTCCACCTATAGGAATCTCATGGAGTTTGCAAGATGAATTGAAAATACTCTAAAAGAGGGATGAGTAAATTAGCCTCTTATGTAAAATGGGTTCAATTGTGAGTACTTTCTATCAGTTTTGATAACTATTATAGAAGTCCAAGCTATGATATATTTTACTTATAATGTTTATTCTAAAATATTTCATTCACCTTAGTTTTATATGCTTAATCAATTTAAATATAACACAAAAAAGAATTTTACATCTTAAATTCATTATTCATTAGTGGTTTTGAAGTATTAGATAGTAGTCAAAAAGATAAGGGGCTGACCCCAAAGTACAAAAAGGCTGAAGAATCAGCTGGAGGTTATTATTCATTAGTGTTATTAGTGAATGTAGTTCTAGTTCATTTCAATTATCATCTCTTTCACCATTCCCATAATTATTGATTCTTCAAGCTCAATATTTATTTCATCATAATAATGTCCTCTCTTCCTTTTATAATTAATACATCCCTAATTATGGTATTACAACCTATCACCTCTATAAAAATTCTAAAGTATACTTTCCTTCTATATTTTAATACACTATATGCAAGAGAAGGTTTCTAGGTTCTAACCCTCCTCTCCCCAAACACACACAAAAAAATAAAAATAAGGTTCAATATATTGATTCTCCTATTTATATCCCAAAAATGTTACTTTTTGAAAAATCCCTCTAAATTATTATTTCATAAGAGGAATAAGGGTCTACTTAAGTAGTACAACTCTATATTAATCCTCCCCTTTAATTTATCAACTTACTAGAAACCCACATAAAATATCTTTCTCCACCTTAGGGAATACGAATTTTAATGTGGGTAATTCAGACTATCTAACCAGTCAAATCTACCCTAGTTAAAAATATTCATCTTTTTCTAAAAATTTAAACATGTTTTACAAATACTATATAAGCTCCATGATAATATCTTGAAGTCAACTTTTCATAGTTTCATATGAATGAGATAGAGATCTTGTACCATCTTAAAATGGATACACCCATAATTTAAGACCTTTTATCTCCTATCATTTAGTGACCAAGTATGGACCATGGATGCATTTACGGTTAATCACGTTTTCCTCATGCCCTATCCAATATCTTTCCCTTCTACCAATATAGTTTTTGAGACCTCAGGGTTGGCTCCTAACGTGCCAACATTGGAATAGGTTGATATGTCAACCTCTTTAGGAATAGGTTGACCTAGGTAAACTTATTTCCTTGTAATTTTAAATCTTGGGGTTTGTTCTATCTTGTGGTTGAAAATTTAATAATCAAGTGGTCTTGTCAACTTTCTTTATTTTTGCACCTGAGAACTAGTATAAGCGGAAGCCTAGGAAAATCATTTTCACATCCATGAACATTGAAAATCTATCAAGAAAAGCTCAAGAATTAAAGAATTTTAGCAAGAATATTCTCATAAAGCATTCAAGGCATTCAAATATTACAAGGATCCTTTGTTAGAATTTTCTCTACAAGATCTAGTGTTGTGTTGGCCATCAAGGGAGGAGATATACTTAAGGAATTCACCATCTTATTTATTCATGCAAATTTACATCCATGGCTCCATAATGTGGTTTTTATAGGTCCATTGAATTTTTGGAGATTTCCTACATCCTTGATTGTAAATTTAACATCTAAAACATACAAGCATTGTGAATCCTTATAGACCTTGATTTCTACAAGCAATGTGATTACATATATTTGTCTTGATATCCTTTACATATTTACATTTCAATTTCAAGGTTGATTCCTTAATACAGGGATTGACTAAGGAAAGCCCTCATTCATCCAAAACAATAATAAAGTAGTTTTGTATAAAGGGACATGATAGAAAAAGTATGATAACAAATCTAAAAGTCACTCGCCGCACCATTTCCAAAGAAGTTGGTTTGACTTTTCTATTGTGTCCTAGGAACATGATGACTTTGTGGCAAATAATCTAGAACATGTTGCACTAGGATGGGTTTTTCTATTATGACCATGAATCCATAATCGGAAGTAGAAAAGGAATATTCCTCTATACACATTTTAAGATGAGTACTTTATCATTCATTTTATTTTTAGTATAGACCTATTTTCATATCTTAATTGGGATAAATTATTATATTTAGCACTTAGATCTATCTTACTCCTTTTATTTAGGACCAATTATCTCAATTACACTTTTATATTTACATATCTTTAATCAAATCCTATTTTGCATGAAAGAATAATTTCTTATTTACTTCCTTTATATTATTTAGGTTTAGCATTTGCATCCCTTTATCTTGTTGGTTTTCACTAATCTAACTTGAGTTACCTTATGAGTTATGTTTAGAAGCCCCTCTTTCTCTTGTATTGAATGTTAGCATAAAAAAGGCCCAATATTTACCTACCATATTGAGTGTCTCTATTTTACTCCTAAATAGATCCAAAAATTGGAAAATATAGCCTTAGTCAAGGTTATTAAATGACCCAATAAGTTATTTTACGAAGAGAATCAACCTCCATAAAAGGATTGACCATATTTATTTATTGTTGGGTCATTCTAGAGTGGAAAGTGGAGAATGTAAAGTGTGCTATTGACTTGGTGGATGATATGAAGAATGTTTTTAAAAATGTGTAGAATGTTATGTTGTATTACAAGAATATGGTGAAGAATATGACAGTTTCTCTATAGGATTTTAAATAGGTTCTAGAAAAGAAGAAGGATAAATGTATAATACATGAGGAGACTAAATACAGATGTATAAGGATAATGTATTTGAAAAATAAAAAATGTCCACTCAACATTCTTGGGATCAACTAACGATAGTCACATAGGCAACTCAAGTGGCTTGACATATTTGTTAAAGGTATACCAGATTAAACCCTCCTTAAATTTAAGGCAAGGTCTTAATAGTAACACAAGTAAAAAAAAAGGTAATTATTATAAGATAAATTTAAATGTTTCTCCCAACTCTCTATTATGGTACCATAGTACTATTGTAATATTCTTACCTCTCTTTAAATTTTATCTTTATTGCCATGTTTTAAATTTAGAGGATTTGCTGCAAATGTAATAGCACTGCCATAATATTTGGTATGTATTTTCCAAATGGAAGCAACCTCCTATATATATAACAAACAATAAACTTATATCTCATATATGTGTTTTATTTGGATTGATTAAAACTTTAACATTCCCTCTTAGTCAAGAAGGATAAATACATTTTGATAATCAAAGGTAAAGGATGGTCCATATTTTGAATAACCCAAAGATGGTCAATGAGATGATATCTAGGCTCTTAGTTATTAAAATACCTCGTATGCATTTATAAAAAATAACCTAAAAATAATCAATTTGATGATATCTAAGCCCTTAGTTGTTAGTCTCACAAAATGCATACTTACCTCATACCCAATATGCATCTATACAAACAACTCAAACATAGTCAATATAATAGCATCTAAGCAATCAATTGTAAGTCTCACAAGATGCATATTCTCATGGTTTAAGTAAAACACTTACTCAAAATGTATAACATAGAATTTTAGCCAGCTAAAGTTGCCACACATCAACACTCCCTCTTAGCTAGAGAGGATAAACACAAGACGTATATTAAATCATTGGTAATATTAGGAATGAAAATTTTTGAGGATCTCTTTGATCAAAATATATCCATAATTTTGATATCACATTTGATATCATGAGTATTGATCTCCCAAAATGCATGATATTCACCAATTACTCAAATATATGATATCAGATTTGATATCAAGAGTATTGGCCTCCCATAATATCAATGATATTCACCAAGTACTAAAATTAAGGTTTGAAATCATATAATACAAGTCATATTAAGATCCCCACCTTACAGTAACTTCTACAAATAGAAGTAACATCATTTGGAAGTCTTCACTTCCTTGTAATGCCCTCCCCAGAGATCCTTGGAACAAGGATTCAATACAAGCCAAGATAAATTCTTTTCTAAAATAAGTATGGATATATGTGACACTCAACATACAAAGATTACATAGATAAAAATGGAAGACTTAACCACAATCCTGACAACCAACAAATCTCTAAACACCACTACCAAACTAACACCCATAATTGAGAAACAAAAAAGAAAGATGGCAATAGAATGAAGAATCAAAGATCTGCCAAAGCATGAAAAATTTAACAAACCCAAATGGTACTTAAATCACCAAAAAATGATCCCCAAAAAGTAGAGGAGATGCCCCTAGTTTTCACATGAGGACAACAATAGATAGAAATCTCGCATGAGGAAGTACAATACGCCACATGATAAATTGCCTTTTATGCAAGGAAATGCACCAAACAACACAAGGAAGTACTTGGCCTAGCAGCCAAAATACCCAAATCTAGTGTGGGGTTTCATGTGAGAAAGCATTGTAAGCCATGCGAGGAAACCCAACACACCACACAAGATTTTACATTCTCACTTGAGAAGGTACAATTTTGCACAAGAATCCAAAACATCAAGCTAGAAACCAAAAAGGTAAAAAAGTTAGGAAATGAATTTCCTCCACATCGAGAAGTACCAAATCCAAAAATTGAGGCATAGATACTCAAATACTATAATTGTAAGATGGAACTACAACAACCATTTGAAACATAGTAGTAAAAGAATGTACTAAAAGTAGCATCACAATGAATAGAAGCAAAATCACAAAGGACTGAAACAAACTAAACTAAGTGTGTGGTTCCTCCCAACCATAATGGCACCATGAGACCTCGAATGCCCTAGCCATCCCCCACACATAACATCTCAAACTACCAACTAGATAGTTGGAGCTATCTTATAAGGACATCACTATTAAAGCATAATAACATCATAAGAATAGGAAATCTAACATGCTGACCAAAAGCAATAGATACTCCAACCAAGCAGATAACATCATCTAATTATATGTGAAACATCATAGAAAGGAAATGTGTCAATACTGACATCATCTAAACATGATATACAAGCATTTCAATGAAAGCATAAATCACAAGAAAGCATACTCTAGAACCCGAAGTACCAAGTGAAAATATCTAGCAATGGTCACACTAGGACAATAGACCATCTCTGTACACTAGTCCCCAATAATGGTATAGGTAGCTATGTCTCCCAACCATGTGAAACCCATAGGTCCACTCCTACCATGCTAATGGAGAAAATGTTCCAACCACAAACACAAATAAAGAAAAATGTCCATGGCTAACACACATGCCAGATAGTAATGATGACTAAAACCAACAATAGAGACAATGCATAAACTACAGGCCCTGGTCAAACACTCAATGGAATACTATGATGTAGGAGCATCTTGCATGGGAAAAATTAAATTATTAGGAAAAAAGAAAAAAAAAAAAAGAGAGAGGAAAAAAAATTAGAAAAAAAAAAATTGTGGAGAGAGAAAGTGATGAAAATAGAAGGAAAATAATAAAAAATAGAAAAATAGGAAAAAAAGGAAGAAAGAGGAATTTATATTTTCAAGGTGCATAGGTGGCATAAATAGAAAAATAATAAAAATAGTTTTTATTCCATTAATCGAGGTGTGTAGGTGGTATCTTAAGAAGTTTGTGGAAAGTTCCTTAAATCATGCATTTAATATTTTTTGTGATCCATAAAGGAAATTTAATTTTCTAATTGGGCCACATGGTGGTGCTTAGTTGTATTTAGGTGAAAATTCTAGAAGGTTGTGGATATTCTAGAATGTTGTGGATAAATAATCCATTGGGTGGTAAGTGCTTATTTAAGGAAGGCTTATGTTCATTTGTAATCAAGCTCTTCAAGTGTAAGCTCTTGTAGTAAAGCTCTTCGAATGTAATCTCTTGTAAGAAAGCTTGAGAAGTAGAAGCTTGGGAAGTAGAAGTCTTAAGAAGAAGCTCTTTTGTTGTAAGCTCTTCTAGTTGGAAGTCCTTAGTGAGGAATCTCTCTTATATTGTAAGAATTTGAAGTTCTTCCATGTGAAGAATATTGTAATGAATTTCAAGTATTAATGGATGCTTTATGAAGCATTTTTGTCATCTCTCTATCTCCATCTTGTTGCATTTTTTGTTGTGAGTTGGTACTGGTGGTGGTTGGCTCTTCATCAGTGGTATCAAAGCATACCTTTGTTAGTGGTAGCAGAGCATACCTACATCAATGGTATTAGAGTGTACCTTCATCAGTGGTATCAGAGTAGGAGTGCTTGAGTGTGTAGAAAGATTACCAAACGTGAGGTAGTTTGCACCAGGACCTTGAGTGGGTGAAGTTTGTCAAGAAGTTCTTGATTGTGTAGACAGATTGCCGACTGTGAGGCAGTTTGCACAAGGTTCTTCTGTTGCACTAGATTTTTCTTCTAAAGATTTGAGTATGGAGAAGAGAAAGAAGAAGATGGCTTTTGTGATTGGATGGATTCTGAGGATTCCTTGACTAGAGAAAATTAGAGCAAGAAATTAAGAGGCATTGATAGTTGATTTGTAGAAGCAAGTGAATGAATTAGAAGCTAAGTTGCAGAAACAAAGAGCATGTTACCAGAAAAGAGATGTTGATAATTCCTTGGATGCAAAAAAGAAAGAAGATCTAGTGGAGTATTAGACATGTTGTACAAAAGAAGAACAAAAGGATGAAGAGAAGATTATTTGTGAAGCTAAAGTTGAAAAAGAAGAAAGAGAAGAGGAAGAGCATGAAGATGACAAGATTTATGAACCTGAAGTAGATCAAGATGATGTGAAGATTTTAGCAATGGAGGAAAAGTATAGTGTCTTCTTTGGAGATCAAGAAAGTGGAGTAGTTACATGCATTGTTGCCAACATGAAAGAGGCAAGCCAAGATGAAGATGTCAAACAAGTAAATTTATATGAATTATATGATGCTAAATTTGAGATGAGTTTGAAAAATATTAAAGATGGTTTGCACGAGAATCTTGTCAGTCATGTGTGGCATGCAAAGGAAGATTGGTATGGTGTTGCTAGGTTTATTATAGGTGTGATCAATTCAACAAGATTGAATGAGGATGAGAGTTAAACTTGGACCGAGTTCATTGCAAAGGAGAAATTTCAGCAACAGACACTTGTTTTGGCTAGATGTTGCAAAAGAAGAAAGAAGTAAATATATTGATACCGGATACTTGTTCCAACTATGTGTTGGAGGAGGAGAAATTTTTTTTGTCAACAATGGCTACTTCATTTTGTGAATTCATATTCACAAAATTTTTCCTACCATGGGAGTTGGATGCAGGAGCATCATGCATTAGGAAAAAAAATGTGGAAGCCTTTAGTGAAGATAAAGATAGTTGTATATCTTTCTTTTGGCGTCAAAGTGTGTGACACACTTTTCTATCTACTAGGGGAGTTTGATGCAGGAGCATCTTGCATGGAAAAAATTAAATTATTAGAAAAAAAAAAAAAAGAGAGAGAGGAAAAAAAAATTGAGGAGAGAGAAAGTGACAAAAATAGAAAGAAAATAATAAAAAATACAAAAATAGGAAAAAAAAAGGAGGAAAGAGGAATTTCTATTTTCAAGGTGCATAGGTGGCATAAATAGAAAAATAATAAAAATAGTTATTATTCCATTAATGAAGGTGTGTAGGTGGCATCTTAAGAAGTTTGTGGAAAGTTTCTTAAATCGTGCATTTAATATTTGTTGTGATCCATAAAAGAAATTTAATTTTCTAATTGGGCCACATGGTAGTGCTCAGTTGTATTTAGGTGGAAATTCTTGAAGGTTGTGGATATTCTAGAATGTTGTGGATAAATAATCCATTGGGTGGTAAGTGCCTATTTAAAGAAGGCTTATGTTCATTTGTAATCAAGCTCTTCAAGTGCAAGCTCTTCAAGTGTAAGCTCTTGTAGTAAAGCTCTTCGAATGTAATCTCTTGTAAGAAAGCTTGAGAAGTAGAAGCTTGGGAAGTAGAAGTCTTAAGAAGAAGCTCTTTTTTTGTAAGCTCTTCTAGTTGGAAGTCCTTAGTGAGGAATCTCTCTTATATTGTAAGAATTTGAAGTTCTTCCATGTGAAGAGAAAGCAGATGAAGAGGAAATCATTTGCGAACCTAAAGTTGAAGAAGATGAAGAGCATAAAGATGAAAAGATTTATGAACTTGAAGTAGATCAAGATGATTTGAAGATTGCAGCAATGGAGGAGAAGTATAGTGCCTTTATTAGAGATCAAGCAAGTGGAGTAGTTACATGCATTGTTGACAACACGAAAGAGGCAAGCAAAGATGAAGATGTCAAAGAGGTAAATTTCTATGAATTATATGATGCTGAATATGTGGTGAGTTTGAAAAATATTGATAATGGTTTGCATGAGGATCTTGTTAGTCATGTGTGGTATGCAAAGGAAGATTGGTGTGGTGTTGTTGGGTTTATTATAGGTGTGATTAATTCAACAAGATTGAATGAGGATGAGATTTATACTTGGATAGAGTTCATTGTGTAGGAGTATTTTCAGCAGCAAACAGTTGCTCCAGCCAGGTGTTGGAAAAGAATAAAGAAGGAAATATATTGACACCAAATACTTGTTCCAGCTATGTGTTGGAGGAAGAGATAAAAAAAAAAGGTCAATAGTGGCTACTTCATTTTGTGAATCCATACTCACAAAATTTTTCCTACCATGGGAGTCGGATGCAGGAGCATCATGCATCAGGAAAAAAAAAAATTAAAAAATGTGGCAGCCTTTACTGAAGATAAAGATGGTTGTATATCTTTCTTTTGGCATCAAAGTGTGGGACACACTTTTCTATCTACTAGGGGAGTCTGATGTAGGAGCATCTTACATGGGAAAATTATTTATTATTAAAAAAAAACAAAAAAAAATATAAATTTTTGGAGGAGAGAGAAAGTGACAAAAATAGAAGGAAAAGTAATAAAAAATAGAAAATAGGAAAAAAATGAGAAAAGGAGAAATTCCAATTTTCAATGTGCATAGGTGGCATGAATAAAAAGAAAAAAAGAAAATATAGTCGGCATTCCATTTATCAAGGTGTGTAGGTGGAATTCTAGAAGGTTGTGGATAAAAATGTGTTTAATATTTGAAGGTGTGTAGGTGGAATTCTAGAAGGGTTTGGATAAATCTTGTATTTAATATTTGTTGGGTGCTTAGTTGTATTTGGGTGGGAATGTAATATTTATTTAAAGGTAGTTGTATTTACTTTTTATCCCACATTGGTTGTGTTTGTAATGTCTTGGGTTAGAAGTGCCTATTTAAGCAAGGCTTATTATCATTTGTAATCGAGTTCGGAAATACAAGCTCTTCGAATGTATTTCTTGTAAGAAAGCTTGAGAAGTAGAAGTTTGGAAAGTAGAAGCTCTTAGTGAGGAATCTCTCTTGTATTATAAGACTTTGGAGTTTCTTTCATTCGGAGGATATTGTAATGAATTTCAAAGATTAATGGAAGTTTTATGAAGCATTTTGTCATCTCTTTGTCTCCATCTTGTTGTGATCTTGATTGTGAGTTTGTAAGGGTGGTGTGGCCCTTCATCAGTGGTATTAGAGCATACCTTTGTTAGTGGTAGAGTGTGTACCTCTGATACCACTGATGAAGGGAAAAACCACCCGTACCAACTCACAACCAATATCACAACAAGATGGAGATAGAGAGATGACAAAAATGCTTCATAAAGAATCCATTAATACTTGGAATTCATTGCAATATTCTCCACATGGAAAAACTCCAAATTCTTATAATATAAGAGAACTTCCTCACTAAGGGCTTTCAACTAGAAGAGCTTACAACAAAAGAGCTTGTTTGCTACTCCTTGAGAGCTTCCTTACAAGAGATTACATTTGAAGACCTTACACTTGAAGAGCTTCTATTTTCCGAACTTGATTACAAATGATAATAACCCTTCCTTAAATAGGCACTTCTAACCCAAGACATTACAAACACAACCAATGTGGGATAAAAGGTAAATACAACTACCTTTAAATAAATATTAAATTCCCACCCAAATACATCTAAGCGCCCAACAAATATTAAATACATGATTTATCCAAATCCTTCTAGAATTCCACCTACAACCTTCTAGAATTTCCTCTTAAATACAACTAAGCACCATCATGTGACCCAATTAGAAAATTACATTTGCTTTATAGATCACAACAAATATTAAATGCATGATTTAAGGAACTTTCCACAAACTTCTAAGTTGCCACCTACACACTTTGATAAATGGAATGAGAACTATTTTCCTATTTATGCCACCCATGTACCTTGAAAATAGAAATTCCTTTTTTTATTCTTCTTTTCTCCTTTTTCCCTTATTTTATTTTTAAATTATTTTTCCTTCTATTTTTGTCACTTTCTCTCTCCTCCACAATTTTTTTTTCCTTTTCTCTCTCTCTGTTTTTTTTTTGTTTTGTTATGTGAATAAATAATTTTCCCATGCAAGATGCTCTTGCATCTGACTCCCATGGTAGGAAAAATTTTGTGAATATGGATCCACAAAATGAAGTAGCCTCTGTTGACATTTTTTTTTCTTTTCTCTTCCTCCAACACATAGCTAGAACAAGTATCTGGAGCCGATATGAATCATTTTTGTCATCCCTCTATCTCCATATTGTTTCATTTTTGGTTGTGAGTTGGTACAAGTGGTGTGGCCTGTCATCAATGGTATCAGAGCATACCTTTGTTAGTGGTAGGTCATCTGGAGACCGAAAAGAAACCCAAAAGAAGAATGAAGATGTGGGTACTAGCATGAATCAGAGGAAGGAGGGTTTCAACCGCTCCCATGATCAAGACTTTGGAAACCAGAGAGAAAGAGGTAGAGGATGTGGACAAGGAAGAGGAGGCTTCCATGGTACCTATTTCCATTGCAATGAAGAAGGCCATCGTGCCTTTGAATTCCCTCAATGACAAGGAATGATAGATAGGAAAGTTGAGGGTAAAACTAGGGTTGCTCATGTGGATGAGGATGCACAATCATCACATTCATAGGATGCAGAAAGAAGAGAGACTTTAGTAAATGAAAGGGTCCTAGTAAGTCGTGAGATTGAACTAGGAAAAAGAAGGAGTCTATTTCGTACCAGGTGCAAGTGTGAGGATAAATGTTGTGATGTGATCATTGATGGTGGTAGCACTGATAACTTGGTATCAAAGGAGATGGTCTCTAAGCTGAAGCTCAAGAGGGAGAAACACCCCCAACCCTATCGGATTGCTTGGGTGAAAGATGATCATAAGGTCCTGGTAAGTGAACAATGTTTAGTGAAATTCAAAATTGAGAGTTACCATGATGAAGTTCTCTGTGATTTTATTCCAATGGATGTTTTCCATTTATTGTTGGGAAGACCGTGGTAGTTTGATAGGCATGCAGTACATGATGGTCATGCAAACACATACTCTCTAACAAAGGATGGAGTTCACCACAAACTGAAGCCCATGAAAAAGGAAGGAAAAAAGGTATGTAGCAGTGTTAGGATTTTTCTTGTTGATGGAAGGAAGTTTTTAGATGGCATGAAACATCAGTGTATGTGCTATGCTTTGATTCCTAGGAAAGATAAAGAAGGTAGTAGTGAAATACCACTTGAAGTTTTAGATTTACTAGGTGAGTTTGGAGATATCATCTCTGATAATGTTCCAGAAGGATTTCCATCAGTAAGGTAAATCAGTCATTAGATAGATTTAATCCCACCTAGTTTGCCTAACAAGGTTGCTCACATGATGACTCCTGCTGAAACTGAGTAGCTAAATAGACAGGTTCAGGAGCTATTGAGAAAGGGCTTGATTCAGGAGAGCTGATGCAGGAGCATCTTGTATCCAAAATTAAAGGGAGACATGTTGAATGTAAAATTTTTAAAAAATAAAAATAAAAAATTCTAGAGGAGAGAGAAAGTGACAAAAATTAGAGGAGAAAAGAAAGGAAAAGAGGATTTTTATTTTCGAGGTGCATAGGTGGCATAAATAGAAAAATAAGAAAAATAGTTGTCATTACATTAATCGAGGTGTGTAGGTGGCATCTTAGAAGCTTGTGGAAAGTTTCTTAAATCTTGCATTTAATATTTGTTGTGATCCATAAAGGAAATATAATTTTCCAATTGGGCCACATGGTGGTGCTTAGTTGTAATTCTAGAAGGTTATGGAAGTTTTAGAAGATTGTGGATATTGTGTAGAAGGTTGTGGATAAGTCATGCATTGGGTGGTAAATGCCTATTTAAGCAAGGCATATGAGCATTTCTAACCAAGCTTGAGAAGTAGAAGCTAGAAAGTGTGAAGACTTGAAGGTGTGAAAGCTCTAAAGGTGTAGCTCTTAAAGTAGAAATTCTTGGTGAAGCTCTTGGTGTGAAGAGCCTTATCTAGGATTTCTCTTATGTTGAAGAATTTGTAAACTTATTTTTGAAGAAGTCATATCTATGATATCATCTTTTGGGTGTTGTAAGGATCTTCAAGTATAATAAAATTGCTTGTGAAGCATTTTTTTATTTCTCTTGGTCTCCATATTGTTGCACTCTTGATTACGAGTGGGTAAGGGTGGTGTGGCCCTATATCAAGAGCCTGAGTCGATGCGTAGTACCTACAATACTAGCACCAAAGAAGGATGGAGAGTGGAGGATGTGTACAGACTCTCGAGCTATAAATAGGAAACCATCAAGTATCGATTTCCTTTGCCAAGAATGGATGATCTTATGGACTTCTTGAGTGGAGCTCAGTACTTCACAAAGATAGATCTCAAGAGTGGCTATCATCAAATACAGATATGAGAAGGAGATGAGTGAAAAATAGCCTTCAAGACCAAGGAGGGTCTTTATGAGTGGTTAGTCATGCCCTTTGGATTGACGAATGCCTTGAGCACCTTCATGTGGCTTATGAATGAGGTACTTAAGAAGTTCTTGGGAACATTTTTTATTGTCTATTTGGATGATATTTTAATTTTCAGCAAGACTTTCAAAGAACATTTATTGCATATTAATAGTGTCCTTGAAAGGTTAAGGGAAGAGAAACTTTTAATTAATTTGAAGAAGTGTATCTTTACAAAAAGGGAGTTAGTCTACTTGGGGTTTGTTATATCACCTGAAGGTCTCAAAATGGATCCAGAGAAGGTAAAAGCCATCTTGGAATGGCCTACTCCAAGGTATGCTACTGAGGTAAGATCATTTCATGGTTCGGTTAGTTTTTACAGGAAGTTTATTAAGAATTTTAGTGGCATATGGGCACCCCTGACTGACACAATAAGAGGGGATAGAAAAGAGTTCAAATGGACAGCGGCAACTGCGAGAAGTTTTGAATTGTTGAAAAAGAAGGTGACAGAACAACCTGTGTTGGCACTTCCAGATTTTAAAAAGGTGTTCCAGGTGGATTGTGATGCTAATGGCAGCCCTATTGGGGCTGTATTAAGCCAAGAAGGTAAGCCTATTGCATATTTTAGAGAAAAATTGAATGATATGAAAAAGTAGTATTCTGTTTATGATCAAGCATTGTATGTAATAGTTCAGGCCTTAAAAAAATGGAGGCATTATTTCATGCCAAAAGAATTTGTTTTATATACTGATCACTAGGCATTACAGTACCTAAATAGCCAAGGTAAATTGAATTAGAGGCATATGAAGTGGGTGGAGTTCTTGCATAGCTATACATTTTTGTTGAAGCATAGAAGTGGAAAATCTAATAGGGTTGCAGATGCACTAAGTAGGAGATAGTTGTTGCTTACAGTAATGTAGGTTGAAGTAGTTGGGTTTGATGACCTCAAGAATCTGTACCCTAAAGATCCTGATTTTTCTGAAGCGCAGAAAGCTTGTAAAGATCCTGTTGTTGTAGATAGAACTAAGTGGTTAGACTATCTAATTTAGGATGGTATGTTATTCAAGGGCAGTCAATTGTGCATTCCAAGGATTTCTATGAGGGAAAATCTGATCAAGGAGAAACACAGTGGAGGGATGGCAGGACATTTTGGTCAAGATAAGACCATTTCCATTCTTAGAGAACATTATTTTCGGCCTCAAATTTCACAGGATGTGAAGAATTTTGTACAGAGTTGTCAGATTTGTCAAGTTGCCAAGGGATTTAGTCACAATAGTGGACTTTATCAGCCATTGCCTATTCCATCAAAGCCATGGGAGGACATAAGTATGGATTTTGTTCTTGGATTGCCAATGACACAAAGGGGTAATGACTCAATATTTGTGGTGGTTGATAGTTTCTCCAAAATGACACATTTCATTCCATGCCACAAAACTTATGATGTTGTCCATATTGCAGACTTGTTTTTCAGAGAGGTGGTAAGACTACATGGTTTCCCAAGGAGTATAGTTTCTGATAATTGCTAAACAAAAGTGGTAAACAGAAGTCTGGACAATTGCTGAGATGTTTAGTTGGGGATAAACCCAAGGGGTGGGATTTGATTCTACCAAAAGTAGATTTTGATTACAATAACTCTATAAATAGGAGTACTGGTAGATCACCATTCCAAATTGTATATGGAAGTAGCCCAAGGACTGCACCAGAGTTGAGGAAGATAGAGCAAGGGGAGAGGACAAGTGCTAAAGCTAAAGAATTTGCTCAACATATCAAGCATCTACATGAGGAGGTTCAGGCACACATTACCAAGATGAATCAAGAGTATAAAGCTAGGGCTGATCAAAGGTGAAGACATAAGGAATTGCAAGTAAGGGATCTAGTCATGGTACACTTATGAAAAGAAAGATTTCTAGCTGGTACTTACAACAAGCTGAAAATGAAGAAATTTGGCCCTTGCAAAATTCTAAAGAAACATGACTCAAGAAATGCGTATGAGGTGGAGTTTCTAGATGGAATTGACATTTCTCCTATTTTCAACATTGAAAACTTAATAGAGTATCATGATGATGGTGGAGATGAGGAGATAATGTTAGAGCCATGTCCAATTCCTGCTTCTAAGAAGGAGGAGATAGAGGAAATTCTAGATAGTCGTGTGGGCAAGCATACCAGAAATAGGCAGTATGAAGAGCATCTGGTCAAGTGGAAATGATGGCCGATAGAAGACTCAACTTGGATTTTAGTAGTTGAGGCTTTCCATTTGGGGTTTCCTCTACCATTCATAAAGTGACAGGGAAGTGAAGTTATTACATGCATTGTTGATGACATGAAAGAGGCAAGCAAAGATGAAGATGTCAAAGAGGTAAATTTCTATGAATTATATGATGCTGAATTTGAGATGAGTTTAAAAGATACTAATGATGGTTTGCATGAGGATCTTGTTCGTGATGTATGGTATGCAAAGAAAGATTGGTATGGTGTTGCTGGTTTTATTACAGGTGTGATTAATTCAACAAGATTGGATGAGTATGAGAGTTATACTTGAATAGAGTTCATTGTGAAGGAGTATTTTTAGCAGTAAACAGTTGTTCCAGCCAAGTGGTTGAAAAGAAGAAAGAAGGAAATATATCAGCATCGGATACTTGTTCCAGCTATGTATTGGAAGAAGAGAAAAAAATATATATATCAACAATGGCTACTTCATTTTGTGAATCCATACTCACAAAATTTTTCCTACCATGGGAGTCGGATGCAGGAGCATCACGCATCAGAAAAAAAAATGTGGAAGATTTGCATGTTGGTTTTTCTTGTCCTTGTTGAGGTGGAAGCTTGTGGTGAAGATGAAGATGGTTTTATATCTTTCTTTTGGTGTCAAAGTGTGGGACACACTTTTCTATCTACCAAGGGAGTCTGATGCAGGAGCATCTTGCACGGGAAAATTATTTATTTATAAATAAATAAAAAGAGAAAAGAAAAGAAAAAAAATTATGGAGGAGAGAGAAAGTGACGAAAATAGAAGGAAAATAATAAAAAATAGAAAAATAGGAAAAAGGAGAAAAGAAGAATTTCTATTTTTGAGGTGTATGGGGGCCATAAGTAGGAAATAGTTGTTATTCCATTAATCGAGGTGTGTAGGTGGCATCTTAGAAGTTTGTGGAAAGTTCTTTAAATCATGCATTTAATATTTTTTGTGATCCATAAAGCAAATGTAATTTTCTAATTGGGCCACATGGTGGTGCTTAGTTGTATTTAGGTGGAAATTCTAGAAAGTTGTAGATATTGTAGAAGGTTGTGGATACTGTAGAAGTTCGTGGATATTCTAGAATGTTGTGGATAAATCATGCCTTGGGTGGTAAGTGCCTATTTAAGGAAGGCTTATGTTCATTTGTAATCAAGCTCTTCAAGTGTAAGCTCTTGTAGTGAAGCTCTTCGAATGTAATCTCTTGTAAGAAAGCTTGAGAAGTAGAAGTCTTCAAGAAGAAGCTCTTTTGTTTTAAGCTCTTCTAGTTGGAAGCCCTTAGTGAGGAATCTCTCTTATATTGTAAGAGTTTGGAGTTCTTCCATGTGGAGAATATTGTAATGAATTTCAAGTATTAATGGATTCTTTATGAAGTATTTTGTCATCTCTTGTCTCCATCTTGTTGTGATCTTGGTTGTGAGTTGGTAAGGCTGGTATTGTGCCTACATCAGTGGTATCAGAGCAGGAGTTGCTGAGCGTGCAGACAAATCGCCGAACATGAGGCAGTTTGCACCAGGACCTTGAGTTAGGTGAAGTTTGTTAAGATGTTCTTGATTGTGTAGACGGATCACTGACTACGAGGTAGATTGCACAAGGTTCTTGTGTTGCACTAGATTTGTCTTCTAAAGACTTGAGTATGGAGAAGAGAAAGAAGAAGATGACTTTTGTAATTGGATGGATTCTAAGGATTTCTCAACTTGAGAAATTTAGAGCAAAAAATCAACACTCATTGCTAGTTGATTTGCAGAAGCAAGTGAATGACTTAGAAGTTGAGTTGCGAAAAACAAGAGCGCATTACCAGAAAAGGGATGTTGATAATTCCTTGGATGTGGAAAAGAAAGATGATCCAGTGGAAGAGCAAGCAGATGAAGAGGAACTTATTTATGAACCTAAAGTTGAAGAAGATGAAAGAGAAGAGGAAGAGCATGAAAATGACAAGATTTATGCACCTAAAGTAGATCAAGATGATTTGAAGACTAAAGTGAAGTTATTACATGCATTGTTGATGACATGAAAGAGGCAAGCAAAGATGAAGATGTCAAAGAGGTAAATTTATATGAATTATATGATGCTGAATTTGAGATGAGTTTGAAAGATACTAATGATGGTTTGCATGAGGATCTTTTTCATGATGTATGGTATGCAAAGAAAGATTGGTATGGTGTTGCTGGGTTTATTACAAGTGTGATTAATTCAGCAAGATTGGATGAGGATGAGAGTTATACTTGGATAGAGTTCATTGCGAAGGAGTATTTTCAGCAACAAATAGTTGTTCCAGCCAGGTGTTGGAAAAGAAGAAAGAAGGAAATATATCAGCACCAGATACTTGTTTCAGCTATGTATTGGAGGAACACTCTACTACCACTGACAAAGGTATGCTCTGATACCATTGATGAAGGGCCATGCCACACTTACCAACTCACAACAAAAATCACAACAATATGGAGACAAAGAGATGACAAAATTGCTTCATAAAGCATCCGTTAATACTTGAAATTCATTACAATATTCTCCAAATGAACAAACTCCAAACTCTTATAATATAAGAGAGATTCCTCACTAAGGGCTTCCAACTAGAAGAGCTTACAACAAAAGAGCTTGTCTGCTACACCTTGAGAGCTTCCTTACAAGAGATTACATTCGGAGAGCTTTCATTAGAAGAGCTTACACTTGAAGAGCTTTATTAAAAATGAACATAAGCCTTCCTTAAATAGACACTTACCACCCAAGGCATGATTTATCCACAACATTCTAGAATATCCACAACCTTCTACAATATCCACAACCTTCTAGAATTTCCACCTAAATAAAACTAAGCACCACCAAGTGGTCCAATTAGAAAATTACATTTGCTTTATGGATCACAACAAATATTAAATGCATGATTTAAGGAACTTTTCACAAACTTCTAAAATGCCATCTACACACCTCGATTAATGGAATAACAACTATTTTTGTAATTTTCTATTTACGCCACCTATGCACCTTGAAAATAGAAATTCCTCTTTTCTCCTTTTTTCCTATTTTTCAATTTTTTATTATTTTCTTTCTATTTTCGTCAGTTTCTCTCTCCTCCTTAATTTTTTTTTTGTTTTTTTCTAATAATTTAATTTTTCCATGCAAGATGCTCCTGTATCAGACTCCCCTGGTAGATAGAAAAGTGTGTCCCACACTTTGACACCAAAAGAAAGAGATAAAACCATCTTCATCTTCACCACAAGCTTCCACCTCAATAGGGACAAGAAAAAAACCAACATACAAATCTTCAACATTTTTTTTCTCTAATGCATGATGCTCCTGCATCCGACTCCCATGGTAGGAAATTTTTTTGTGAGTATGGATTTACAAAATGAAGTAGTCGCTGTTGACAATTATTTTTCTCTTCCTCCAACACATAGTTGGAACAAGTATCCGGTGTCGATATATTTCCTTCTTTCATCTTTTCCAACACTTGGCTCAAACAACTATTTGCTACTGAAAATACTCCTTCGCAATGAACTCTATCCAAATATAACTCTCATCCTCATCCAATCTTGTTGAATTAATCACACCTGTAATAAACCTAGCAACACCATACCAATCTTCATTTGCATACCATACATCACGAACAAGATCCTCATGCAAACCATCATCAATATCTTTTAAACTCATCTCAAATTCAGCGTCATATAATTCATAAGAATTTACCTCTTTGACATCTACATCTTTGCTTGCCTCTTTCATGCCATCAACAATGCATGTAATAACTTCACTTTCTTGATCTCCAATGAAGGCACTATACTTTTCCTCCATTGCTGCAATATTCAAATCATCTTGATCTATTTCAGGTTCATAAATCTTGTCATCTTCATGCTCTTCCATTGATCATCTTTCTTATCAATGTCTCTTTTCTGTTGACATGCTCTTTGTTTCTGCAACTCAACTTCTAATTCATTCTCTTGCTTCTGCAAATCAACTAGCAATGACTGTTGATTTCTTGCTCTAAATTTCTCAAGTTGAGGAATCCTTAGAATCCATCCAATCACAAAAGTCATCTTCTTCTTTCTCTTCTCCATACTCAAGTCTTTAGAAGAAAAATCTCATGCAACACAAGAACCTCATGCAAACTTCCTCATAGTCGGTGATCTGTCTACGAAATCAAAAACTTCTTAACAAACTTCTCCCAACTCAAGGTCCTGGTGAAAACTACCTCATAGTCGGTGATCTATCCGCACGCTCAAGAACTCCCGCTCTGATACCACTGATGTAGGTACACTCTACTACCACTGACAAAGGTATGCTTTGATACCATTGATGAAGGGCCATGCCATGCTTACCAACTCACAACCAAAATCATAACAAGATGGAGACAAAGAGATGAAAAAATTGCTTCATAAAGCATCCATTAATACTTGCAATTCATTACAATATTCTTTACATGGAAAAACTCCAAACTCTTATAGTATAAGAGAGATTCCTCACTAAGGGCTTCCAACTAGAAGAGCTAACAACAAAAGAGCTTTTTTGCTACACCTTGAGAGCTTCCTTACAAGAGATTACATTTGGAGAGCTTGCATTAGAAGAGCTTACAATTGAAGAGCTTTATTACAAATGAACATAAGCCTTCCTTAAATAGGCACTTACCACCCAAGGCATGATTTATCCACAAAATTCTAGAATATCCACAACCTTCTAGAATTTCCACCTAAATATAACTAAGCACCACCAAGTGGTCGAACTAGCAGTTTCTAGAATGTATTCCTAATCCTTAACCCTCTGGGGTCTATTTAAGAATATTTTTAGCATTGTAAAAGGTAGTTTGGAGTGGATTTTGAGAGAAGGTACTAAAAGGAGAAATTATCTCTAGACTTATGCTATTGTAAGCCCTTAGAGCATGTTTTGAAGTCTATTTTCTCTGTACTGAATGTATTAGCATTTTCTCACAGTTAATAAAATTTTCCCTTTTCTATTGTTTCCATTCTATGCTTGGGTTGTGTTCCCATCAAGTGGTATTAGAATACGAGTTCCTGAGCATGCAAACAAATCGTCAAATGTGAGACAGTTTGTACTAGGACCTTGAGGTGGGTGAAGTTTGTCAAGAAGTTCTTGATTGCGTAGAGAGATCGCTGACTGTGAGGTAGTTTGCACAAGGTTCTTGTGTTGCACTAGATTTGTCTTCTAAAGACTTGATTATGGAGAAGAGAAAGAAGAAGATGACTTTTGTGATTGGATGAATTCTAAGGATTCCTCAACTTGAGAAATGTAGAGCAAGAAATCAACAGTCATTGCTAGTTGATTTGCACAAGCAAGTGAATGAATTAGAAGCTGAGTTGCAGAAACAAAGAGTGCATTACCAAAAAAGGGATGTTGAAATTCCTTGGATGCGAAAAAGAAACATGACTTAGGAAATTCATATGAGGTGGAGTTCTAGATGGAATTGAAATTTCTCCTATTTTCAACATTGCAGACTTAACCGAGTGTCATGATGATGGTGCAGATGTGGAGCTAATGTTAGAGCCATGTCCAATTTTGACTTCTAAGAAGGAGGAGATAGAGGAGATTCTGGATAGTCATGTGGGCAGGTGTACTAGAAATATATAGGTAGTATAGGTGTGGTCAAGTGGAAAGGACAACCAATAAAGTACTCAACTTGGATTTCAACAGCTGAGGTTTTCCATTTGGGATTTCCTCTACCATTCATAAAGTGACAGGGTCACTTTTCAATCTACCTTGGGTGTTTGATGTAGGAGCATCTAGAGGTATAAGGGTAATCTTGTGTCAACAAAAAAATGTACTTAGAATTAGTTTCTATTTCATGTGTTTTCATTTCTGGATACCCATTTGGGTGAAATAGAGGTTCCAACTCTCATAGTTCCACTATTAGTGTTCTAGGATAGAGTATTTGAACACCTTGGGATACCTGTAAATGCAAAAATAATAGGAGTATGTAATTGAGAAATCATTTTGGTGAACTAGAAGGTGTAAATTGGTCGAAATATTGTAATTGTAAATTAGAACATTCCAAAAATGGTAACCAAACTTTTGGGAGGCATAACTTTTGAACCATAGCTCCGATTGACGAACTGTTTACATTTCCAAAAATCTCTCGAAGCACTCTATAGCCCTATGGACAAGCTTTTCTTGTCTCCCATTTTTTGGCCCCATTTGAGGTCATTTAATGCCCCTAACCTAACTTTGAAGCATTCTTAGGAGGTCTCCGAAAATAAAAAAACTACAATAACTTTCAAACTGATGAAGGGGGCCAACACCACCCTTACTAACTCGCAACTAAGAATCACAACAAGATGGAGACAAAGCGATGACAAAATGCTTCATAAAGCATCCATTAATACTTGAAATTCATTACAATATCCTCCAAATGAAAGGACTCCAAATTCTTACAATATAAGAGATATTTTCTCACTAAGAGCTTCTACAAAAAATTACATCTGAAGAGCTTCACTTCAAGAGCTTACAAGAGCTTACACTTGAAGAGCTTACAACAAAAGAGAGCTTGTCTTGAAAAGCTTCCTTACACGAGATCACATTCCAAGAGCTTCTACAAGAGATTACACTTGAAGAGTTTCTATTTTCCAAATTTTCTCTCTCCTCCACAATATTTTCTCTCTCTCTCTCTCTCTCTCTCTCTCTCTCTCTCTCTCTTTCTTTTTCTTTTTTTAATTTTTTAATTTTTAATTTTTCCATGCAAGATTCTCCTGCATCAGACTCCCTTGGTAGATAGAAAAGTGTGTCCCACACTTTGATGCCAAAAGAAAGATATACAACTATCTTCATCTTCACTAAAGGCTTCCACATTTTTTTTCTCTGATGCATGATGCTCCTGTAACTGACTCCCATGGTAGGAAAAATTTTGTGAATATGGATTCACAAAATGAAGTAGCCACTGTTGATATTATTTTTATCTTTTCTCTCTTCCTCCAACACATAGCTGGAACAAGTATCCGGTACCTATATATTTCCTTCTTTCTTCTTTTCCAACACCTAGTCAGAACAAGTGTTTGTTGCTGAAATTTCTCCTTCGCAATGAACTTTATCCAAGTATAACTCTCATCCTTCTTGTTGAATTAATCATACTTTTAGTAAACCTAGCAATACCATACCAATCATTTTTTGCATACCATACATCACAAACAAGATCCTCATGCAAACCTTCATTAATATCTTTCAAACTCACCTCAAAGATAACATCCCATGATTCATAAGAATTTACCTGTTTGACATCCTCATCTTCACTTGCCTCTTTCATGTTGGCCACAATGCATGTAACTACTCTATTTGCTTGATCTCCAACTAAGGCAGTATACTTTTCCTCCATTGCTGCAATCTTCAATCATCTTGATCTATTTCAAGCTCATAAATCTGGTCATCTTCATGCTCTTCCTCTTCTTGTTCATCTTCTTAAACTTTAGGTTCACAAATGATTTCCTCTTCATCCACCTGCTCTTCCACTAGATCATCTTTCTTTTTTGCATCCAAATAATTATCAACATCTCTTTTTTGGTAATGTGCTCTTCTCTTCTACAACTCAACTTCTAATTCATTCACTTGCTTCTGCAAATCAACTAGCAATGACTGTTGATTTCTTGCTCTAAATTTCTCAAGTCTAGGAATCCTTAGAATCCATCGAATCACAAAACTAATCTTCTTCTTTCTCTTCTCCATAATCAAGTATTTAAAAGACAAATCTAGTGTAACACAAGAACCTTGTGCAAATTGCCTCACAGTCAGCGATCTGTCTACACAATCAAGAACTTCTTGACAAACTTTACCCAACTGAAGGTCCTGGTACAAACTGCCTCATGTTTGACGATCTGTCTACATGCTCAGGAACTCTTTCTCTGATACCACTGATGAAGGGAGCCAACACCGCCCTTACTAACTCATAACCAAGAATCACAACAAGATGGAGACAAAGCGATGACAAAATGCTTCATAAAGCATCCATTAATACTTGAAATTCATTACAATATTCTCCAAATGAAAGGACTCCAAATTCTTACAATATAAGAGATATTTTCTCACTAAGAGCTTCTACAAGAAATTACATCCAAAGAGCTTCACGACAAGAGCTTACAAGAGCTTACACTTGAAGAGCTTACAACAAAAGAGCTTGTTTGCACCAAGATCTTGAGTTGGGTGAAGTTTGTCAAGAAGTTCTTGATTGTGTAGACAGATCGCCAACTGTGAGGTAGTTTGCACAAAGTTTTTGTGTTTCACTAGATTTGTCTTCTAAAGACTTGATTATGGAGAAGAGAAAGAAGAAGATGACTTTTGTGATTGGAGGGATTCTAAGGATTCCTAGACTTGAGAGATTTAGAAGGAGAATGCAAGAAGAAATATTTTTGGATTTGCAAAAGCAAGTGAATGAATTAGAAGCTGAGTTGTGGAAACGAAGAGCACATTACCAGAAAAGAGACGTTGATAATTATTTGGATGCAGAAAAGAAAGATGATCCAGTGAAAGAGCAAGTGGATGAAGAGGAAATCATTTGCGAACCTAAAGTTGAAGAAGATGAAGAGCATAAAGATGGAAAGATTTATGAACTTGAAGTAGATCAAGATGATTTGAAGATTTCAGCAATGGAGGAAATGTATAGTGCCTTAGTTGGAGATCAGGCAAGTGGAGTAGTTACATGCATTGTTGACAACTTGAAAGAGGCAAGCGAAGATGAGGATGTTAAATAGGTAAATTCTTATGAATCATGGGATGTTGTCTTTGAGGTGAGTTTGAAAGATATTGATAATGGTTTGCATGAGGATCTTGTTAGTCATGTGTGGTATGCAAAGGAAGATTGGTGTGGTGTTGCTGAGTTTATTACAGGTGTGATTAATTCAACAAGATTGAATGAGGATGAGATTTATACTTGGACAGGGTTCATTGCAGAAGAGAGATTTCAGCAGCAAACACTTGTTCTAGCTAGGTGTTGGAAAAGAAGAAAGAAGGAAATATATCGGCATCGGATACTTGTTCCAACTATGTGTTGGAGGAAGAGAAAAAAAAAGGTCAACAATGGCTACTTCATTTTGTGAATCCATATTCACAAAAATTTTCCTACCATGGGAGTAAGATGCAGGAGCATCATGCATCAGAAAAAAAAAATGTGGAAGATTTGCATATTAGTTTTCTTGTCCTTGTTGAGGTGGAAGCTTGAGGTGAAGATGAAGATGGTTGTATATCTTTCTTTTGGCGTCAAAGTGTGGGACACACTTTTCTATCTACCAAGGGAGTTTGATGCAGGAGCATCTTGCATGGGAAAATTAAATTATTAGAAAAAAAAAAAAAAAAAATTGTGAAAAAGAGAGAAAGTGACGAAAATAGGAAGAAAAATAATTAAAAATAAAAAGTAGAAAAAATGAGAAAAAGAGAAATTCTTATTTTCAATGTGCATAGGTGGCATGAATAAAAAGAAAAAATATATAGTTGGCATTCCATTTATCAAGGTGTGTAGGTGGAATTCTAGAAGGTTTTGGATAAATCATGTATTTAATATTTGTTGGGTGCTTAGTTGTATTTGGGTGGGAATTTAATATTTATATAAAGGTAGTTGTATTTATCTTTTATCCCACATTGGTTGTGTTTGTAATGTCTTGGGTTAGAAGTGCCTATTAAGCAAGGCTTATTATCATTTGTAATCAAGTTCAAAAATAGAAGCTCTTCAAATGTAATCTCTTGTAAGAAAGCTTGAGAAGTAGAAGTTTGGGAAGTAGAAGCTCTTAGTGAGGAATCTCTCTTGTATTATAAGAGTTTGGAGTTTTCTTAATTTGGAGGATATTGTAATGAATTTCAAATATTATTGGAAGTTTTATGAAGCATTTTTGTAATCTCTTTGTCTCCATCTTGTTGTGATCTTGATTGTGAGTTTTTAAGAGTGGTGACCACTGATGTAGGGCCACACCACCCTTAAAAATGCACAACTAAGATCAGAACAAGATGGAGAGAAAGAGATGACAAAATGCTTCATAAGCATCCATTAATACTTGCAATTCATTACAATATTCTCCAAATGAAAGGACTCCAAATTCTTAAAATATAAGGGAGATTCCTCCCTAAGGGCTTCCAACTAGAAGAGCTTGTTCGCTACACCTTGAGAGCTTCCTTACAAGAGATTACATTCGAAGAGCTTCTACTTCCCCAACATCTACTTCTCAAGCTTTCTTACAAGAGATTACATTAGAAGAGCTTCCTACTTGAAGAGCTACACCTTGATAAATGGAATGCCAACTATATATTTTTTTCTTTTTATTCACGCCACCTATACAAATTGAAAATAGGAATTTCTCTTTTTCTCATTTTCTCTACTTTTTATTTTAAATTATTTTTCTTCCTATTTTCGTCACTTTCTCTCTCCTCCACAATTTTTTTTCTTTCTAATAATTTAATTTTCCCATGCAAGATGCTCTTGATGGGGACACAACCTAAGCACAGAATGGACACAATAGGAAAGGGAAAATTTTATTAAATGTGAGAAAATGCTAATACATTCAGTACAGAGAAAATAGACTTCAAAACATGTGCTAAGGGCTTACAATAACATAAGTCTAGAGATAATTTCTCCTTTTAGTACCTCCTCTCAAACTCCACTCCGAACTACCTTTTACAATGCCAGAAATGTTCTTAAATAGACCCCGGAGGGTTAAAGATTAGGAATACATTCTAGAAAGTGCTAGTTGGCATCCACTGACCAAATAGAAGGCTCTAGAAGTCACATTAGAAGTCAGCACAAAATTAGAAGATTCCAGAAATGGTAACCAAACTTCCGAGAGGCATAACTTTTGAACCGTAGCTCCGATTGATGAACCGTTTACATTTTCAGAAAGCTCTCAAAGCAGTCTATAGCCCTATCGATAAGCTTTTCTTGTCCCCAATTTTTTTGCCCTATTTGAGGTCATTTAATGCCCCTAACCTAACTTTGAAGCATTCTTAAGAGGTCTCTAAAAATTGAAAAACTACGATAACTTTCAAAGTGTGGGGCCTTTTGACCTGATTCTTTTTTTGGAATGCTCTAAATTACAATTACAATCTTTCAACTAATTTACACCTTCTAGTTCACCAAAATGATGGCTCAATTACATACTCCTATTTTTTAAAAAAATTACATGTATCCCAAGGTGTTCAAATACTCTATCTTAGAACACTGATAGTGGAACTATGAGAGTTGGAACCTTTATTTGAGTCAAATGGGTATCCAGAAATGAAAATACATGAAATAGAAACTAAGTCTAAGTTGGAACCACTTCTGTTTGGCCGTCAGTCTACGGGTGATGTGTGGAACTGAATTTCAAGTCTATTCTCAACTTCTTCCACAATGTTCTCCAGAAATACCCCACAAATTTGGTATCTCTATCAGAAACTATACTCCTTGGGAGACCATGTAGTCTTACCACCTCTCTGAAAAACAAGTCTGCAATATGGACAACATCATAAGTTTTGTGGCATGGAATGAAATGTGTCATTTTGGAGAAACTATCAACCACCACAAATACTAAGTCATTACCCCTTTGTGTCATTGGAAATCCAAGAACAAAATCCATACTTATGTCCTCCCATGGCTTTGATGGAACAGGCAATGGCTGATAAAGTTCACTATTGTGACTAAATCCCTTGGCAACTTGACAAATCTGACAACTCTGTACAAACTTCTTCACATCCTATGAAATCTAAGGACAAAAATAATGTTCTCTAAGAATGGAAATGGTCTTATCTCGACCAAAATGTCCTGCCATCCCTCCACTATGTTTCTCCTTAATCAGATTTTCCCTCATGGAAATCCTTGGAATGCACAATTGACTGCCCTTGAATAACATACCATCCTGAATTAGATAGTCTAACCACTTAGTTCTATCTACAACAACAGGATCTTTACAAGCTTTCCATGCTTCAGAAAAATTAAGATCTTCAGGGTACAGATTCTTGAGGTCATCAAACCCAACTACTTCAACCTACATTACTATAAGAAATAACTATCTCCTACTTAGTGCATCTGCAACCCTATTAGATTTTCCACTTCTATGCTTCAACACAAATGTATAGCTCTGCAAGAACTCCACCCACTTCATATGCCTCTTATTCAATTTACCTTGGCTATTTAGATACTATAATGCCTGGTGATCAGTATATAAAACAAATTCTTTTGGCAATAAATAATGCCTCCATTTCTTTAAGGTTTGAACTATTGCATAGAACTCTTGATCATAAATAGAATACTTCTTTTTCGCACCATTTAATTTTTCACTAAAATATGCAATAGGCTTACCTTCTTGGCTTAATACAGCCCCAATAGCACTACCACTAGCATCACAATCCACCTGGAACACCTTTCTAAAATTTGGAAGTGCCAACACAATTTGTTCTGTCACCTTCTTCTTTAGCAATTCAAAACTTCTCACAGCTGTCGCTGTCCATTTGGACTCTTTTCTATCCCCTCTTATTGTGTCAGTCAGGGGTGCACATATGCCACTGAAATTCTTAATAAACTTCCTATAAAAATTAACTAGACCATGAAATGATCTTACCTCAGTAGCAGACCTTGGAGTAAGCCATTCCAAGATGGATTTTACCTTCTCTGTATCCATTTTGAGACCTTCAGGTGATATAAAAAACCCCAAGTAGACTAACTCCCTTTTTGCAAAGATACATTTCTTCAAATTAATTAACAATTTCTCTTCCCTTAACCTTTCAAGGACACTACGAATATGCAATATAAATGTTCTTCCAAAGTCTTGCTGAAAATTAAAATATCATCCAAATAGACAATAACAAATTTTCCCAAGAACTTCTTAAGTACCTCATCCATAAGTTGCATGAAGGTGCTTGGGGTGTTCATCAATCCAGAGGGCATGACTAACCACTCATAAAGACCCTCCTTGGTCTTGAAGGCTATTTTCCACTCATCTCCTTCTCATATCCATATCTGATGATAGCCACTCTTGAGATCTATCTTTGTGAAGTACTGAGCTCCACTCAAGCAATCCATAAGATCATCCATTCTTGGCAAAGGAAATCAATACTTGATGGTTATCCTATTTATAGCTTGAGAGTATATACACATCCTCCACTCTCCATTATTCTTTGGTGCTAGTACTATAGGTACTGCACATGGACTTAGGCTCTCCTGAATCAAGCCCTTTCTCAATAGCTCCTGAACCTGTCTATTTAGCTCCTTAGTTTAAGTAGGAGTCATCCTGTGAGCAGCCTTGCTAGGCAAACGAGCTCTTGAAATTAAATCTATCTGATGACTGATTTGCCTTACTAGTGGAAATCCTTCTGGAACATTATTAGAGATGATATCTCCAAATTCACTTAGTAAATCTAAAACTTCAAGTGGTATTTCACTACTACCTTCTTTATCTTTCCTAGGAATCAAAGCATAGCACATACACTGATGTTTCATGCCATCTAAAAACTTCCTTCCATCAACAAGACAAATCCTAGAATTGCTACATACCTTTTTGCCTTCCTTTTTCATGGGCTTCAGTTTGTGGCAAACTCCATCCTTTGTTAGAGAGTATGTGTTTGCATGACCATCATGTATTGCATGCCTATCAAACTGACATGGTCTTCTCAACAATAGATGGCAAACATCCATTTTGATAA
The DNA here is from genome assembly GCA_028749045.1 of Cupressus sempervirens. Lineage (NCBI taxonomy): Eukaryota > Viridiplantae > Streptophyta > Pinopsida > Cupressales > Cupressaceae > Cupressus > Cupressus sempervirens. The sequence goes on along the minus strand of CM053791.1, from coordinate 435,298,997 downwards.
CATCATAGAGAACTTCATCATGGTAACTCCCAATTTTGAATTTCACTAAACATTGTTCACTTACCATGATCATCTTTCACCCAAGCAATCCGATAAGGCTGGGGGTGTTTCTCCTTCTTGAGCTTCAGCTTAGAGACCATCTCCTCTGATACCAGGTTATCAATGCTACCACCATCAATGATCACATCACAACATTTATCCTAACACTAGCATCTAGTACGAAATAGACTCCTTCTTTGTCCTAGTTCAATTTCACTACTTAGTAGGACCCTTTCATTTACTAAAGGCTCTCCTCTTTCTACATCCCGTGAATGTGATGATTGTGCATCCTCATCGAAATGAGCAACCCTAGCTTGACCCTCAGCTCTCCTATCATCCTTCCTTGTCATTGAGGGCATTCAAAGGCACAATGACCTTCTTCATTGCAAAGGAAATAGGTACCACGGAAGCCTCCTCTTCCTTGTCCATTTCCTCTACCTCTTCCTCTTTGGTTTCCAAAGTCTTGATCACAGGAGTGGTTGAAACCCCCATTCCTTTGGTTCCTGCTAGTACCCACATCTTCATTCTTCTTTTGGGTTTCATTTCAACCTCCAGATGACCTACCACTACCCCTTTCTCATTGATCATGCCCTCTTTATCTCCCTTCAAACCTCTTATTTAGCTTCTCTTCAACTCGTAGGGAAAATTAGTATGCCTCTTCAATGCTGGTCATTCTTACCAGACTTAATTCCTCATAGATGCTAGGTTACAACACACTGATGTAGGTACACACTCTACCACTGACAAAGGTATGCTCTGATACCATTGATGACAGGCCACACCACCTGTACCAACTCACAACCAAAAAATGCAACAAGATGGAGACAAAGAGATGACAAAATGCTTCATCAAGCATCCATGAATACTTGAAATTCATTACAATATCCTCCAAATGGAAAAACTCCAAATTCTTATAATATAAGAGAAATTCCTCACTAAGGGCTTCCAACTAGAAGAGCTTATAACAAAAGAGCTTGTTTGCTACTCTTTGAGAGTTTCCTTACAAGAGATTACATTCAAAGAGCTTCACTACAAGAGCTTACACTTGAAGAGCTTCTATTTTCCGAACTTGATTACAAATGATAATAAGTCTTGCTTAAATAGGAACTTCTAACCCAAGACATTACAAACACAACCAATGTGGGATAAAAGGTAAATACAACTACCTTTAAATAAATATTAGATTCCCACCCAAATACAACTAAGCACCCAACAAATATTAAATACATTTTTATCCACTACCTTCTGGAATTCCACCTACACACCTTGATAAATGGAATGCCAACTATACATATATATATATATATATTTTTTTTTTAATTTTTTTTTTTTTCTTTTTATGCCATTTATGCACCTTGAAAATAGAAATTTATTTTTTATTCTTCTTTTCTTCTTTTTCCCTTATTTTATTTCTTTATTATTTTTCCTTCTATTTTCATCACTCTCTCCTCCACAAACTTTTTTTTTCCTATTTTTTTTTTTTTTAAATAAATAATTTTCCCATGCAAGATGCTCCTGCATCAGACTCCCCAGGTAGATAGAAAAGTGTGTCCCACACTTTGATGCCAAAAGAAAGATATACAACCATCTTCATCTCTACTAAAGGCTTCCACATTGTTTTTCTGATGCATGATGCTCCTGCATCCAACTCCCATGGTAGGAAATTTTTTTGTGAGTGTGGATTCACAAAATGAAGTAGCCACTATTGATAGTTTTTTTTTTTTTTTTTTTCTCTCTTCCTCCAACACTTAGCTAGAACAAGTATCCAGTGCCAATATATTTCCTTCTTTCTTCTTTTCCAACACCTGGCTGGAACAACTATTTGTTGCTGAAAATATTCCATCGCAATGAACTCTATCCAAGTATAACTCTCATCCTCATCCAATCTTGTTGAATTAATCACACCTGTAATAAACCTAGCAACACCATACCAATCTTCATTTGCATACCATACATGACTAACAAGATTCTAATGCAAACCATCATTAGTATCTTTCAAACTCATCTCAAATTCAGCATCATATAATTCATAAGAATTTACCTCTTTGACATCTACATATTTGCTTGCCTCTTTCATGCCATCAATAATGCATGTAACTACTCCACTTGCTTGATCTCAAACTAAGGCACTATACTTTTCTGCCATTGTTACAATCTTCAAAGCATCGTCATGTACTTCTGGCATACAAATCTAATTATCTTCATGCTCTTCTTCTTTTCTTTCATCTTCTTCAACTTTAGGTTCACAAATGATTTCCTCTTCATCCGCTTGCTCTTCCACTGGATCATCTTTCTTTTATGCATCCAAATATTTATCAATGTCTCTTTTCTTGTAATGTGCTCTTCATTTCCGCAACTTAGCTTCTAATTCATTCACTTTCTTTTGCAAATCAAAAATTATTTCTTCTTGCATTCTCCTTCTAAATCTCTCAAGTCTAGCATTCCTTAGAAGCCATCCAATCACAAAAGTCATCTTCTTCTTCCTCTTCTCCATAATCAAGTCTTTAGAAGACAAATCTAGTGCAACACAAAAACTTTGTGCAAACTACCTCACAGTCGATGATCTGTCTACACAATCAAGAACTTCTTGACAAATTTCACCCAACTCAAGGTCCTAGTGCAAACTACCTCATGTTCGGCGATCTATCTGCATTCTCAGGAACTCTCGCTTTGATATCACTGATGTAGATACACACTCTACCATTGACAAAGGTATGATCTGATACCACTGATGATGGGCCACACCACCCGTACCAACTCACAACCAAAAAATGCAATAAGATGGAGACAAAGAGATGACAAAATGCTTCATCAAGCATCCATTAATACTTGAAATTCATTACAATATCTTCCAAATGGAAAAACTCCGAATTCTTATAATATAAGAGAACTTCCTCACTAAGGGCTTCCAACTAGAAGAGCTTACAACAAAAGAGCTTGTTTGCTACTCGTTGAGAGCTTCCTTACAAGAGATTACATTCGAAGAGCTTCACTACAAGAGCTTACACTTGAAGAGCTTCTATTTTCTGAACTTGATTACAAATGATAATAAGCCTTGCTTAAATATTCACTTCTAACCCAAGACATTAAAAACACAACCAATGCGGGATAAAAGGTAAATACAACTACCTTTAAATAAATATTAAATTCCCACCCAAATACAACTAAGCACCCAAAAAATGTTAAATACATGATTTATCCAAAACCTTCTAGAATTCCACCTACACACCTTCAAATATTATATACATTTTTATCCACAACCTTCTAAAATTCCACTTACACACCTTAATAAATGGAATGCCAACTATATCTTTTTAATTTTTTTTCTTTTTACGCCACCTATGCACCTTGAAAATAGAAATTCATTTTTATTCTTCTTTTCTCCTTTTTCCCTTATTTTATTTCTTTATTATTTTTGTTTCTATTTTCATCACTTTAATTTTTTTTTTCACCTTTTTTTTTTTAAATAAATAGTTTTCCCATGCAAGATGCTCCTCCATCAGACTGCCTAGGTAGATAGAAAAGTGTGTCCCACATTTTGATGCCAAAAGAAAAATATACAACCATCTTCATCTCCACTAAAGGCTTCCACATTGTTTTCCTAATGCATGATGCTCCTGCATCTGACTCCCATGGTAGGAAATTTTTTTGAGTATGGATTCACAAAATGAAGTAGCCATTGTTGATAGTTTTTTTTTTTTTTTTTTACTCTTCCTCCAACACATAGTTGGAACAAGTATCCGGTGCCAATATATTTCCTTCTTTCTTCTTTTCCAACACCTGGCTAGAACAACTGTTTGCTGCTGAAAATACTCCTTCGCAATGAACTCTATCCAAGTATAACTCTCATTCTCATCCAATCTTGTTGAATTAATCACACCTTTAATAAACTCAGCAACACCATACCAATCTTCCTTTGCATACCATACATGACTAACAAGATTCTCATGCAAACCATCATTAGTATCTTTCAAACTCATCTCAAATTCATCATCATATAATTCATAAGAATTTACCTCTTTGACATCTACATCTTTTCTTGCCTCTTTCATGCCATCAACAATGCATGTAACTATTCCACTTGCTTGATCTCCAACTAAGGAACTATACTTTTCTTCCATTGCTACAATCTTCAAAGCATCTTCATCTGCTTCTGGCATACAAATCTGATTATCTTCATGCTCTTCCTCTTTTCTTTCATCTTCTTCAACTTTAGGTTCACAAATGATTTCCTCATCATCCGCTTGCTCTTCCACTGGATCATCTTTCTTTTCTGCATCCAAATAATTATCAACATCTCTTTTCTGGTAATGTGCTCTTCATTTTCGAAACTTAGCTTCTAATTCATTCACTTGCTTTTACAAATCCAAAATTATTTCTTCTTGCATTCTCCTTCTAAATCTCTCAAGTCTAGGAATCCTTAGAATCCATCCAATCACAAAAGTCATCTTCTTCTTTCTCTTCTCCATAATCAAGTCTTTAGAAGAAAAATCTAGTGCAACACAAAAATCTTGCGTAAACTACCTCACACTTGGCGATCTGTCTACACAATCAAGAAATTCTTGACAAACTTCACCCAACTTAAGGTCTTGGTGCAAACTGCCTCATGTTCGTCGATCTATCCACATGCTTAGAAACTCCCACTCTGATACCACTGATGTAGGTACACACTCTACCACTGACAAAGGTATGGTCTGATACAACTGATGATGGACCACACCACCTGTACCAACTCACAACCAAAAAATGCAACAAGATGGAGACAAAGAGATGACAAAATGCTTCATCAAGCATCCATTAATACTTGAAATTCATTACAATATCCTCCAAATGGAAAAACTCCAAATTCTTATAATATAAGAGAACTTCCTCACTAAGGGCTTCCAACTAGAAGAGCTTACAACAAAAGAGCTTTTTTCCTACTCCTTGAGAGCTTCCTTACAAGAGATTACATTTGAAGAGCTTCACTACAAGAGCTTACACTTGCAAAGCTTCTATTTTCCGAACTTGATTACAAATGATAATAAGCCTTGCTTAAATAGGCACTTCTAACCCAAGACATTACAAACACAACCAATGTGGGATAAAAGGTAAATACAACTACCTTTAAATAAATATTAAATTCCCACCCAAATACAACTAAGCACCCAACAAATATTAAATACATGATTTATCCAAAACCTTCTAGAATTCCACCTACACACCTTCAAATATTAAATACATTTTTATCCACAACCTTCTAGAATTCCACCTACACACCTTGATAAATGGAATGCCAACTATATATATATATATATATATATATATATATATATATATATATATATATATATATATATATATATATATATATATATATATATATATATATATATATATATTTTTTTTTTTTATGCCACCTATGCACCTTGAAAGTAGAAATTCATTTTTTATTCTTCTTTTCTCCTTTTCCCCTTATTTTATTTCTTTATTATTTTTCCTTCTATTTTCATCACTTTCTCTCTCCTCCACAATTTTTTTTTTAAATAAATAAATTTCCCATGCACTTCAGCAATTCAAAACTTCTTGCAGTTGCCACTGTCCATTTGAACTCTTTTCTATCCCCTCTTATTGTGTCATTCAGGGGTGCAAGACACTGAAATTCTTAATAAACTTCCTATAAAAACTAACCAAACCATGAAATGATCTTACCTTAGTAGCAGACCTTGGAGTAGGTCATTTCAAGATGGCTTTTACCTTCTCTGGATCCATTTTGAGACCTTCAGGTGATATAACAAACCCCAAGTAGACTAACTCCCTTTTTGCAAAGATACACTTCTTCAAATTAATTAACAGTTTGTCTTCCCTTAACCTTTCAAGGACACTACAAATATGCAATAAATGTTTTTTGAAAGTCTTGCTAAAAATTAAAATATCATCCAAATAAACAATAACAAATTTTTCCAAGAACTTTTTAAGTACCTCATTCATAAGCTGCATGAAGGTGCTCGAGGCATTCGTCAATCCAAAGGGCATGACTAACCACTCATAAAGACCATCCTTGGTCTTAAAGGCTATTTTCCACTCATCTCCTTCTCATGTCTGTATCTGATGATAGCCACTCTTGAGATCTATCTTTATGAAGTACTGAGCTCCACTCAAGCAGTCCATAAGATCATCCATTCTTGGTAAAGGAAATCGATACTTGATGGTTATCTTATTTATAGCTTGAGAGTTTGTACACATCCTCCACTCTCCATCCTTCTTTGGTGCTAGTACTGCGGGTACTACACATGGAATCAGGCTCTCCCAAATTGAGCCCTTTCTCAATAGCTCATGAAACTATCTATTTAGGTCCTAAGTTTTAGTAGGAGTCATGTTGTGAGCAGCCTTGTTAGGAAAACTAGCTCCTGGGATTAAAACTATCTGATGACTGATTTTCCTTATTGGTGGCAATCCTTCTGAAACATTATCAGAGATGATATCTCCAAACTCACCTAGTAAATCTAAAACTTCAAGTGGTATTTCACTACTACCTTCTTTATCTTTTGTAGGAATCAAAGCATAGCACATACACTGATGTTTCATGCCATCTAAAAACTTCTTTCCATCAACAAGACAAATCCTAGCACTACTACATACCTTTTCGCCTTCCTTTTTCATGGGCTTCAATTTGTGGAAAAATCCATCCTTTGTTAGAGAGTATGTGTTTGCATGACCATCATGTACTGCATGCCTATCAAACTGCCATGGTCTTCCCAACAATAGATGGCAAACATCCATTGGAATAACATCACAGAGAACTTCATCATGGTAACTCCCAATTTTGAATTTCACTAAACATTGTTCACTTACTCGAACCTTATGATCATCTTTCACCCAAGAAATCCGATAGGGCTGGGAGTGTTTCTCCCTGTTGACCTTCAACTTAGAGACCATCTCCTTTGATACCAAGTTATCAGTGCTACCACCATCAATGATCACATCACAACATTTATCCTCACACTTGCACCTGGTACAAAATAGACTCCTTCTTTGTCCTAGTTCAATCTTACCACTTAGTAGGACCCTTTCATTTACTAAAGTCTCTCCTCTTTTTGCATCCTTTGAATGTGATGATTGTGCATTCTCATTCACATGAGCAACGCTAGCTTGACCCTCAACTCTCCTATCTATCCTTCCTTGTCGTTAAGGGCATTCAAAGGCATGATGACCTTCTTCATTGCAATTGAAATAGGTACCGTGGAAGCCTCCTCTTCCTTTTTCATGTCCTCAACCTCTTCCTCCCTAATTTCCAAATTCTTGATCATGAGAGCAGTCGAAACCCTCATTCCTGTAGTTCCTGCTAGTACCCACATCTTCATTCTTCTTTTGGGTTTTATTTTGGCCTCCAGATGACCTACCACTAGCCCTTCCTCCTTGACCACGCCCTCTTTGTCTCCCTTGAAACCTCTTATTTAGCTTCTCTTCAACTTGTAGGGAAAATTGGTATGCCTCTTCAACGCTGGTCATTCTTACCAGACTTAATTCCTCCTGGATGCTAGGTCGCAACCCAGTGATATAACGAGCAACCTTCTCCTTATTTGCTTCTACATGCCTCGCTCTTATCAAAAGTCAATAAAACTCCTCTATATATTCTTGGACTAATTTTCCTACTTGCTTTAACCCATGCATCTTCTTAAACAAATCAAGCTCGTAGTCGATGGGAATGAATTGCTTCTTCAATTTGTCCACATACAATCCCACCTTGTGATCTTCTCCTTTCCTCTTCTGTTTCTTTCCAATTGAACCTCTTGCCACTAGATTTTGGCATGGCCTTTCAGTTTGGCCTTTGCAAACTCAACCCTATCTGGATCCCTGATATCCTCATACTCAAAGTACTCTTCCAGTTCATTGATCCAGTCAATCAACTCATCTGGTTTTAGATTTCCTGAAAATACACCCACATCAATTGTAGGTCTTTTCTCAAACTTAGTAATGGCCCTAAAAAGACTTTGCTCTACCTAATTCAGAACTTCCCCATCAAATTCCCCTTCTGGTCCAATTTCTTCTTCTTCATTGTCATCCTCACATTTGTCACCTGTGGCAACATTTGTTTCTCTACGGAGCTCCTCCTGCAACACTTGTACCTACCTTTGGAGGGCTCTAACCTCTTCAGGATTAATAGCTCTAGCTCTTCCACCACACTCTCTTTATGGAGGCATCTTCTTAACTCAAATCCACAACCACACAATCTTGGTGCAAACTGCCTCATAGTTGGCGCGTTGTCTACACACTCAGGAAAACTAGCTCTGATACCACTTGATGGGGACACACTACCCTTACCAACTCACAACCAAAAATGCAACAATATGGAGATAGAGAGATGACAAAAATTCTTCATAAAGAATCCACTAATACTTGAAATTCATTACAATATCCTCCAAATGAAAGGACTCCAAATTCTTACAATATAAGAGATATTTGCTCACTAAGAGCTTCTACAAGAAGAGCCTATCCTTCAAGAGGTTATACTTGAAGAGCTTCTACTTCCCAAACTTCCTTACAAGAGATTACATTCGAAGAGCTTTACTACAAGAGCTTACACTTAAAGAGCTTGGTCACAAATGTTCCTATGGCTTGCTTAAATACGCACTTGACAGCCAATTCATGACTCATCCACAACCTTCTACAATATCTACAACTTTTTAGAATTCCACCTAAATACAACTAAGCACCACCATGTGGCCCAATTAGAAAATTACATTTTCTTTATGGATCACAACAAATATTAAATGCATGATTTAAAGAACTTTCCACAAACTTCTAAGATGTCACCTACACACCTCAATAAATGAAATGCAAACTATTTTCCTATTTTTCTATTTATGCCACCTATGGACCTTGAAAATATAAATTCCTCTTTTCTCCTTTTTTCCTATTTTTTAATTTTTTGTTATTTTCTTTCTATTTTCGTCACTTTCTCTCTCCTCCACAATTTTTTTTTAAATTTTTAAATTTTTAAATTTTTTTTTTTTTTTTAAATTTAAGTCCCATCTAAGATACTCTTGCATCAGACTCCCCTGGTAGATAGAAAAGTGTGTCCCACACTTTGATGCCAAAAGAAAGATATACAACCATCTTCATCTTCACCACAAGCTTCCACATTTTATTTTATTTTATTTTATTTTATTTTATTTCTGATGCATGATGCTCCTGCATCTGACTCCCATGGTAGAAAAAAATTTGTGAGTATGGATTCACAAAACGAAGTAGCCACTGTTGACATTTTTTCTTTTTTCTCTTCCTCCAACACATAGCTAGAACAAGTATTCGGTGCCAATATATTTCTTTCTTTCTTCTTTTCAAACACCTAGTTGGAACAACTGTTTGCTGTTGGAAATACTCCTTTGCAATGAACTCTATCCAAGTATAAATCTCATCCTCATCCAATCTTGTTGAATTAATCACACCTGTAATAAACCCAACAACACCGTACCAATATTTCTTTGCATACCACACATGACTTACAAGATCCTCATGCATGTTAGTGTAGTTTTTTATTTTTCCTATTTTGATAGGTTTTTCCTACACTTTTAATAATCTCACTTAGGTTAATAAAGCATGTCTTATTAGGTGAATGGTTGTGAGGTGTCACCTTCCTACATGTGAGCATCCATTAGCTATTTTGGGAAGATACTTTGCTATCTTTAGTCCAATAGATGGTTGCTCCTCATTGGTTGGTGTTGCCACCTCCTCCCTCTTCCTAGCCTATATAAGCATGCTACCTGGCTTGTATTTGCATCTCTTATTTTTGCACCCTCTTAATGCTATTTTTCTTCCAACATTTGCATTACTCTCTTGGAGACTAACTCTATGATGCTATTTTGATTTTGTATCATTTGCATTCATAGTTTAGATATTTACTCTTTGCACTAGTTTTCTGGGTTATTAATCTTATTAGATTCTAACATGGTATCAGAGCTTTTCTATGTGCAAGAGTAGATTTTAGTTTCCTTATTTGAGAGATTTGGGGGGGGCAAATAAACTTTATTTTATTTTTTAAAAAAATGAAGTATGCTCTTCTCTTGCATCTTTGGATGATCCTGAGAATTAGAAAACTTTTGACAAAAACAATTTTTCTCTAGGGTTTCAATCTCAAATCTGACAACCAACTTGCATATTTGGAGTTTTCAATCAGTTTTGCAGGTTCCAGCATGCCATTGATAGACTTAGGAAGCTGATCCAGCATTTGCATGTCATATTCTGGTTGCTGGGGTCATTTTTTGATTTTTGGAGCCATTTTTTACTGTTAAAGGCGTCCAATTTACACTACAATAGCATCTTCTATACATCAAAAAGAAAAATGCTTTCTGAATTTTGTTTGCAGACCCGAAAAACCATCTGGGTATTTGGGTTTTGTTCGCAGCCTCAAAAAACCATCTGGGTATCCTGTGATCTCTTGCACAAATCATTCCTTAAATGCTTTCATTTTAGCCCTTTCCCACTCATTTGACTTTCTCTAAAGAAATTCCAGCATTATCAGGTCAGAAGGGCAAGTTGTAGGCTTTGTCTCTGTCAAACTATAAGTGCATTTCCATAACCCTTTGCATTTCACATTGTGTTTGCTTTGTTTTGAGATATTTCAAGCCATATCTTGTAACCCTGTCTTTATTAGCAATCATGATGCTTTTTTGTCCAAAATTGCCCAAGCTAGGGAAACCTTCTTTGCTCAGTTCACTGGCTAAAATTTGTGATACGTTCCTGGTAAATAAAAGTTTATCTGAGGTAATTGAATTTTCCAAGAACACTTAGTCAAGCCTTATTTACCAGAGGCTAGTTGATAGTGGATTTTTAGAAGCCGCCACTTTTCCCGCTACTATCACATACCTAGGACTTGTCCTTGAATGTGCAAGCCATTATGACCCTATTTCTGGGTGTATTAAGAAAGCCTCAGGGGAAGTGATTGTTAGAATCAATAAAACCAGTGTCCATTTGGCCTTTAGGATTCCTCACAAGGAACCCTATCAGCCATGGACATTTGAAGAAGCTGAGCACCTGTATGCCAAAAATAAAAATAGCTATGATAACAAGATAGCTCAGTCTTGGCTTTTGAAACCAATAGAGGAAGGTTCTAGACTACCTAAGCCATTGACTATTGAGCATTTTATAAAATAAATTGTAGACATCATTCTTCTATTGAATAGGATCAAGGGAAATGAGAATTCATTCCACTGGGAGTCATGGATGTACTTTTTCATATAGAAGATCATTAAAGGGGTTAAATTCATTGATTGGTCTGACCTGATAGTAGAAAACCTGCATAGGGGTTTAATAGTTGTTAACAATTGTGGTCCATTTTTCTTGTCTTCTTATCTAATTTACATCCTAGCAGCATCTAAAGAATGGGATTATCTTCCACATGCACCTTGGGTTAATGACATGCCCATTTACCAATATTACGGTGATCTTCAAGAAACTACATTATGCAAGGAGTTTAAAAGGGTAAATGATGTCTTTCTAAGGAAATTGGTATTTGAACTCCAAGGTTGGGAGAATGATAGGATGTTAGAAGAAGCTATGCAGGTTGTGCAAATCTATAGTTGCTATTACATTCAATTCCCCAGATTTACATATATCAAAGTGGGTGGTTTTTCTGATGAACCTTTAAAGCTACCATGTTATTGTTCAGATTCTATAGTGTTATCTAAGATGTGTAGGCAATTTGTTTATGTGGTTGACTCTTTTATGATTTCAAAAAGATCTTCTTCAGTATTCTCCCAATTGAGATTGGACACCATAGATGCCTCAGTCTGAAAGAAGCCATATTGTCAGCAAAATCATTAACCTGCTTATGATTTAAGCCTTTCATTTCTCAGTTAGATTTTGACTATGCTGGATCTGTCAGAAACAATGTTAAGAATGCAGTATCCTTGGTCCATTCCCCACAATTAGAATATTTTTGGGCAAATTGCCTTAATGAATGTGAGGTAAGGAAAAGATTGTAGTAATGCTTAACCATTAAACAAATCACTATGTTTAATGTGGAGTTGGATACTTATGGATTAAAAGAAGATGATTTTGAAGAAGTGCTTGATTAGTTTTATATTGATTAGATTGAATGCATGTGCATTCCTAAAATTGACTAGGAAAATAGGGAAGAAAATGATGTCTATGCCCATACTAAAGATGTAATAGCTAGAACCACCAAGTGGATAAAATTAAAGGCAGTGTCTACAGGTTTCCAAAAAGCAAAGATAAAAAGACTACCAAAAAGTAAACTAATCAAGTTGTTCCTAATTTTATTGCAGGTCCAGTTGAAGTTGAGGTTGAAGCAATTTCGAAATCACTTCAACTTCAAGTTCAAGAGGCAACTTCAAAGGGCAAGAGGATAACCCGTTGAAGCAAAAAGAAGGCATCAATCATCAGAAGTAAGAACACCATAACCATGGACCTAGAGGTAGCAGAAGATGTACCTATGGCAGATAATGTACCTGAATCCCAAAATTTTCCAGTGACTAACGAAGGCCAAGAGAGTAATCTCTCCTTGGTCAAATGCTCCCCTACTACCACAAAAGATCAGGCTATGCCTAAATGGCTAGAAACATCAATGGAGAAGAAAAGGAGCATAGTCCCAATATCCATGCCTATTGATGATTTGGTTAGTAAGTGTCTTAGTAAGACACCTAAAGTAAAGAAAACAAGAATCGAGGCAAGGATCAATTTTGATAAGAATTTTGGATGATGGGTAGCAGACATAACTACACCACCAGATGAAAGCTCACATGATTCTGTGGTTCCTCAAGACTACCAGATAACAAAGGTTGACCTAGGAAAAGGGAATCACAAAGTAGACATGGAATTCTTTGAAGTATCTAATAAAAAGATCACGCACAGAGTATGGAAATATGGACAGGAAAAGTAGGAAATAAGGGAAACAATAAAAAATATGGCGCAATATATCAATGCTATCCTTCACCTTGAAGCAAATCCAATATATGTGATGTTAGCCATCATTGATGTGTCCTCTGTGACCAATCAGAAATCATTAGAGAATCTGCATAAGTACAAAGTGATAGTGAAAGTAACTATTGAATGGGTTCAGGATGTTCTACATGATACCATGAAACACATAGGTCACTTGGATCATGCCTCAAAGGAAATATCGAACATTACTAAAAAGGTGGAGTCAAGCAATGAAGGATATGAAAAAGAGAAGAATAACTGGGCAAAGGTGGTGATGTGGTTGAAAGATGTGCAAGAACTTGGCCTATAGAAATTCCATGTTGAATGCCTCATAGCTGGTCTAGATGAAAAGGCCCTGTATGTCATCAAATATTGTATCGAATGGAAGAATGAAGCACTAACACAAGGAGTAACTAAAATTAAAGAAGCATTGCAAGATCTTAAGGTTATACACCAAATTATTGAAAATGACCTTAAATGGTTTGCCAAACAGTTCATGGGAAAATAAGATGACTCTGTTGCCCAATCAGATGAGATAATCAAAGAAGTTCAAAAGAAATTTCAGCAATGGCAAGACAAGAAGGCAACAGCTAAGCAAGACTTTTCTAATGTGGCACATACTGAGGCTATGCTAATCATCAATCTAAAGCACTTGGAAATGCATGAAGAAAATATTGTTGAACTAAAGAAGATGAAAGAAATCTGGAAGCAAAGGTTCGCCTGTATTGGTTTGCCACATCAATCCATTATCTTAGCCTTTTCAACTACTTATGAAACATGGAAAACAAAAAAAAGGCGTGGCCAATGGAGATAGTGCTACCTGATCAAGACAAGCAGTTACACTTAATTGCTTTTTTATATTTTACTTTGCCATTTATTTTTCTTGCATTTTAGTTAACAGTTACTTTACCCAAAGACAATTAACTCCTAGCAGGGTAATTTTTGCAATAGTCTAGCCCCATGTCTATATATATGTAATAATTAGTATGGTAGAGGGGTTATAATTCTCCAGCAGATCGATAGACAAAACTATTTTTTTTTGTGGTTTTATTCCAAGTTAGAAGTAGCATTTCAGAATTTCTGTAGATACAATGAAACTCTACAGTTTGATTTATGGTTAAAAGCTTTGTAAGTGGATACTATTATCTTCCTATTTAAATCAATATTTCTGAAGATACTACTTAAGCTTTTAGCTGTGCCTATTATTTGTTTTGAAATTGTCAATTCCAAACTCGGGATGCTGTGAGAAGTTAGTTTTGTCAAATTTGCCTACTCGATGGTTTAATTTTTAACTATGTGGATCATCTTGATAATTAAAATAGAGTGATTATTTTGCATTAAATTTTGTTTTATATTGATGAGATAAAATAATTTGATTCAACCCTTTCAGCAAATCATTTTCCTAAAAAGGTCATTTTGTTGAGTTTATTAGATCAAAAAATTCTCATTATAATAAAGGTAGTTGCACTTGTTTTCGGTGAAGAAACATTAAGTAGAGAATTCTTGAGTCTCTTCTATAGGAATTCATTTTTTAGTTTACATTTTTTTCTCTATTTTTACAGATGAACATTTATGAGGAAAACTGTTTACAAACAGTTTTTGGTGACTCTGCTGGGGAACAATCAAATGGTTTTGCCTCATTATGAAGTTTTCCCAGTACTTCAACCAATCTTAGGGTTTGATAATACACAAGAAGATATCATTTTTGACTTAAATTCACAAGCCTGGAAACTCAGAACAATCCTAGAACAATTTACACAAGTTAACCTAGTGCTTGAAAGAGAAGAAGAAAGTGTCGAACTCATTAGAGGCATACCTGTTGCTAATGAAGAAGAAATAGTTGATAGACTAATCCCAAGGCCTCTCTGAGTGTTGAATGTTAGTCTATATAGTGATAAAGTACTTGCTAGTAGAAGGTATACTCGAACTGAAGAGAGAAAGGGGTTCATTGATGAGTCTTATGAATTTGTAAAAAACCTCAATTTAGCCCCTGATCTCTCCAAGAAAAGGAAGAAGCTTTTCAAGAGTAAAAGTAGGCCAACTTCGCCTAAGAAATCCACCCCAATAGCTATGAACCTTCAAGCCTTAATACTACCAGGGACATTAATACCTTCTCATTTAAATATCCAACCTTTGAATTTTGTTTTCCCTAGGATGGTTGTTAACCTGTGGGGTGCACAAGTAGGTTCCTTAGCTCTTGGAGGTAATCTTAATCCACTTCCTAAAGGTGCTAGAGAAGTTTTTCCCAAATTTTATGGGGATGGAAAGAAATCAAATGATGAGCATCTTAATGCCTTTAATACTACATGTGCCATCCTTGTTGTAGCACATGAAGATGTAGCTATGAGGTTATTTGTGCAGACTTTGATTGATGATGCAACAGACTGGTTTCATCATCTTCCTCAATGGTCAATTACTAACTGGAATCATATGCGTACTACTTTTGAAGATAGATTTAAGTCCTCTGAAGATGAACATACCTTGCTACTTTAGTTAACTCAATTAAAAAAGCAAGTACATGAACCCATGAGAGATTTTGTAGCAAAATTCAATAAGATAATTCATAAAATTCTTGCTACCAAGAGACCTAATGATGAAAATCGTAAAGGGTTCTTCGTTAATGCAATGCCTTCAAACATTAGGTTTCACTTAAGAAGAAATAGAGTAGCAGATGTTGAAGCTACCCAGAGACTGGAAATTGAACTAGAAGATGACCTTTTCGTTGTGGGAAAATGGAAGAAAGAGATGCAGAGTTCTAAAACTCAACCACCTTCATCTAAAAAATCAGACCCATTGGTTTAGAAGCTCATTAATGATGTGATGACTATTAAGAAACAACTCCCTAAAATGAACACTCATTATCAAGATATTCCAAGGAAATATCCAAGCAAAAGTAGTTTTTAGGGAAAACAACTTACATTACCCTCAAGTTAGCAAAGATTACTAATTGAAGCTCCACCTAGCAAAAAAAACATGTGTGTTTTTCATCTTACAAATGATCATGAGGGAACTTCTTGTCCTGAAAATATTAGATATTAGCAGCTTGAAGCAGAAAAAGTGGCTTCCACTAATGTAATAATAGAAGAAGAATATTTTGAGGAACTTGGTGACTTCCTTAAATTATTACCTTGAGTATGAATCTAATTCTGATAGGGGTAATGACATCTTATTAACCTTAAAAGATGCTTCATGTTCAGTCTTAACCTGAGGACAAAGAACTGGAGTAGCTGATACTCATGATAAAAATAATTCAACTCCTGCTTAGGCCAAGGAACAAAGGGAAAAAGGAGAAAGTGAAGGTAAGTCATCACCTATTTTAACAACTACCCCTCAAATCTTATAGAAAGTGGCTAATTCTGATTCTACATTTGACATTGTTGAGTTTTTTAAGACATCAAGAATACAAATTTCTCCTACAGAATATTTGAGAATGAATCCCAGTGAATTTAATATATTGATTGAATATGTTAATCAATCATCTCCTGACAAAGCAACCAAACAGATCAATGAAGTCAAGGTTTTGGGAGGCAATGAAACAGTTGCTCAACAAAAGAAAGAATTTTCCAAGGGCAAGAAATCAAAGACACAAAAATCCCATAGTTAGGAAGAGGTAATTCAACCAGACCAAATTAGTCCCGAGTCTTCTTATAACCACAAGCCTGATCCATTTTATGTCTCCCTCTTTTTACATGGCTTTAAGCTGAATAACTACATCATAGATTCAGGGGCTTCAGATAATATAATGCCAGCAGTAGTAGTAAAAGCTTTGGATCTCCCTTTAACCAAAACATTTGGTAAATGTTACTCCATGGATTCAAAAAAAGTACCCTTAGTGGGTCAAATAAAAGATGCCCAAGTATCATTAGCTGCTTACCCTCAGAAAAGGATTAAACTCACCATCCTAGTAGTAGATATCCCCACAAGCTATGACATGCTTCTTAGTCAAACTTTTTGTCAAGATCTAGGAGGGGAAGTTAAGATGGATTGGTCTCAAGCTGTAATACCTATTGGAAAGGAGAAAGTAACCTTACTACTTGAAAAAAAATCCAAATATATAGTCTTTCCATCTGATGACCCAAAATCTCAAATTATTTATAAAGAAATTGATTTTGCTAATTATTTGATTCTCTTTAAAGATGAGAAGACAAGTGAGAAATCATTAGAAGAAGACTTGCTATGGACTTTTGAGTTTGATGGGAGCTATTGTTTGAATGGATCTAGAGCCGGTGTAGTTCTCATATCACCTGTTGATCAGAAATTCCCCTTTTCTTATAAGCTTTCCTTTGAAAATACTAACAATACAGTTGAATATGAGGCCCTACTCCTAGGCATAGAAGAAGCCAAAAGAAGGAACATCAAGCTACTAAAAGCAAGAGGAGATGCTGAGTTAATAGTGAAACAAGTCAAAGGCATGTTTTCAGTTAAAAACCAGAGACTAAAGCATTACAAAAACTGCGTATGGGAAAAAATTGAAGGTTTTGATGCCTTCGCAATTGAAGCAATCCCTTGAGAACTGAATGACAAGGCTAACTCCTTGGTAGTATCAGTGTCTTTGTTAATTCCTCATTTTGATTTCACAAACAAGAAGTATTCAGTGGAAATCATTCATAGACCAAGTGTCCCTGATAATAATAATTCTTGGCAAGTATTTAAAGATGATGCTCATATTAATGCTTTCTTGCAAAATTCTAAGAATTTCTCTATGAACTACTTTGAAGGCTCAAATGTGGAATGTAGGGAATTTTGTCTCGATTCACTTGATGAGAGTGATGTGTTATAGTTAAAAGGGAATGTAATACCTAAAGGCCTGGTCGAGTTTGAATTTTTTTTTGATAGGCGAGATACCTTCCTAGCTCAAGATGCAACATCTAAAGAGGATCGAAATGCTGATTATGAAAATGTGAATCTGGGAGATAAACATAATCCCAAAATTATCAATTTGGGAACTTGTTGTGATGAAGGTGAGAAAGCTAGATTCACTAAGCTCCTGTCAGAATATATAGATTTCTTTGCTTGGTCTTATGATGATTTGAAGACTTTTAGAAATGGTAAATTCAAGCACCATATTACTTTGAAACTAGGTACTTCCCCTTTTAGGAAAAAATTGAGGACATATAATCCAAAAGTTTCTGATGCAATATTCAGAGAAATAGATAAGATGCTAAAAGCTCGCATTATTTTTCCAATTTATCATTCCATGTGGGTGGCAAACATAGTGCCAGTCAGGAAAAAGAATGGACAGATAATAATTTGTGTTGATTTTAGAAACCTTAATCAAGCAAGTTTGAAAGATAAGTTTGCTTTACCAATAATGGATCAAATTCTTCAAACAGTTGCAAGTTCAAAAATGATGTCTTTCCTAGATGGTTTCTGAGGTTATAACCAGGTAGAAGTTGCTGAAGATGATCAACACAAGATAGCATTCAAAACACCATGGGGAACCTCTGCCTACAAAAGAATGCCTTTTTGCTTAATAAATGTCGGTGCCACCTTCCAGCGAGCTATGAATTCAACCTTTGGTAACTTATTGGACAAGTGCATCACAGTGTACCTTGATGATATGATGGTATTTTCTAAAAGATGAAAGAAACACCTAAAGGATTTGAAAAAAGTACTCCAAAAATGTAGAGATCACAAAACTTAGTTGAATCCCAAGAAATCAATTTTTGACGTGACTGAAGGAAAGTTACTTGGACACATGGTCTCAAAAGAAGGTATCAAAATTGACCCAAAAAGAGTGAAAGCCATCAAGAAATTATGTCTTCCTATCAATCAAAATGGCATTAAATCCTTCTTTGGAAAAATAAATTTCTTGAGGAAATTTGTACCTAATTTTACAGAAATTTTTAAACCTATGGCCAAGCTACTCAGTGAGAAATAGAATTTCAAGTGGGATGAGCTAATGTCAAAAGCATTCAAAGAGGTAAAACAAGCTATTGCTAAAGCCCCAATTCTTTTTCATCCTGATTTAAAAAAATATTTTATAATGTATTGTTATGCGTCTAAGCATACCATGTTAGGCATATTGCTCCAAAAGAATGACAAAGAGGAAGAGATGCCTATCTCGTTTATGAGCATACCTCTGAAGAAACATGAGCTTAACTACTCTCTATCTAAAAAGAAAGCTTTCACTATTGTAAAAGCAATACAATACTTTAGATACTATATTCTGCACTCTCATTCTGTATTTTATGTGCCATCCACTGCGATCAAGAGCATTCTCACACAATAGGATGTAGCAGTCAACAATCAGGTGACAGGAGTAGCAAAAGTCCAAGAATTTGATTTGGATATCTGACCAAGTAAATTGGTTTGAGGATAGGGCTTGTGTAAGCTTATTGTAGAAGGTGAAAAAGAGGAAGCATATCCAACCTACTTGTTTGTAAGTCTCAAAGATGAATGGTATTCAGATATTGCTTATTTCCTCACATACGGAAGATGCCTTGATCATCTGAAAGGAAAGGAATGTCGAACCCTTCAACTTAGAGCAGCCAAGTTTGTTATAATTGATGATATCTTATATAAAAGAGGTTTAGATCGTATGTTTTTAAGATGTGTTGATACTGACCAACAGGATAAGTTATTGAGAACCTTCCATGATGGAGCCTGCGGAGGTCAATTTTCATCAACAGTAACAGCATTCAAGATTTCAAGAAGTGGGTACTATTGGCCAGAAATGTTTAAAACTACCTACCATTGGGTTAGGAATTGTGAAAAGTGTCAACTGTTTACTAGGAAACCACAATTATCTACTCTACCCCTAAAACCAGTGATCATAGAAGAACCATTTCAACAGTGGGGATTGGATTTTATAGGGCTGATTAATCCAATTTCAAGTGTAGTACATTCACACATCCTTACTGCTAGTGATTATTTTACTAAATAGATAGAGGCAGTTCTTGTTAAAGCAACAACCTCATAGGTGGTGTACACATTTTTGCAGAAAATATTTTGACTCGTTTTGGTACTCCCAGTAAAATAGTGATAGATAATGTACATAATTTTTCATCCAGGGAAATTCAATTTTATTGTTATGATCATGGTGTCCATTTGTCCCATTCTTCAAATTACTTCCCTCAAGGAAATGGACAAGCAAAGTCCACAAATAAAAACCTGGTTAACATTATGAAAAAAATGGTGGATGAAAAGGGAAGAGATTGGCACAAGAAGTTATATGAAGCAGTTTGGGCTAACAGGACTTCTCCAAAAAGAACCATAGGTATGACACCTTTTGAACTGGTGTATAGAGTTGAGGCACAATTGTCCCTACCTTTAGAGCTAGCTACATTGAATTTGTAGAAAGCAATTGAAGATGAAATGTTTCAATTTTCATTTGAGAAGAGAATATTGTATCTCCAAAAAATAGAAGAAGAAAGAAGGGAACTAGTCAATCACGTCACAAATCATCAGGCAAGACTATAGAGGATCTTTGATCAAAAGGTGAGACCATGGAAATTCATGAAAGGAGATCAGGTGCTATTATGGGTTTTAAAAAAAAAACCTAAAGGAGCTCATTCTAAATTTGAAAGCTTATGGAAAGGTCCGTTTGTAATATCTAAAGAACTAGGTTCAAATGCCTTCAAAATATAGTACCCTAATGGAGATGAACTTTCCCTATCCTACAACGGGTAGGATCTCAAGTTGTACCATCTTTAAGACTTTTTTGTGTCTCATTCTAGATACCATCTTTTGGTTTTTCTTTGTTTTCTTGCTTCGTTCTTTGTGTTGTGTCATCATCTTTTGAGTCAGTTTGCAAAGCATAAGACCTTGGATTCATTCATGATCCTTTTAGTCTCATTCCCCAACTAGAGCTGATTGTTAGTGCTTATATTTTTCTCACACCCTAGTATGTTTCGGTCCCAAGTTTTCTTTTGCTAAAGTTGAACTTGAAGTTTTAGTTTACTTCAACTTCAAGTTTAGGTCTATGTCAATCTTCATGTGTCAAGTCTAATCTTTTTCCTCGAGTTGGCCTTGTTAAAGTCAAAGTTGAAGTTGAAACCTACTCACCCAAACCTTCAACTTCAACTTTGGTGTTGATGTTGCACACTAACGAAAGTTGTATGCAAGTTTCAAATGTTCGAACCAAATCAAGGTGGGTCCTAGTATAGCATTTCCCAAGACATGCAAAGTTATGAATGGAAGGATTTAAGATAGTACATGTTTGGCTATGGCAAGATTTGATTGAGGGTTAAAATTTTCATATCATGATCACTTAGCATAACAACATACGCGCAAATTTTATGGAGAATTTAAAACAAAGCACACGCGGCATCTTTTCCAATACATGCCACATGAATGAGTAATTATTGCACTTACTTGCCAAATATCGATCTCCTACACAAATCATTCCTTAAATGCATTCATTTTAGCCCTTTCCCACTGATTCCACTTTCTCTGAAGAAATTCCAGCATTATTGGGTAAGAAGGGTGAGTTGCAGGCTTTGTCTCTGTCAAACTGTAAGTGCATTTCCATAACCCTTTGCATTTCAAATTTTGTTTGCTTTTTTTTGAGATATTTCAAGCCATATCTTGTAACCTTGTCCTTATTAGCAATCATGATGCTTTTTTGCCAAAAATTGCCCAAGCCAGAGAAACCTTCTTTGCTCAGTTCACTGCCTAAAATTTGTGACACGTTCCTGGTAAATAAAAATTTATCTAAGGTAATTGAATGAGCCAAGAACACCCAATCAAGACCTATTTACCAGAGGCTAGTCAATAGTGGATTATTAGAAGCCATCACTTTTCTCGTTGTTATCACATACCCAGAACTTGTCCTTGAATGTGCAAGCCATTATGACCCTATTTTTGAGTGTATTAAGAAAGCCTCAGGGGAAGTGGTTGTTAGAATCAATAGAACCAGTGTCCATTCAGCCTTTAGGATTCCTCACAAGGAACCCTATGAGCCATGGATGTTCGAATAAGTTGAGAACCTGTACGTCGAAAACAAAAATAGCTATGATAACAAGATAGCTCAGTCCTGGCTTTTGAAACTAGTAGAGGGAGGTTCTAGACTACCTAAGCCATTGACTATTGAGCATTTTATAAAAGAAATTGCAAACATTGTTCTTTTTCTGAATAGGATCAAGGGAAATGAGCATGCATTCCACTGGGAGTCATGGATGTACTTTTTCATATAGAAGATCGTTGAAGGGGTTAAATTCATTGATTGGTTTGACCTGATAGCAGAAAACCTGCATAGGGGTTTAATAGCTATTAACAATTGTGGTCCATTTTTTTGGTCTTCTTATTTAATTTACATCCTAGGGGCATCTAAATAATGGGACTATCTTCCACATGCACCTTGGGTTGATGACATGCCCATTTACCAATATTATGGTGATCTTCAAGAAACTACATTATGCAAGGAGTTTAAAAGGGTAAATGATGTCTCTCTAGGGAAATTGGTATTTGAACTCAAAGGTTGGGAGAATGATAGGATGTCAGAAGAAGTTATGTAGGTTGTGCAAATCTATGGTTCCTATTACATTCAATTCCCCAGATTTACATATATCAGAGTGGGTGGTTTTTCTAATGAACCTTTAAAGCTACCACATTATTGTTCAGATTATGTAGTGTTATCTAAGATTTGTAGGCAATTTGTTTCTGTGGTTGAGTCTTTTCAGATTTCAAAAAGATCTTCTTCAGTATTCTTCCCAATTGAGATTGGACACTATAGATGCTCTAGTCTGAAGGAAGCCATATTGTCAGCAAAATCACTAACCTGCTTATGCTTTAAGCCTTTCATTTTTTGGTTAGATTTTGACTATGCTTGATTTTTTAGAAAAAATGTTAAGAATACAATATCCCTAGTCCATTCCCCACAATTAGAAGATTTTTGGGCAAACTACATTAATGAATTTGAGGTAAGGAAAAGACTGTGGTCATGCTTAACCATTAAACAGATCACTATGTTTAATGTGGAGTTGGATACTTATGGATTAAAAGAAGATGATTCTAAAGAAGTGCTTGATCAGTTTTATATTGACCAGATTGAATGCATGCCCATTCCTGAAATTGACTGGGAAAAGAGGGAATAAAATGATGTCTATACCCGTACTAAATATGTAATAGCTAGAATCGCCAAGTGGATAAAATTAAAGGCAGTGGCTACCCCAGACCTTTTTGGGAGGTTTCCAAAAAGCAAAGATAAAAAGACTGCCAAAAAGAAAACTAATCGAGGTGTTCTTGATTCTATTGCAGGTCCAGTTGAAGTTGAAGTTGAAGCAATTCCTAAATCATTTCAACTTCAAGTTCAAGAGGCAACTCCAAAGGGCAAGAGGATAACCCATTGAAGCAAAAAGAAGGCATCAATCGTCAGAAGTAAGAACACCATAACCATGGACGTGGAGGTAGCAGAAGACCCACCTATGGTGGATAATGTACTTGAATCCCAAAATTTTCCAGTGACTAACGAAGGCCAGGAGAGTAATCTCTCCTTGGTCAAATGCTCCCTTGCTACCACAAAAGATCAGGCTATGCCTAAATGGCTAGACACATCAATGGAGAAGAAAAGGAGCATAATCCCAATATCCATGCCTATTGATGATTTGGTTAGTAAGTGTCTTGGTAAGACACCTAAAGTAAAGAAAGTGAGAATTGAGGCAAGGATCAATTTTGATAAGAATTCAGGATGATGGGCAGTAGAGATAGCTACACCACCAGATGGAAGCTCACATGATTCTGAGGTTCCTCAAGACTACTAGATAACAAAAGTTGACATGGGAAAAGGGAATCATGAAGCAGACATGAAATTCTTTGAAGTATCTAATAAAAAGATCGCGCGCAAAGTATGGAAAGATGGACAAGAAAAGTAGGAAATGAAGGAAACAATATAAAACATGGCGCAATATATCAATGCTATCCTTCACCCTGAAGCAAAGCCAATCCGTGAGATGTCAGCCATCATTGATGTCTCCTCTACGACCAATCATCAATCATTGGAGAATCTGCATAAGTGCAAAGCGGTAGTGAAAGTAGTCAATGAATGGGTTCAGGATGTTCTACATGATACCGAAAAACACATAGGTCACTTGGATCATGTGTTAGAGTAAATAATTAATTTACCAATTATTTATTCTATTTACTTAAGCTTACTTAGGTAAATGCATTTATTAATTAGTTTTAGTCTAGGAGTTCATTATAAGTTGTTGACAATACGGGAGTTTGTTCTCTCCTAAGTCATATGTATCCTCTCACATTGTTTGAGGACTTTCCACCTCAAGTGGATGTATGCTTAGTTGTCACACTTATCTCCTAGCATCTTCTAGCTTATTCTAGAAGATTCCTGAAGCTCTTTATATTTGGGCTCCCTCTTTGTATTATCACATCACTTCTTGCATATTATAATTACATTTTCTCTTATGTTTCAATATCTTGTGGTCTCTCATGTCTATTTAGGGTTTTTCCCTTGCTCTGTGCTCTTCTCTCCTTGGCTTCTCTTTGACAGGTTTTCGCATGCAGGTGATCTTGGGCATCTTTGGAGTTGGATTTCATCAACTCCAACATGGTATTAGAGCCTCCCTACTACTATTTCATTGAAGATTTTTGAAGCCGTGATTTGAAGTCACAAACCCTAGTTTGTTTGTGCATTTTTAAAAAAATCAGGGATCAACGAATTTTATGAGAACTCTTAGCCCAAAAAAACACCACCATTAGATGTGGAAGGACATTTGCAATTAGAATTCATATAAAACTTGCTGATTTTGGAGACAGAGCTCTGGGAGGCCAATTTTTTTTAGTTCAGGAGGCTGTATGGACTATAATAGGGCATTTATTGTGATTTTTTTATTAAAAAATAGTGCTACTGGGTGACCACCACTCTGCAACCCAATGAGTGCCACTATCGTAGCTGGTAGCGTCACTGTGGTAGCACCGCGGCCTAGCTATTGCTCACAAGCCACCTCGAAGTCGCTCCTCTTACACCTCCGCCTCATCCAGTGTCGTTGCCACTACATCTCCACCAATGATGACACCTCCTTTCTGCCTCCACTCCACCTTCTGACGTCAGCCACTCTGCTCATCTAATTCAGTTGCCACCTCAGCTTTTGCGTGGTGCCTATTATCAGCCCCATCAGTAGCCTACATGGACATTTTGTCCAGTCAGTAGTTCATTCAGTGCCAACAACCTAGTCAGCGCCATGCAAGTGTGACATGTGGCACATGTGCCACATCACACTTGCCATGTCAACAACCTACCACATCATTTTTTGGCCAGTATTTTTTTGACATCATGCTGATGTCATCCCTACATTAGCATACCTTGCCTTGCACATCTCTAGTGTCAGTTTTTTACATACTTGTGGCTTTTTGACCATAACTTTTGCATATAGAGATATTTGTTTGATTCAAAAGAAGCACCAAAAAGCTAGTTTTGAGATAGAGACATTGGTGTAGGTATTTTTTGATTTTGATGCATTTTTGTTGTCCATTTTTTTAGTCAAAATTCAAAGTTATGTTTTTGACTTCGGCAAGCATATCTTTTGCATCCCATGTCAGTTTTTTGAAAACTTTGTATTTCTGGAAAGCTAGTTTTTCAAAAATGTAGTCCTTTTTTTTAGTTTTTGGCCCATGCTCTTTCTATTATAGTTTTGGCATTTTTTCTATATGGTGGATATCTTGAGTGTTTTAGGCCCAAGGATCATTTTCCTGGCATGGTTTCCTTTGTTTTGAGTTGTACTATGATTTGTATCAGCTTGTTTTTGGTTTTGATCATTGTAGCTATCATTTTGAAGCACTTTTATGTATCACACTAAGATAAAGTGCCACTTTTGCATTTTGGGGATCATGAATGTTGTTTTGAGTCAGTTGTACTTGCACTATTTTCATAAAGCACAATGGGGGGGATAGTTGTCTGTTATTTTAGGCCTTCTCCCTTTGTTAAGTGAGTGTCCCTTCCATGACATTAGCCCCATGAATAGTCTGTTTGACTGTGTCTTTATAGGTGTATAAACCTCTTTCCCTCTCTCATCATTCTTGGTTCGTCTGCAGGAGACTTTGGCCCACCTTCTCAGTTCCTTGTCATCTAATCACCTTGTCTACATTAAGGGGGGCTTATGCTATTGTTCTAATGCATCCATGGTTTGATGGTTCAATAGTGTGAACTATTTATTTAGTGGTTAATCCTATGTACAAGGTGGTTATAGTGGCTGGCTACCTATGTATTTTGGTGAGATGTATCATCTATCGTATAGACACGCTCAGTTTGTGCCTTCTTCTTCCATGGAGGTTCTTCTGACCAACAATTTTTTTTTTCTGATGGAAGATTTGTGGCTTCTTCATGCTTCAGTGATGCTCTTCATGATCACTTCTTGTTCCTATTTTATGGGACATTCCCCTAGTTGGAGGCTTCTTTAGCTCTTCACTAGGTCACCTCTTTTTGGGGGAGGGTTTTTCAGACATGGTTTTCTCTCTTTCCCCGTTTAGAGAGGTTGCATTTTGTTGCTTTTGTACATGGGTACCTAACATGGCCTCGTTGCTAGGACCCATTCTGCATTTCATCTTAGTTTTGTGAGCTTAAGGCATTTCCCTAAGTTGCACTTAAGGGGGGGTGTTAGAGTAAATAATTAATTTACCAATTATTTATTCTATTTACTTAAGCTTACTTAGGTAAATGCATTTATTAATTAGTTGTAGTCTAATATTTCATTATAAGTTGTTGACAATATGAGAGTTTGTTCTCTTCTAAGTCATACTTATCCTCTCACATTATTCGAGGACTTTCCACCTCAAGTGGATGTATGCTTAGTTGTCACACTTATCTCCTAGCATCTTCTAGCTTGTTCTGAAAGATTCCTGGAGCTCTTTATATTTGAGCTCCCTCTTTGTATTATCACATCACTTTTTGCATATTGTAAATAAATTTTCTCTTGTGTTTCAATATCTTGTGGTCTCTCATGTCTGTTTAGGGTTTTTCCCTTGCTCCACGCTCTTCTCTCATTGGCTTCTCTTTGATAGGTTTTCACATGCAGGTGATCTTGGGCATCTTCGGAGTTAGATTTCATCAACTCCAACATCATGCATCAAAGGAAATATTGAACATTATTAAAAAGGTGGAGTCAAGCAATGAAGGATATGAAAAAGAGAAGAATAATTGGGAAAAGGTGGTGGTGTGGTTGAAATATGTGCAAGAACTTGGCCTATAGAAATTCTAGGCTAAATGCCTCATAACTGGTCTAAATGAAAAGGCCCTATATGTCATCAAAGATTGCATTGAATTCAGAATGAAGCACTAACACAAGGAGTAACTAAAATTAAAGAAGCATTGCAAGAGCTTAAGGTTATACACCAGATTATTCAAAATGACCTAAAATGGTTTGCCAAACAGTTCATGCGAAAAGAAGATGATTCTGTTGCCCAATCAAATGAGGTAATCAAAGAAGTTCAAAAGAAATTTTAGGAATGGCAAGACAAGAAGGCACCAGCTAAGCAAGACTTTTATAATGTGGCACATACTGAGGCTATGCTAATCATCAATCTAAAGCACTTGGAAACCCATGAAGAAAAGATTGTTGAACTGAAGAAGATGAAAGAAATTTGGAAGCAAAGGTTCGCCTATATTGGTTTGCTACATCAATTTGTTATCTCAGCCTTTTTGACTACCTATGAAATGTGGAAATGGCGAAAGGCATGGCAAGTGGAGACAGTGCTACTAGATCAAGACAAGCAGTTACACTTAATCACTTAGTTATATTTTACTTTGCCATTTTTTTTTCTTGCATTTCTGTTAACAGTTACTTTACCCAAAGATAATTAACTCCTAGCGGGGTAATTTTGGTAGTAGTCAAGCCCCATGTCTATATATATGTAATAATTAGTATGGTAGAGGGGTTAGAATTCTCCAGAAGATCGATAGACAAAACTATTTTTGTTTGTGGTTTTATTCCAAGTTAGAAGTAGGATTTCAGAATTTCTGCAGATACAATGAAACTCTACAATTTGATTTATGGTTAAAAGATTTTTAAGTGGATACTATTATCTACCTATTTAAATTAATATTTCTGAAGATACTATTTAAGCTTTTAAATATGTTTATTATTTGTTTTGAAATTGTCAATTCAGAACATGGGATGTTGTGAGAAGTTAGTTTTATCGAATTTGCCTACTCGATGGTTTAATTTTCAACTATGTGGATCATCTTGATAATTAAAATCAAGTGGTTCTTTTGCATTAAAATTTGTTTTATATTGATGAAATAAAATAAGTTGATTCAACCCTTTCAGCAGATCATTTTCCTAAAAAGGTCATTCTATTGAGTTTATTAGATCAAAAAAATCTCATTATAATAAGGGTAGCTATGCTTATTTTCAGTGAAGAAACATTAAGCAGAGAATTCTTGAGTCTCTTCTATAGGAACTCATTTGTTAGTTTACATTATTTTCTCTATTTTTACATATGAACATTTATGAGGAAAACTATTTACTAACACATCCCAACAAATGATCTAGGTCCACGACTAGCATCATGCTAAGAAAACTTGAGAAAATAAGGCGGCATGTGAAATGAGGTAAAACCCCAAGAATTGGAAAACTTCAAAAATAAAACCTATTTGGTCTTTGGGCACAAAAGCCTCAAAAAGTCCAATAAAATTTGGGTTCAAACATTGTGTGCAAAAATGGCTAGCATAACAGTGCGAAACCCCAAACCCTCATCCCAAAAAATAGGAAAACGTTCATGCTCGACAAACTGAGCAGAACTAGCAAACAAAAATGAAGGGGAACACTAGTTCTTAGCCTCCAAACAAATAGCTACAAGAAAAAATACTAGAAACGACACTGAAACATGAAAATGGGAGAGCCCTACCTAACAGCCAAAAGGGCTAAAACGGAAGATAACAAGGTAAAATAAATAATTCATAGACACGACCAAAAATGATGCAAAGCAAGGTCTCCCCAAGCTGGATCCAATGAGTTCATCCTTGTGAAGATCTCATGACCATAGCTCCCACGACGAATAGAAAACCAATCCTTCAGAAAAAGGTCTCAAATTTCTAAATTGCAAAAGTAAGAAGTGAGGAATTAAGTTCCTCTTTCAATACTTATTCACTTTTTGACTGAATAATTGATTAGGGTAAATAGCAAGTTGAACTAGCTAGACTCTAAATTGACCCAAGCGAAAATAGGCTATTCTTAGCAATAGGAATTCATCTATGGAAAAACTAATAGAAATTAAAAATCAATTAAATAAAGCCCAAAAACCCTGAAACCAAAATCATAGAAGGCCTTAACAATTTCATGATAATGGGAACTCTAAATGCATAGATATGTTCAATGGTCAAATCACATAATGCAAATGACTCTAGATTTAACAAATCATCAGAAGCTAATTAAGCATTTAAATAAGATACGTCAACCATACATGGATGACATTGGTAATAATGAACAACTAAATCACTAACTCCATTGTGTCACTACCAAGGATATAAATCCTACAAGCTAAAATACACTATCAAGTACAATTCAATATAATAACATAGACGAAGCAATAAATGCATTAAATAACTAATTTAACCAATTATTCCATTATACCAAAATAATCCATCTACATCACTCATGTTTGCATAAAGCATAATGAAATAAGAATGAAGTAAATTACCATAGCATAAAATCCATCACATAATAGAATCAGAGAAATGTCCCAAATACCAAATAACCAACTATCGTCATAGACCTATTGTCATCTCAAAATGGCATCAACATGTCAATATGATAAAATAAACAACATAGTAGTATAGCATCTATGATACTAAAATCAAATTATAACATCGAATCCTCAGGTCATCTCAAATAAAACATAACAAGAGTATCTAGTATCTCTCAACTCAAAATATAACAAGGTACAAACTGCAAACATGAGAGACACTACATTCCTTATGATGTACATAGGGGGTAGGCCTGTTAAATCACATACAAGTACAAGATATATTCATGAATTATAGTCCTCTTGACTACTCCAATTTATCGGAGTATCCATCTCAAAATGGTTTACTCCCTCTGAATCAATATGATCGAGATCACTGAAGGTTGACTAAATCATGTCCTTTATCTACTCCCTCTCTTTCAAAGTTCCCTCTAATGAAAAGTTAGGACTCCCTCTTAATATTAATCTCCTTCCTACATGAATATTCTCAGAGGAATAAATCAAGGCAATTATCTCTAATAGTAAGTATTAAAATACAAGTAATGAGTAAATAAATGTAATACTCAATAATGACAAATATTTATCTCACATGCATCAAATCATAAACTACCTCTATAAGCATCAATAATTAATCTTTCTTATACCATTTGATACATAATATCAAGTTATTAAATAGCATTCTTTGAAAAAATATTCCTCTCATGAATATCCATGTACATATTTCTACATATGGACCATATATTTTATAATAAACTTAAATAGTTTATCATAAAACTTAAATAATATATTTCATCATTAAAAGAAAATTTAAACAATATAAAATATATATTTACTTTAAAGGAATTGGTACCTAAATTCTTATCATTCCTCCTGATTTGTGAGTATCTTATATTGTTGTTTTCTTGGTGGTGCATCCTTCCAATTGCTATTCTTTTCATTTTCCCTTAGTGGTTATCTGGGCCCAAGGTTATCTCCTTCAGTCTTCTTATACTGATCATGTAATTGATTCTTAAATCTGTTATGTATTTTCATATGTGTGTGTGTGTGTGTGTCCTCAATATAGGACTACGAGGAGGATATTTCAATCACTTATTATCTTTATCGGCATGCCATATGTGATCACTGAGAAAGGAGGATTATATTCCAAACTAATGGTCTCCTTGATATTTATTTTGTTCTCTCTTCACTATGTACTTCGGGGTGACTTGACAAGACTCCTTCTGAAAATGTTGTATATGCTTCTCATTAAGATGATGCATGGTCAAGGAGACATGAGGAACTTGTTCCAATTACATGAGTCCCTCCAATATATCTATATTAGTGAAACTCTATTATTGAAGACATAGAGTCAACAAAATTGTATCAGCGAAGCTAATTTAGCAAGACTTGGAAGTATCTCTAATTCTAAATGATCTACTAGCCTTAGAGATTGAAGGTTTACTAAGCCAAAAATACCACTTATGTTGTTTGAACATTTAAATATGCTTTTTAATAGTTTATTCTATTATTATTATATATGATCCATTTATTATTATTATTCTATGTTAATTTCAATAATCCCTCATATCATTTTAAATAATTTTAATATTATTGTTCAAGTGACATAACCCATCACTATTTTTGAAAAAAATATATTTCTTGAGTGTAATTTTTCTTTAGTAGACCCCATCGTGTTGCTGACATAGGGAAGTCTCGTATTTAATATAAACAATCATTGTTATGATCACACTCACTTTCCACTAGTCTTATTTGGAGGTATTACACTCTAGGGAGGTCATTTTCTTTGGTGACATGGTGTTTCGATGATCTACATTTTATATGTTGAGTGCTCTCATATATGAACCAAGTCATCTACCTTTATTATTAAATATGTTTCATATTGTTCGATTGGTAATCTTGGTGCCATGTCAGATTTTCTCATTGAGAAGTTTGATTCCCCCTTTGTACAAATATATCTATTGTATTGGTTGTGTAGATATTATTCTCTCATTGACTAGATCATAAGACAGTTAAAAATGTTAATATATTCTGAATTTTTGCCACTATCAACCATTCCAAAACATTCCAATTTGACTCCTTCTCCTTGACTAACTCCAAATATATTGCTACCTACTGAAAAATTTTTTCATTCTACACAACTTAAGTCAAAATCCGTATTGATCTATTGCATTAACTTCCACTACTCAGACAACATCACCGATCCAATATTCCTTCATCACTCTCCACATTATTGATTTGTAGGAATTGTAATTCGTAGACTCCCATTCTAGCATTCATTTCAATAGATTGCACCAAGTTTAGAAAACCTAAACATTGATCAACAACAGTAATCTCATGACCATACATTGACTATGATTTGATCTGACTTTGTGAGATGAGACGGTTTGATCACCACAATTACTTGCATAGGATCAGATCAATACTCTTTCCTAAGCATTCTATGCTTCCGATGTGACATTTACAATGAGAGCATCCTATGGGCAACACTTATCAAGATATGACTTGACACTATAAGGACCATTTCCTAAAGAAATCTATCACATCACAAGAGGATGAAAAATGTGGAAAAGAAACCAATCACAACCATCATGGAAAAGTCAAGTCTCATTCATTATCCATTAACTAATTAAATATTATAAATAGTTTATTAAAAAATTTAGCATAACATTAAGGTGCTAAAATACAATGAATATACATCACATGTCCACCATAAACTTGAACAATGGCACGTTACTAACTTTAAAATTTATAATATCTGATAATCAGCATTATCAATAGAATGATAACAGACATCATTGCTATGATGAAGATATAAGACCATATGATAGGTTCTAAAACTTGACAAGTGCCCTAAAGTGTACCCAGTCTCCAAAGCCATTGGACATTGTCCATCTACTATCTAAGATAGGAGTGTGGCTTAGGCACTTTTACCTTTCTAACCACAAAGTGTTTACTCCCCTGGGATTCTTCCCAACATGAAGAATACCTTGACCCTAGCACGAGAAGCCTACCTTCCCAGAACAAGATGAATTAGATGGATATGGTATAGTTGTGAAACATACTACATACAACCATGTGCCTAGTAGCCTAATCATGAAATGTGGTAGAGAAACAAAAAAAAAGAACACTACGCATCTACACATATGTAGTGAAAGAAAATTTGTAACACATCTACCCACATGTACATTTCTTTTTAAAATAAGCATATCTACACATATGCTACAAATAAGCATAGTCACTCACATATGCTAAATGTCAGAACAACATACTTAAATGTTATATAAAAATGGCTTCGCTAAGCACAATATTTGTTAACATCACTAAAAATGAGAGTCAAAATATAATTAATCATACTTCTCATAATCTAACAGGCTGAGAGAAGCACAACATAATGCATCCATCCCCACCCTCCCTTTTTACCACATTGCACCCAACCATAAGGAAGATAAAACCCACACACCCTCAAGGAGAACAAGTTCCAAATAAGAACCACATAGATCTAAGGCAACAAGAACATAATAAATGTACTCATTGATATTTAGTTCAAAACAATAATGTGAAATAACTATTTCCTACATATAGTGGAGCATTAGTAATTCTAAAAAAGTAGTTATGCTAGAAAAATACTGTAATTGGTGCTCTTGACAATAACATATATAAGTTTAAAGGCTTCATTTGAAATGGAATAACCATTTTATAAACTAGAGATTACTATGATAAAAGTTTCAGTGCATCCACAAAACATCAATCCAACATCTACATTTTTTAACATCCTCCACTAATAGGTGTTAACTCAAAGTTTCTTAACTATTACAAATATTTCTAACAAGGTTCATTTTCAATTGATTATAGCAGGCTATAGTAGGTATGGTCCATGGTACTAGCTATTTGCATTATACAATGTACATGCGAAGTAGTTCTGAACTAGTAATCTTGCCAACTAGTGAATGCCTACGTTACAAATGTTATATTTATGTTTGACATGCGATCATAGTAGGACAAATACCATATGTATTAGATAACAAAGGAAAAGAGATAAGGTCTCCAACACTCCATTACAACTATTATGAGTTTATAAAACTTAATAAAAATTGAAAGAATTCCACGAGTTATGTAGTTGCAAGAATCATTAGTCTCTTTAT
Source organism: Cupressus sempervirens (assembly GCA_028749045.1). Classification (NCBI taxonomy): domain Eukaryota; kingdom Viridiplantae; phylum Streptophyta; class Pinopsida; order Cupressales; family Cupressaceae; genus Cupressus; species Cupressus sempervirens. The sequence goes on along the minus strand of CM053791.1, from coordinate 435,265,257 downwards.
AAGTATTCAAGAGTAGAGTGTGTTTTTAAAATGAAACAAACATGATGTATATCAAACTTAAATATAACAATAAACTTATATCTTGTATATGATGAACACACATATATAAAGGATAATGACATTTGAATTGACTAAAACTTTAACACTATGGACCTTAATATATTACTATGGTTTTAATCTATATTGTTAATGTAGGGGTGGTTAGCAAAATGCTCTATAGTGGAAGTGGTTTATCATGGTTTTAATATTTCATACAATAAATACTATATCATTCTAACCCCTTCATGTCTAGCAAACTGATGCAAATATCTCTACATAGTCTAGTCCATCTTCTTGTGTGTAACCCTTACAAACTAATCTTTTCTTATTTCTAATCACTTTACCATCCTCATTCTACTTGTTCATTAAAACCCACTTGGTGCCAATTACATTCTTGTCTACTAGTCTGGGAACTAATGTCCAAGTTTCATTCTTTTCAATTTGATCAAGATCTTCTTCCATAGCCTTAATGTAATCATTACTCTTCAAGGTAATCATTATTTTTTAAATTTTCCTTAGGGAAACTCTCTTGGGCATTTGCATTATTTAACTTTATAGGTTCACATGTGCACCTTTATAAGATCTTGAAAACAAACATAATTGTACAAATAATGTAAGTTTTCAATATGTTGATACATGCATTTTAAAAAAATTATTTCATTATGTATTTTTCGCATTTTAAGTTTATTTAATTTATGAGATCCATTATTGTTTTAAGCTATTTCATAATGCATCCTTTATTGGAATAGATACGATTGGTTTGCCTGTGCAAGATCCAAGACTAACATAAATGGATCCAACATTCATATGTGAGTAGCCAATCTTTACCTACTAATAAGTTGGATAATTTGAGAAATGTAGGTAAAAATTGAATTGCTTTCCATATTTCCAAAGTAGAGATTTTATTGCAAGGAAGACAAGAAGGTATTATTGTTAAAGTCCCAAGGATCAGAGAAAATTCCACTTGAATAGGGGAAATCAAAATTGGTATTCCAAAAATGGCTGAAGGGTGCAAAAGGTTCAAAAAACACAAAAGACACTTATGAGGAAAATTCAAGTCAAAGAAGAAATCAAAAGGGCTCACAAGAAAAACTTGTCAATAAAGTGGAAAGAGAAAAAGGGAAAATATAATATATCATTAAGTTAGGAACCAATGAATCCATTGTAAAAACTCGAACAATAAAGAAAAATAAAATGAATTTTCCCAATCTGTGATGAAGTTATGAGTAGGAGTTGCAAGGATGAAATATTGCTTAAGGGTATCTATGTAGGAGCATCTTTGGTCAATGAGAAATCTTACAAAGCCTGAAAATATTGCTTGGTTTTATGTACCAGTCTACTATTTATTAAATGGTCATTGTTTCTTTTAGTTTTGAGTTGAACACATTTAATGTTGAGGACCTATTTTGTATCCTTATGTATGAGCACATAATTTCATGTGTCATGAGCTTTGAGTTATAGACCATTTTCTTTGGTCATTGTTTCCTATAATTTCATCTAGTGTGGCATGCTATTTCTTTTGGTGAAAATTAATATGATGATGTGCCATTTTACATGGTTGGGAGCTGACTCATTGATTATATTTGGACCCATCTTTAAGAGTGCATGAAAAATTGATGCCCATCACTTGAGTTATGGTCTACACTCTAAGGAATGACCTATATTGAAATTAATGTATGATTGATCAACTTGTGGTTTATCTTACTATATAAGAACTTGGATTTGTTGTAGGAAGGGGGGCATAGGATTAGTAAGAGAGAAAGTAGATAGTAGAAATTTTAAAGATTGTGAGTTCAAAATTTGGTGTTGTAAATTCATTGTATGGCTACAACTTAGAAGATCTAACAACTAGGCATGTTGGTTTCTAGTTGATGGAATATTTTAACATCATCAAATCTATGAATTCTATTGTCTCTTTACGGCAATTATATATTTGCTTCCATGTGTACTCTTGGAAAGCTATTAGGTGATTAGTTCTTATCTCTGATTGAATCATTTTCCTACCAACCTTGTGTCAGCTATAATGAGACAATGGGAAAGAAACCATATACTATAGTGCCTGCCCCTAGTTCACATTTTTGCTAACATTATTGAACTCTTTTAAGAGCTAGTTTTATGTTGATGGTTAGCAGCATTGTTATGAGATTATCAGATATTGCACTATGGATTCAGTTTATTATGTGATGAGATTACTTAGACTCTACATTTCATGTATGTATGATGATTATTTTTAGTGTTCGCAATTATTAATGATGATTATTACATTGCTTTCAGTTATTAATGATGATTAGTAAGATGATTTATTATCATATGTGTTTTCTTATGGATACTAACACCATACTTGCATGTGTATGGTGTGTGTGTTTGCTTTGTGTGTTTGCTTTTGTATGGCATGTATGATGTGGTTAAGGAAGGGAGTCGTAGTCACCTGCTAGTCAGGATCTACACGATGCACCACTTCCTACCATTTCCTGTTTAGTATATATTGTGCTTGTACATGCATGGTTTTTATGCAAGTTGCAGGTACCGAGTATCGACTTCCCTGAATTGCCAGGATGAGCGTACCCTATCACATTATCTCAATGATAAGAGAGGGGAGATGAATTTTCAAGTCCAAATCTCAACCCTTTAAGCCATTTTTTCTAATTGAAAATTAGGACAAGTATCCGAGTTGAGTACCCTCCAAATGCATCAAATGACGTAATTCGTGATTTAAACCCTTGGTTTGATTTTGTATGTATTTTGGCTATGATGAATTTTCATATTTTATTCTTGTGAGTCTTTAGTGTATTTTTTATTAATTAAGTCTAATTAAAAGATTTAACTAATGGTTTAATTAAATAGAAAATTAATATGGTATTTATTATTTATTTTATTTAATTAATTAAGAAATTAATTAAATAAAATAATTAAATTTGAAAATAAAAGTTAAAAGTTTAAATTTGGAATGTGACAATATTTATTTTAATAATAATATATTTGGAGTTCATTTTTAAATAAATGACTAAATAATATTATTATTAAAGCTAATAAATATTTTAGCAATAAAGTTTTGAAAAATGAAATTTAAAAGTAGAAAATATATTAAAATTATTAAAAGATTCTAAATCTCATGTGATTAAAATATAAATATATTAAGATTGAAAAGTGGAATTATCAAAGTTAGTGCATGAGATTTAATAAATAAATAAATAAAATTGGAAAGAGTAAAGTAAATATTATATTAATTAATGTGCATTATTTTAATATTTTCTCACATAGGAGTTTGCAAATTCTCAAGAGTTGTCATGTAGACAACACTGGAGTTTGTACTCTAAGAATGCACAAGTTGTCTACACTTAGGAGTTAGCATTTTATTTGAGCAAGTATGGTGTCTACAATCTTATGACTCATCTAGAAGGTTGGAGAAGACTCATGCTTGGTTGTCATGCTTATCTTCTAGTTGTTTCTAGAGACACTCTACATGCTTCTTAGAGGCCTTTAAATAGAGGCTCTCCTAGTGTGTTTGGACAAGCTTAATGGAAGCTACAAGCTTCAAGCTAAAAATAGAAGCTTCAAGCTTACATGCTCATATTCTTCTTCATGCTCATATGCTCCTTCATGCTCATATGTTTCTACATGCTCATATATTTTTACATGCTCATATGCTTCTATATGCTTCCATACTTCTTCTAGCACTTCTAGTCACTTGGAGGATTCGACTGGCTTGGATTTTGGAGGAATTGCGAATGATGGAGAAGGAAAGAATTTTTTATGAATTTTTGAGGCATGGTGGATTAGTATCAGTGTTCAAGTGCACTCGTGATATTCACATATTCTCTTTGCACTATTTCTCTTCCTGTCTTCATCGTGTCGGTTATATGTGTTTGAATACTCTCTATAATTGAATCTAGAATTTGAAATTGGAATCTAGATTTTCTATTTGGTTGAGAATAAAAAAATAGAAAACCCTAGATCCTATTGAGGAGGAAATTAGATCTTAATCGGGTTTGGGTTCGAATTTATATTGTGAAATTAGATAGACAAGATTTGAAATTAAAATAGAAATTCTAAGTTGAAAATTTGAATGGTTAGATGTAATCTTTCTATCAAATTATATTTTTAGATGCGTATGGACAAACCTATTAGATGAATGAATGGGTAAATTTAGAGAACAATTATTTTAAGAGAAAATGCTTAATTCATCACAAATTGTCCTGTCGCTGCCCCTTGGATAGACCCAAACTCAGTCATTCATAACTTTTTATCGTGATCAAATTTATTCGATTGCTCCAATCAAAATTGGCGCAACTTGGTCCTCTCCAACATATTTCAATTTCAGCCCGATTCAACAATTCATTAGGGAGATATGGCTGTCGTACTAAGATTGTTTTATTCAAAGAGAGATATTTTTCCATTTTCCATAACCAAGAGTTCTTTAAGCTTAAACTTCACAAAAATAATATATCAAAGCATGGAATGAATTAAAGATATTATTGCAATCTTCTCTCAGTAGAATCTTATTAATATGCATTAGTTTTATATGGTTTATTATCTAATCTAATTAAATCAAATTTAATTAAGATTAGTTAATAGTAGAAGAAGTATAATTAATTATTAGTCAATCTAAGTAAATGGATTTTTAAATGAGAAAAGATTAAAAGAAAAGAGATTTTAATATAGTTTATATAGTGGACTTTTAATAATATGTATTGAATACTATTTACTATATATTAAACAATTTTAGAGTTGTTTAATGAAGATGATAATGTTAAGAATTTGGAGATTATTCATGTTAAAATCTACAATGAGTCTTATTGGTTTGTGATAGGGATTTTTTTCAAACAACGTTTATATAGACAAAATATTATTAGAACAATTAGAAAATGGAGTCTAATGGTTGATTTTAATATTGATTAAATAATTGTAAGATGATAATTTATATTATGTTGATTTAAATTTAGAAACTCTGAATGATATTGGATTAAGACTGAATTATTATGTTATTGGTTAATACGTTTGAATACTTTAATGGAGTTAAGAGTTAGCCAAATATTAACTAATGAGTTTATGGAAGGATTCTATAGATCAAGTATTTATAGTTTGAGGAGTTTATTATTTATTAATATTTTTAAGGACTAGCAAACTATTAATAAATAATGGTTTAAATAGATATCAACAAATTTGATTAGAGTTAATCTAGTGGAGATTATTTATTAATTGAAGTTTTGTAAAAGATAATAATTTTTGGAGTTGGATTATAATTGATTTTAATCAATTGATATTCATTGAGTTGTCAATATAATTATATTATGCGATAGAGTTTTAACTTGAAATGATTATCATTAATACGAAATCATTAAGAAAGATGAATGTAGTCATTATGGATAAGATTTTCAAAATAACTTGTTAATATTATTATTATTAAAATATTAATATTTGTGTATTGGATTGAAGTTAACTTTGACGTACAAACTATTGTTAGTCAACTAATACTCATTGGGTTGATGGTTTGGTTGTGAAATTATTAATTAAATCAATTAACTAGAGCTAATTGGATTTAATTAATAATTAAGTTATGTAATAGAGATTTAATTGATATAATTCTTTTAATGAGATTGTAGAAATATTGATATCAAGTTGATAGGTCTTATTCTTATGACTTGAATAACGACTTTAGATATTTTAATGGTGAAGACTTAGTAATATATAATTGAGAATTATTAGAATGATAAAAGGTCAAGGATTGTGAATCAATATTAATTGATCATTCTAATGAAGTTATAATCTCTTATTCAAAGAATGATAATTGGTCCTCTTATAATATAATGAATAATGATCCTAGAAAAGTTGAAAGGTTAATCAATTAGAATATGGATCATGGTTAAATATAGAGGACAATTTAATTAAAGGTCAATGATGATCAGTTTAGTGAATATTTATCCTTAAGTTATTCTTAGAATGTAATTCTTAATAATGGAAGGATAATGCTATCGGAGAACAATTGGGTTGACTTGTAGGTCAAATGATGAAACTTAAGACACTTGAAAATATACTTGCAAACAGAAAATTGGAAACCCCTACACATTATTCAACTATGTGAATTTAGTAAACCAAAATATGTGTTTGCATCATGTATTCTATATGTTTCTTGTTTTGAGTTTTGGATTAACTAGTGCTGACCAGTCCTAGGTTGTTACCAGAGGCTCGGGGGTTATGAGATGTGATGGCATGTTGATTTTATTTGATCTCGATCTTTATAAGCCCAACCATGGTAATGTGATTGTATGCTCTATGAAATGTTTGTATTTACTATTTGTATTTGTTCATCAATCTTCATGTGTGAAGCTGAGATGTATGTGTATGAGACACTTGAGCTAATCATTTTTGAGTCATCTATCAGTTATCCTTGGATTACTTTCTAGTCGCCATGATGGGACTGAAATGTTGATTTATTTCTTGATGATGTCATGTTGTGACATGTTTGACTCAACCATTTTGGAGTCTTCGATCAGTATGATTTTGAGATATTCTTGGTTGCTTGTTGAGAACCAATGGATATTGTGATTTATTTTGAGATATATTTTGGTTATTGAGAACCAATGATTATTATGATTATCAGTGATGCCTTTAGTTTTCAATAGAGAACTGTTGTGGTCATGATTTTCTATGGATGCTTTTCCAGATGCTCATGGAGATTTGATGATTCTTATCTTGGAGATTTGATGATTCTTATTATGGATATTTGATGCTTTTATGCATATTTGATGATTTTAGATCATGGATTATCTTTTGTGATTTTGAGATTTATGATTCCATGAGCTTAGGGTAGGTTATCTACTTGTAGTGTTGGGAAGTGGCTTGCAATGGGGTTGTAAGTTTGGTTAATAAGTGATAACATTTACACACTAAATGGAGATTAAATGAACCTAAAAAGATAATTGTTTTGGTTCTCACCCATGCCTTGAGTGCTTGTAAAGGCTAGGATGGGAGTAGTGAGAACGCATGGTTGCGACCTTGAATTTCGTAGTATGCCTCGTCAGTATGAGAGGGTACTAGTGGCCGAATGAGATCAGTATGGACCCATGGAGTTTAGCTAACTATCAGGGTAACTTGTACATGATAAATGCAATGACACTTTCCCACTTGCAGAGTACGTTTCCAACATGTCATTGTTGTGCCTCTGAGAATTAGATGTCAGTTTTGTGTGATGGAACCTTTGAGTTAGTATACTTTTAGGATTCTTAGACTTATAGAGATTTGTGCTTTGTGAATTGATATCATGTTTGGGACTTGAGATTATCTCATCAGCATGGTGGGAGTGGACCACTTAGGTTCCACGCAGTCAAGTGGTAGTGTATTTTTCACTCTTATCATTTGAGATCCATTGAGACACCGTGGCTGGAGTATTCTTGGTTGGTATTTATCTTCATTCTATTCTTGGATCATTATGATAGATGATATACCTTGTGATGGATGTATTTGCTGGTATGTTCATGTTCCTTACATTGATGATTTGCATATGTTAGTTGATGATTTATTATGTTTTACTTTGCATGTTAGTAGGATGTTTTTAGGAGTGACATTCCTACTATGTTAATAGCCGATGATCTCTTCGGTGCTTTGGAATGTTACGCACGGAGGGATGGCTAGGATCCACGATTGTCTAATGATGCTATTTACGATTGGGAGGAACCGTGCACAAAGTTATGTTTGTGATATATGGTTATCTTTTATGAAGGATGTTTATACCTTTATGATGATGATGTATCATGTATGGTTTGTGGTTTCATTTACTTTAATTGCATCATGGATTAATATTGGATGATGATGTACTTTATTTACATGAATATTTATTCTTTTAAGTTTTTCATACCTTGTGACATGTACAGTGGATGGTTGAGCAATCTAAAATGTAATTACATAAAAGACACTTGAATGTTGGATGTATCATTGTTATTTCATAAGGATGTGATATTAGATGAATAGTTAATTTAGATGTGATAGAATGTTAAGGGATCTTTAAAGAATGTAATCTATTATGTTATGTTATGTGTACTTTTATTCAAATTGTTTCTATTGCTTCCGCAAGTGTTGTGAATTGTTTATCTTTCATGTTTTAAAAAAAAAAATTGTTTGGCAAACTTAGTGAAATTCTTTGGATTCCTTGGCGGGGCATTACATATACCAAAAGATGAATGAAGAATTGAAAAATATTTTACTATCAAAGTCCACTGACAAAGATTGCATTATCAATGAGTCATTTTTGGACATCTTGACCTTTGATAACATAATTGAAGAGTCTTGTGGTGATATGAAATCCATCAGTGTAACATGCATTATCAACAAAGAGATTATGAGTTATTCTATTCAGATTATGTGTATTGCATACATTGCACAATATTGATTATATTGTATTATTTTATTTTATTATGTAATGTTACACCTAGGAACACCTAGATGGACATACAACATGGATAGATTCCTATAGAATATTCTTGACATGAGTTGTAGTGATAATATGTGATGCAAATATTCAATATTGAGAAAAATAAATAAATGGCCAATAGTAAGTGTGGATCAATGGGGGTTTGGTATCACCTATTTTTATGGCATAGTTTATGTAATACCACTTGGTGTTCTTGTGGAAGCTTGCTACTATAAATGAAACAACAAGGGTCATTGTTGATGAAAGACAAGGAAGACATGATAACCAAGGGAGCCTTTGTTGAGGTTGGAAGAATGACATGAGATGTGTGGATTCATGCTTGTTCATGTACGGATTTTTTGGTTGAGGCAATGAATTTAAAGGTTTCTATGGTTGTATTTGTGTGGTTTTTTTCCTAAAGAATATATATGGTGATGGATACTTTTGGAGACTAGGTTGTTTCCTCAATGAGGGTTTTCCAAGATATATATTATGTCATATTTTATGGATATGTTGTCTATTCTCTTGAATGTGGATTTGAAGCGCTTATTTATTTCAAATCTATTATGGATATGTGGAAATGATAATATTATTCTTGCAAGTTTTGTTACAAGTGGTATTAGAGATAGTGTTTGGTTGTTGTAACCCTTGATTGAACCCATGTGAATGCATGAAAGAATTAAAGAAAGGAAAAGATATATGGGTTTTCTAATATGATGGGTCATTGATAGATTTTGAGCATGTGAAATTGTTGGTCAAAAAAGGTTTTGGAATGTTTGTTTTAAATGAGGGGTTTAGGGGGGAGCTTGGAAATATGACCTCCTCTATAAAAATGCACTTCACCATTGGATCCAAATTAAAATCTCCATTAATTTTGATTTACAATTTTCCCTAGTTTGATCACGTTGAGAGAAAATGAGAAAAATATTAGTTACAAGGCATAGTTGTCGTCAATTATAATCCTTTAAAAAAATTGTTACAAAAATATGCTTTGAAAGTGGTATATATGATTAAATAGGTTTTCTTGTTAAAATGACCATAAATTTCACTCAAGATATCACATTTAGACTTTGTATAGTTGTTGGAAAACTAGCTCAGAGCACTATAGTTTGGTATAGGGTTGATTTTATGACTTTCACATTTTGTCATGTTTTATTGGCCTTAAATTTAGACATTTATCATTTTTAGCACAATTGTTTGGCATAACTTGGACATAAGGAGTTGGATTTTGGACTTCAAATGGTCAACATAAATCTCTTAGAAATCTCTACACATTGGTTCAAACTTGGCATAGGTTTGGAATGATTTATTTGGTGATATATTAATCTACATGGTTTGTGATTTATATTGACTATGGTAACTTTATGAGTTTATGATATTAAATGTTTTTATATTTGAGATTTGATGTCATTATATACTTAGTTTATATATCATATTAATTGTTGTTGGAATAGTTATCAATGTTTGATTTGGATATGTATGATGGCATGTTGGGTCTTCAAGTTGTGTAGTGTTGTAAGCAATCTATACTTACAGTTGCATTTATGGCTTGGATATGGGTTTTCTTTTTCCATTAATATTCCATTATTGATGCCTATTGAGATTGGTGGAATAGAAGGGATGATATGTTGTTACCAGGTACAATCATGTTCGAGGATTGTGGTTGACTATTTTATGCTAATAGGTTGGGCACTTTGAGATTTATATTCTTAGTTCATGGATATGATCATCATTCCATGGACTTTGGCATGTCATGGTTGGATATTTAGGTACTTCACATATTTTAATTAGTTTGGATTCCTAATTATGATATGGAAGTATATCATCTTGCTTGAGGAAAATGGTAATTTGGTTGATTTCGTGGAGTTTATGATGCACACTTTTAGTTGTAGCTTGGATATACAATTATATATGAACTTTTGATAATGATGATGTGGTAGTACATGATTGCTTCTTGGTTAGTTTGTATACTCTTGGTTTGGAGATCTTGGTTTCACTTGGTAATGGAGCTTTGGTTGTGTGTGTAGACCTGGACAATCTTCATGCAGGAGATGAATATTATGGTTCCATGGGTGACTTGGCACTATGATTTAGTAAGATTTTCTAGCATTTATTTATTCATTGAGTTTTTGAAGGTGTTGGAGGATGTCTTAGATACCATTACTACATAAGAGTCTTTAACATTTTCATGGTGCACTTGTTGGTGGTGGTTATCTTTATGGTGTGTAGAGATGGTTACATAGGTGTGGTATATGCTTTCATTTGACATATTATCCTTGGTCTTAGGATGGTTTCACTTCTTTTTCATGATATACTCTTGATACACAGTTAGCATTTTGAAATGTTATGGTATGTTCATATAGAAAATGTTGTCTCTTTTGGTTGAGATGATTTATATCATGTTGTCATGTTTATGTTCTTGAGGCCATGGTTAAAACTTTGAAATTGATCTTGGTTTATTTTATTTTTATTGAGTACATTGATCATTTGTTGGATAATTCATGATATTTCTATGTTGTATTTCAAGTTGACATAAATTGATCAATTATAGGTTCTCATAGATACTTATAGACAGTGGTGATGTTGATTCCTCTTGGATTATCTAGATGTATTTGTTTAGACAGTTGAAAATTTCCATAGGAAGTCTAAGGGGATTTCACCTAATATGTACTTGAAAGGAGATTTTTTTTTGAGACTAATCTTTTTTGGAGGCTTAGATATCTTGAAGAGAATTCTCATTCCACACTCTTTTTATACTCGATGGTTTACTACTTGAGATGTATAGTCTATTTTTTCTCTCAGGTGCATTATATTCATGTATTTCTTTCATTGAATGTGGATCTTGAGCTATGGTACATGAGTTAGATTTGGAGGGTTCATTTGAGAAATGGTTTAGCATTGGTTATCTTCTTGTGCTTATGTTGTTTCTATGCTAGTTAAGTTTGGGAGATGGTTTTATATTGGGAATATTACATGGATTAGGAATGATTATGACTTGATTTATGAGTGGTTTATGATTTTTATCTTCTTTTGAGAGTCTTACACCCATTATTAGCTGCATGAAAAGGTTTGGGTGTTGTTGTGGCTTCTTAGTTATTATTTTTATGGAGGAGATATTACTTAGAATAGTCTACATCTAGAGGTGTATGGAAGGCCATGATATAATTTATGATTTGAATAGTTTATCTTTGGTCTTGGTTATCTTTCTAGATTTTTGGTTTCACTTACATTGGATTTGAGATTAGTTGGAGATTTTGATCACTAGTTTTCGTTCATGTATGTCATGTGAAAGGTGACATGGTTATTCCTTTATCTTTTTACTTTGTTGATGGTAAAATTTGGAAGAGTATTAAGGAATTTTTATGAGAGTTTCCGTTGAAGGTTATTGGTTTATGTGTTGTGGATTTACTTGATAGTACATGGATTCACTTCTATGAGATGTTTTGAGTGGACTAGTTATAGATTTGACACTATCTTTTTTAGTGGGATAATCTTGGTATATATGTGGCAAGTATTTCTCCTGAGGCTTGTAATTGTAGATTATAGATTGAATATGAACTAATTTTCTTAGACTCACTTGGTATACCTTTGGAGGTATAAATAGTTGGATGGGTCGACTCTTATTTTGGGTATTTTTTTAGCTATGGATTTTGACAACTAAGGATATATGTGATTACCTTTGGACCAAGTGTTTATGCTTGGCATTTCAGTTGGTATAGGCTTTTATGAATCTTATATCACATATTGGGTGGTTTTCTCTGTGGACAGATTCTATGTGTGTCTGGTGAAAATGGCATAATAGGGGGTGACATCATTCATGTTTGAGATGTTGGATACTTTTATTTTGTTATAGGTATCTAGATAGAGCATACGGTATACTTTGATCCATTTTGGTCTATGTGTTAGGAGGGGTTGTTTCCTTGTTCATTTATGTGGCTACAAATTGACCCTATGGGATGTATACAATAAGTGATAGATTGTTGAGATTACATGTGTTTCAAACATTGCATAATATTGTTTATATTTTATTGTTTTCTTTTATTATGTAATGTTGCACCTAGGAGCACCTAGATGAACATAAAAAATGGAGAGATTCCCATGGAAGATTCATGATGACTTGTAGTGATAATATTTGATGTAATTATTTAATATAGAGAAAATAAATTAAATGCCCAATATTAAATAAAGGTCAATGGGGTTTTTCTAGCACATAGTTTATGTAATACCACTTGGTGTTTTTTGGAATCTTTTTACTATAAAAGAAACCACAAGGGTCATTGTTGATGTAAGAAAAGGAAGAGAGGTTATCCAAGGAAGCATTTGTGGAGGTTGGATTCATGCTTTTTCATTTGGATTGATTGGTTTTGGTTGTAGTTTTAAAGGCTTCCATGGTTGTATTTCAATGGTATTTTTGTTGAATAACACATGGTGATGCATGCTTTTGGAGGTTGAATTTTTTTTCCCTCAATGAGGGTTTCCCAAGATATATCATGTGCCACATTTTATGGGTATGTTTTATATTCTCTTACATGTGGATTTTAAGTACTTATTTGTTTCAAATCTATTAGGGGTTATGTGAAAATGATAGTATTTTTCTTGCAAGTTTCCTTACACATCCTGACCCCAATGGAAATAGTGGCAAGAAATATGTTGATAAATTTTGAATGAAAAAAAAGTATCCCCAAGTTTTATTCTTAAGAAATTATGTTACATGATATTATTGTTGGAGCTCTTTTGAATAATTTAGATAACATTGGGTGGAGATATACCTATAGAAATTCCATCAGAGTAGCCTCAACTATCAGAATGACATCAAATTAGTCTTCTTGAGCCCTAGCATAATTTGCAGAGAAATCTATATCAATTAATATATGAGATATGTGGTCAACAAATGGTACACCAATAAAAGTGATAAATGGGCATATACAAGTTATTGTTGTGTAAAATTGTGTTGATTAAATTATAAACATCAAAGGGAGATATGCCAATGGAATTCTAATCAGTGTAGCATGAAGTATCAAGATTTCATCAAATAGCTTTTGTGAAGCTTGATGAAAATATCAACATTACCTACATTGATGATATTATGGTAAAAGAGGTTATGGATGAGTCATGTTGATGGTGCCATAAAGAGGGAATTATATTGAAAAAATTACACTCATAAGGACCCATTGTATTTTTTATTTGAATTTAAATACACTTTACATTTAATTTAATTATTGAAAGAAAAAATTGTTTATATATACATAAAAATTTTTACATGAGGTCAACGGGAATGTTTTCCTAGAGGCACATGTGTTATAGACAACTAGAGGAAAGAGATAAACATAAATAGAAACTTCTTTTAGACATCTGATTATGATTATGTTTTTATACCAAGGGTTTACAAGTTTCAAGTGGTTAAATAAGAAAATTTAACACTTAATAAATCATGGATGTTATAAATTTAGAGCATTTCTATAAGAACCAGAGTACAATGAAGCAATATGAGATAGTGTAAGAACCCTGCATCTCTACCAACACGTACATGGAAATATCCCTAACAAATCATTTGTAAAGTAAATAAAATCATGAGTTTTCCAGTTAACAACAAGTTTTGGAATAAGAACCCTAAACCAATAGTGCAACCATACTTGGATGACAAATAAGAGGACCACCTAGAGATAAAACATAGCCTATACATTTGTGCTTGGGAAATTTGAAATATTTTTTCCAATTAATAGAGTGATTGTTTTGAAATATAAACTAAATAAGACAAGGAAACCATGAGATAATTGGTGGTTGAAATAGAAAATGAGAATTGGGCATTAAGAGATGAGGTAATAAGGCTCAAGAAGATGATACACATTCCCTGGTTATATAGTAAGAGAACTCTGACCTAGGACAATCATCCAATTTTGGAGCAAATATACAACATCTAGGGATGACATAATTTTTTTTTTGTTTATAGATTTTTGGTTATATATTTGTAATCATCTATGTTTATAATATTCCTTGGTGAAAGTGTATGCTCTTTTACCAAGTAATTGAATCATCATATACATAGAGAAGATAATTTTTGTGTCTACAATATGTAACAATGAAAGAGATGTAATATAAGATATATACTTAGATAATAGAAGTTTCACAGAGAGAAAAAGAGTGCATAATATAGTTTTTTTTTGAGAATGGATTATCTAAAATGCCATGTAGAAGGGTTTTTGTACTTGTCCATGAACAATATCTCTTTATTTTTCATATAAACTAGTCATCCATTATTTCAAAAAATTGCATTGCGTCCCTAATTTAATAGTGTCCTTGATGATTTTTTTATTTTGAGATATAATACCGATTGCGAATTCTTATATGGAGATAAGTTGATACATTTATAAATTGATTATCAAACTAGAATTGTAGCTGTCATTTTTTATTTTGTCTTGTTGGTCTCTTAGTGAAAGTTGAATCCATTAAGACTATTTGTGAATTATTGAAAGAATCAAAGGAAATAGAATCTTTTTGGTGGATAGTAAGAGTATTGTCTCATCAAGTTATACATAATAGTACTTTTAAGGTTGTGAATGAAAATTATACAAAAGCACTAGTCTAATTTATCTTAATTTGATATTATACAAGGAAAGCTAATATTTCATTCAATCTAAGCACTACATTTATTTCTTACACTCAGTAACACATAATTAATTCAATAACTAGTAAAATCTATCTTCATAAGAAATATATTTTCACAAAGAATTGTTGCAATTTTTTTTTTTTGAAGAACCATTACAATGCTCAATTATTTAATTGTGATATTTCAAACTCAATCTCCCTCATTAACCCATTATCATCTTTAAAATATTAGCAAAGACTTGATTTTTCTATATAAAATCCTCTAACATGTAGATTAAGGTAGAGGTTAAGGTTCACCTTCCTAGGTTTAGAAAAGCCTAAAGTGAGGTAGAATTTGATAATTCTCATTTCTTGGCTGCTAATTGAGAAGTCCATAAGACAAGTGTCAATACTGTGAGATTTCCTATATGTAGTTTTAAGAACAAGAAAATTAGCAACTCTACATGTGAACAACTTTATAAAACATTATGAAGTATACCTAGAATGTATGGTGTTAATTTTATAATGTTTCAAAATTCAAGTTTTCCCATCCAAGTTACACCAATTGATT
This sequence comes from Cupressus sempervirens, assembly GCA_028749045.1. NCBI lineage: Eukaryota > Viridiplantae > Streptophyta > Pinopsida > Cupressales > Cupressaceae > Cupressus > Cupressus sempervirens. The sequence continues at coordinate 435,249,655 of CM053791.1, read as the reverse complement.
GGGGACTCTGCTAGAGAGAGTTTCTCAAAAGAATATTTTTAGTTTTATCCATAGTTTTTAGTTTTACAGGCCAAACATTCTAACAGTTCAAATATACACCATCTAGATTACACTAGAAAATTTGTGATTGTTCAACTTGTATTAAGACTCTACTAAGAAGAGACTCAAGATTTTATCGCTTTTTATCCCTTGAAAATAAGGATGGTGACTATGTTGAAGAAATTTTATTTGCATGAGTGATCATCTATTCTATGTTGAAAAATAAAAGGGGTATAGCAATTTACATCATTGATATACATGTGGGGTAAGAAATTTGTGTAGAAGGAAAAATCCACATAGAATTAAGTCCTAAGAGGAGAAATATGATAAAAATATGCATGCCTCAAATATATCATTTACAAACTACAACAGGTTTGCTGGCCAAGAGAATGAGACATACACTGAGGAAGAGAATAAGAAAACCAATTATACCCTTGAAAAAGATAGAATTTCATTTTCCACATAGATTAAATAAATGATGAAGAGCAACTAGAGATCCATCAAGTGGAAGAAAAGGGAAATGATGAAGATGCTCAAAAGCTAACTATTTTTTTTTTAAACTTTGTTCACCACAAAGGAAACTGTAGTGTTGAGAAGAGTCCCAAGTGAAATTCTTGGGAGGCTTGACATTAAAAGGAATAAAATTGTGACATCTAGGAGCGATGGGGTGATGGGGCAAAAAAAATGAAATACACTGGAATAGATCTTCAAAATAAAACCCTCATCATAAGAAGAATGGTGGACATGTTTAAAATACTACACACAAGAATAAAGGAAATGATGACTATTTGAGACACGATGATAACATTAGAGACAAGACTAACAAACACCAACACAATTAGAATTTGTATGGACAACATGGGAGTGCTAAAAATTAGAAAAATGGTTATCAAAATCATTAGGAGAATAGGAGTTATAGCTATAGGAGATATATAATCTAAATCATTAGAATATGGGCCAAGGGATGAGAAATACCATGGTGATTGAGAGGTATAGGAAATTCTAGTTTAATGGAATAGTATGATATCTGAATCAAATATCCAATGATATTAGGACTTATATTCCTAGGTTTTCTAGAAATGGAAGACAATCAGGAGAATTAAATGTTATTAATTTCAAAAATATCATTAAGGAACTAGAGGAGATCCATGAAGTTGTACTCATGAAACTATTTTTTTAATCTTTAACAAAGGATGTTGAAGGGTGGTATAGAGGGCTACTTGATAGATTTGTTTCTAGTTGGCAAAACTTTGTTAATGAGATCATTGAACTATTTAGAGATCATAATGACATCACATATTTTTCTTCCCATTAGCTAACTAGTATTAAAAAGAATTTTAGTGATTTAGTTGTAGAATTCAACCAAAGGTTTAATAAAGTTATGAATACAAAACCTAGATATATGAGAATAGTAGATTCATTCTTGATTTACTTCTACTTAAATTCTTTTGATAGTGAGAAACACTACAAAATTGAATCCCACATGTCCAATAAATTGTAGCAGACATTCAAGACAACATCCACAATTGAAAATGATAGGGAAGTTTCTAAAAAGGTAGGAAAGGGAGAAGATTGCAAGTTATATAACCCACAAGCACCTAAGTGAAGAAAGGATGAGGAAAATTTTGATAAATTAATGACTATGGTTAAAGAGATATACATATTAAATAGGGAAAAGGTGAAAATTTCCAATCAATTAGAATGATTGGCCCTATTTTAAAATAAAATAACAAATTTAGGTTACAATATGTATCATATAATACAGCTTGGAAGTACTGTAAGCCAGTAAATATATAGAAAAAAATCATGAAACTCCTAATCCTTTGTCATGTCCCGATTTTAACAAGATTTTAATAAATATTATAAGAAATATTAATAAGTAATATCAATAACAAAACTAAATATTAAACTATAACATAAAATATAATTATAATTATATTCAATTATAGTTAATTAATGTAAACTATTCTATATAAGTTCGATAATACATATTATAGTAAATATAATAATAAATAATAAATAAATAGTATTCCAATATATATATATATATATATATATATATATATATATATATATATATATATATGGTTATGATTAACAATATAGTATTACATGCAAAGTGAACAAAATATAACTAACAATATCAATATAATGATATGAGCCAACAAAACATAATAATGATAAGTTAATAAGTAATCATAATTCAAATAAATATATTAATAAATAATCTATTACATTAGTATAATTAATACTATATATAATAATAAAGTATAAGTATTTTATTATACTTGTATTTATTTTAAGTGTTTTATATTATATTTTAACTAAACCATAAATATATATTAGATCAAATAAATTACTATTAGTGACTAAATGAATAGTCATGAACCTTCATCCACTCACATATACTAGATGGAAACAATGTTTCCAAAAAGACATTGGATAATTTTTTTTGTTCTTCATCTAGGAAAAAAGGGAAGAAAATTTAATGAAAAGATAGGTTTATAAACTAATGTCCAGTAAGGAACATTACATTGATATCAGAGCAAAATCTTTCCATCTTGTCGATAATAATGCAAAACAATCATTGTTGAAAATCATAAATATTAAAGATTAAAGAGGAAGAAGTATTTGATTCTATTATAATAGTAAAAGATATAAAAGTTATAAGTGATGTATACAGTTCAATATATACAGTTAGACTATGGAAATGCTTCAGATAGAAATCACAATTTGAAGGGATGACCAACCGAGAATAGCTACAAAAGGAGAATGTATTTAAAATCAAAATGGATTGAATGAGTAATATAAAGATGTATGTTTTTGGGACTAGGACCGAGTCATTACATTGGGCTTACAACATTTATCCATTGTATGTCACTGTCATGGCTTCCTATGACATTGTTTATAACAGTGATTGGCTGCTACTTGATATTGTTCATTCGAAAGGGGTTGCTTCTCTATTGTATTAATCATTAGTCATTTTGATCACTGCATCTCAATAATGTGTCCAGTTATGCTTATGACTACTCATGTCATTGTCAGCATTATCAATAGTTGTGTCTCTTCATTTTTAATGAATCTCAATGCTCTTTTCTTACCTTTGGAAGGTTACAGTGCTTTACATTCCATTTTTTAGTCTTGGCATTGAGCCTATCATGAGTTCTTTGTGATTTTTCAAACATTTGGGAAAGCGTCTTTTTAGCCTTAGACTCCTAATGGATATCAATTTTATTACGATAATAATCAAAAAGGAAAATAAGAAAACAAGAATTTGAAAGAATGAATCCTACTAATTCGAACTCTGCCCATGTGTAAAAGGCTAAAAAAAAATACAATAAGAATCTGTCCTGTAGGAATACGAATGATAGCGAAATGAAGTGCTAGATCGATGTAGTCTCACTTAGGCTTGGGACTAAGCATGGGTAGGTCTACCCTGACCAGCCAAAACTCTATGAATTTCAGAGGTCTTGTGCTTCCTTTTAGGCTTGGTGCTAGGCCTAGTACTCTTGGGTTAAAGAGGTACCCTCTTGGCTATGGGAAGATGATGTATTAGTACCCTGACCTCTCCCATATTAAATAAAGATATTACTAGACCAATATTGGCAATGTTGAAACTATTTCTGCCACTTAATACATAACACCAAGAATTATCCAATCAGCAAAATCAATATAGAAGTTCACGAGTTTATTGCAACGAAAATGCAATTTAGGGTATGATAACAAGTTTCTAATAAAATAAAGTGTTGTTTTTAAAATGAGTGACTACCACTTAGGGATTATGAAGATACATTTAGTTTCAATATTGAAGCTGAAACGATCGGGAAAGCCAAGTATCCACAGAAAAACATTTTTGAAAGACTCAAACAATTTTCTCAACTAGTGTGTGGATTCAAATTTAAATCTAAGAAGAAAGAAGATGGAATACTCGCGAAGAAGGAACATAATTCAAATTTAAAAAAAGATAAGATTGGAAAAGAAAAGAGAATGTAGCATCAAAAAAATTTGATTCGTTGCAAAGGATTCCTAAACTTGCAAGCCAATGTAATTGGCCAGCCTAACACCAACTCCCACTAGTATTCTATGATGTTGTGCAAGATATTAGCATTTATCATTTTAGAAGAAAATATGGATACGTCACCAATGACAATGGGCCATGGTGAAATTTGGAAAAAGGACAAATGGAACAGCCCAATGATCTATGTGGAGGAAGATTGATTCCATCGATCTATGAACAAACCCATAAAAGGTCAGGTCTGATTTGATAGCCTTCCTAGTAACATTGAAAATTTATGAAATTGAGAAGATATACACAGCTATGTGAATGGCCTATGAGTTTATTTTATGATTAAGGACACCTCATGAGCTTAGGAAGGTATGTCAAAGGACAATGCATAAAGTATGCTTTATTCACATTTTTTCATTTATATATAGAAATGTATATTTATGAAATTTAAATGTGATGATAATTTAGATAATTTTAAACATTAGATATATGTTTAAAAAATGGTTAAACATTTAAATAATACTATGTTCATATTTTATGGAGACTATTATTGTCTTATTGTCTTCGGGAAAGAGACAACTTCAAGTATTATTATAATTTTAATATTACTTTGAAATACAATTTCTAAAATTATAAGAATATAGTTGCATTCAAATATAAAAAAAAATTATGTTATATGTAAATTATAATTTGATACATAAGAAGAAATAGCCTTATTCAATGTCACTAATAATATTAATATATTTTTAAAGATTCTTTGATCATGAAAAAAATATGATCTAAACCTTAATTACGAATATTATGAGGACTTAAGTAAGACTCTATTATTGGGCATCGCAAGTAAGACCCTCTTGAGGTCATTACTAGTGGATAGGGAATGTGCACAGGGGGAGGAGTAAATTCATCGCGTTAGGGCAAGAGAATCTCAATATGGATTAAAAATATGAGGGAGCCCCAAGCTAAGCATGTCCAACCTTGAGAAGCTATAAATCTATCATCCACATAAAAATTAAGCATGTTCCTAGTGGGTAGGGAGTGTGCATAGGGGGAGGAGTAAATCGGTTGTGTTGGGACAAGAGAATCCCAATATGGATTAAACATCTGAGGGAGCCCCAAGCTGAGTGTGTCCAAACTCGAGCATCAATAAATCTACCATCCACTATGGAATTATACGCCCTATTATAGTACTAGCTATAGAAAAGTTGTTTAAAATATGCATCTTCAAGAACTTTTAATTTCAAGATAAGGGAAAGGAGCACGAAATTCACGATCAAAGTGGTAAAATATTTCCTTACCTTTTTCTTATTTCAAATTGTAAGTAGGATTATAACATGTACACTATGTGTTTACATTGTGTCTTCATGCATTAATATGTTTTCTTTGTGTCTTCTTTGTGTCTTCATGCATTTGTGTGTGTACCTCATGTTTGTATCCCCTCTTCATGCATTGATGTGTCTACTTTGTGCCTTCATTCATATGTTCTTGTACATGCTACTATATACTAACATATATACTTTACAAGTGTTTAGTGCATATGCAGGAAAACCAAAGAATTTGAGCTACGAATCAATTATGATCATATCTATTGCTTGAGGACAAGCAAAATCGAGAGGGGCAGACTTGTCATGTCCCCATTTTAACAGGATTTTAATAAATATTATAAGAAATATTAATAAGTAATATCAATAACAAAACTAAATATTAAACTATAACATAAAATATAATTATAATTATATTCAATTGTAGATAATTAATGTAAACTATTCTATAAGTCTGATAATACATATGATAGTAAATATAATAATAAATAATAAATAAATAATATTCCTATATATATATATATATATATATATATATGATTAACAATATGGTATTACATGCAAAGTGAATAAAATATAACTAACAATATCAATATAATGATATGAGCCACCTAAACATAATAATGATAAGTTAATAAGTATTCATAACTCAAATAAATATATTAATAGATAATTTATTATTATTAGTATACTCAATACTAAATATAATAATAAAGTATAAGCATTTTATTATGTACTTATATTTATTTTAAGTATTTTATATTATATTTTAGCTAAACTAAAAATATATATTAGATCAAATAAATTACCATTAGTTACTAAATGAATAGTCATGAACCTTCATCCACTCACATATATTAGATGGAAACAATGTTTCCAAAAAGACATCAGATAATTTTTTTGTTTCATCTGATTAAAAAAAGCAAGAAAATATATGAAAAATTAGGTTTATAAACTAATGTCTAATAAGGGACATTACATCCCGTGAGGAAGAAAAACCATTATGTTGAAGATGCACCTTTTTGAGGTGTACATATGACCTCATGTGCAAAAATAGTTTGTGATTGTAAAAAGTATATTAGAAGAAGGGAATTAGTAAGATGAGTAACAACCGAGTATATGAATGATGTATCATGAAAGTCTTTTTGAGGTAGGGATGAGGATAGATCTTTAGAAGATGAATGCAAACCTGATGTATAGGAAATAAGGATTATAAAGCATAGAACAATACAAAAGTTATTTTCAAATGAAGAGGATGTCGTACTACCTTGAGTAGATTAATGGGTGAGGAAAAAAGAGCATACACTATAGCAATAGTCAGGCATGCTAGAATTAATTACTAGTAAGAAATAGGATAGTAAAAGTACAAATGGCTAAGCTTATTAGAATGTTTGAATAAGTGTCAAAACCTAATATCAATAAGGAAAATTCAGAAAAGATAAGTGTTCTACAAGTAACCAAGCAAGCTAAAAAAACCCCCCTCCTAGAGATGGAAAATCCCATTGTTAAGTAGATCATAGGGAAGAAAAGTCTAATTTATGATTCATTTATGTCTCATAATTTATCAAAAGTAAAAATTTATGAGGATTAGGGCATCACTGAGAGTGGGTGTCATTAAGCCACTTGGACATGCAATTTAGAGGCTAGAAGGGGAAATTCATCCTAATGTTGTAAGAAATATTAGATTTAAGGTTTTGGCCATTTTTGATATAATGGACCACCCTCATCATGATTTTGGTGTAGAAATGGTGGGTGAGCTAAATGAAGAGCATGGTATGTATTTTGGTATCAATGCTCAAGACATGGAGAGAACATAGGATGAAAATTTTCTGGAATGACTCAAGATTAATTATCTTTCAAAATCAACTCCTATGGAGTTGGAGATGGGAATCTAACATATCCCTAAAAAAGAGATAGTCAATTTTTCGATGGTGTATGTCGAAAGTTTTGGTAGATAATTTTGTATTATTGGCAAGGAGAAATAGCACCAGCTTGCAGGTAAACTCTATTGGATCCCTAGGTATTAGCCTTTTCTGAAATTGGTATTGTTGTTGTGATGAATACAATGAATATGGCAACAAAACTTATATTTTTTATGATGATGCTCAAACTGGCACATGTTTGGTAGAAACATGATAGTGATGTATGAGATGTAGAAAAGGTGGAGATAATTTTTGTATGCCTTTTTGAATAAAAAGTGGGGTAGTGACATCTTACTTCGAAGATGTATAGAATATGTGTATTTTATCAGTTAAATAAACTTTCATACTATGGTTGTATATTACAATGTGTCATGGTTAACACTTCCTTGTTTACACCTGGTTTTTTGCTAGGGTAGTTGATATGTTTTTCATTTTCTCATTTCAATTATGGGATATTGCATTTGTATTTGTATTTGGGCTACGATTAGAGGGTTTTTTACTGATTTCTTCCCTTCATGAGCCTTTGAACTAGATTACTAATATAGTATATATGTGGCTCTGTCACTTTCTTTTTTTTAAAAGAAAAAAATTATGTCCCATTATTTGAGATCATGAAGTTTCTTAATTTTAGAAATGAAACTTTATATATCTTATCTAATGTTGGAAATGAAGAAAATTATAATAATTAAGGGACTTCTGAAAAAATAACAATAGTGTATCTTGGCTTTTTTGTCACAAAAAATCTATCAATGGTTGATCCATTTTGTCTAGCATTATTGATCAATAATAGATTGGTAAAAAATTGTATGATTCATTTGGGAGTACCTATAAATATCATGTCAACTGATATAATAAAATAACTTGGGTTGAATGTTGACACACCATAGATAAAATATAAATCCAAATAGTTGGAATAATGAAGGATGTTGAATTCAAGCCACCAAAACTCCTTGATGCTACATATAAAAACTAGATATAATAGTTGTATACGTTCCTACCAATTAAAGGATACTTTTATCAAGACAATGGTCTAACCTAGTGGGGGATCATAGTCATCTTGATTTTTCATATTCCAATAATTCTAGTGAATTGGATGCTAGAAAGGATTGGGTTTTTGTTGCACCAAAAGATTGACCTATCAATGTCTGATAAAACCAATAGTCTATAGAACCATAGGAGGTGGTTAATCCATGTCATGAATCCTATGAGAGATGATGGCCCACTAGTGACAATCCCCCTCCTAGTGTCACTCACCATGGCCTATGAGATTAGAACTTGTGACCAAGATTTGACACCAATTTTTAGAAAGGATAGTGTTTTTCTTGCACCAAAAGATCGACCTATCTATGCTTGATACAACCAAAAATCTTATAGAATCACATGAGGCGATTAAGCCATGCCATGAATCCTATGAGAGATGTTGACCCACTGCCAACATTGGAGACATGTTAGAATAGACAAGGAGCAAAGGTCATATTATATCATTGAAGATGTCAACTCCAATCAAATGATCAAATGTCAAATGATCAAATGTTGTAATATAAATATGGAAAACTTCTAGGTCAATATCACTAAACTAGTTTCTAAGAATGCTAAACCAATTGAAATTCATGCACAAGAAAACCCACGGATGTTATGGAAAATGCATCTTGATGGGGCATGTAAAAAGGAATGTAATCTTTCTCATGTTAATTTTATTTCTCTACATGGAAGGTTTTTTAAATACTTATTTTTGTTGAAATTTGAATGCACTAACAATATAGTCAAGTATGAGGCATCATCTTGGGTTTAAATATCACAAATAGAAATGAAGCTAAGATTCTTGTAGTGTATCATCACTTTTATTTAATATTTTCTCAAGTAAGAAATAGATTTGATACTAAGAACTCAAGGTTAAAACAATATATAATTCTACTCTAGGACATTTTAGAACCATTTGATGCATTTTCAATTAAATGGGTAGATAGATCAAAAATTTGTTTAAGTTGATTTCATGGCTAATGTAGCCATTAGAAAAAAATGATATCCTTTTTAGTCAGATTGTCCGAGTAGAAATGAAACTAAGACCAAGTATACTAGAAAATGTTAAAAGTTGGTCATTTGATTAGGATGATAATGAACTATTAAAGTTTCTTACTTGTGTAGAACAATATGAAGACCAATGTATTGATTTGAATGCCTATGTAGAAAAATAGGAGGGAAAAAAAATTGAAAAGGGCTTGTAGCATTAGAGAGGATATTTGACATTCATGTTAAACTAGAAGTAAGGAAGCCCTCATGAACCATGGTGAAGTTGAGAAGATAAACCTTAGAAATGAAAATTTACTAAAATAGGTCTTATTGGTAGAAAGCTTACTCCCAAAATGTGAAATTATTTGATCTCTTTTTTAAGAGAATATAGATACACACTTGCATGGTCATATGATGACCTAAAGTCCTATAGAGAAAATCTTTTTAAACATGAGATATCATTGAAACTTGATGCTAAATAATTTAGGTAAATAAAAAGACCTATCAACCCAACTATTTCTCCTAAGATGAGGGAGGAATTGGTCAAGCTAAGAGGCACATGGATCATAAAATTTACTAGATATTCAACATGGGTGTGTAACTTGGTTCTAGTAAGGAAGGATAATAGTGAAATTAGAGTGTTCATTGATTTCAAAATTTTTAATATGTGTTCATTAAAGATAACTATGCACTACCGAATATGGAAGCATTGTTGCAAAGGGTAACTTGGAATGAGTTATATTGTCTATGATGAATGGTTTTTCAAGGTCTAATATGGTAATGGAAAATGATTATGATAAAAAAAGAAAACACTTGCCACTCAATGGGGAACATATGCGCATGTTAGAATTTCATACAATCTTACAAATATAGGGAAATATTCCAAACAGCCATGGATGTCCAGTCTTTCAAGAACTAATTGATTTTATTATATTTGTCTATTAGGATGACCTTGCTAGCTCTTCAAATAAACATAAGGATCAATTCAACCATTTAGAAAAAATAAATTCTAAGGGCCTTAGAATATAAAATCTCTTTGAATTCTAAAATGTGTCACTTTGGTATCACTAAAGGAAAATTGCTTGGAAACAAAGTATCTAGAGAAGGAGTGAAAATAGACCCCTATAGGGTTTCTTCCATTGATATGATTCAAATCCCAAAAATTATTAAGGCCATTCAATCCATTTTTTGGAAAAAGAAACAGTGTGAGGAGATTTATGTCAAATATTTTAGAAAGTATCAAGCCTATTTCCAAAGTGCTTAAGAAAGGAGTTGAAGTTATAGTGACAAATGAAGCCCTTGAATAGTTTTCCAGCATAAGAAAACCTATAAATGAATCCCTCGTTTGAAAATACCATTATTTTGCAAAACCCTTTCAAATATTCTCAATTGCATCATATCACACCATTACAAAAACAAAGCTTCAAAGGACTAAAGAAGGGTAGGTACAATGAATAGATTTTTTCAGAAAGATATTACAAGCATCAAAATTGAATTATTGTATAAATGAGAAATTGGCTTATTCTTTGGTAAATAAATCAAGTCTTACATACCATATCTTGTAGGAGAAAACATTACTACATATGTCCCCAATGTCCAAGCCAGAGATATTTTTAGGCAATCTGAAAATAGTAGAAAGAGATACATATGGATTAACCAGATTCAACAATTTAACATAGATATCTGGATAACCAAATTTTTTAGAGGACAATGTATTGTTTAACCTTTTGGGACTCAAAATTGCATTCATAATTTGAGTATTATTCTAAGCTTTTGAGTGATTTTGAGCCCATATAAGCACATTTAATGCATGTGTGCCCGAATGCCCTTTTGAGACCTATCAAGTGTTTTATGTTTCTAAAACCTTTTATTTAGTATATCCATGCACCCCATTATGATAAATTGTCATTCTGAGTCATTTTGTGGAGTTTTGTTTTGAGCATTATTCAAATTGTGTTAAATAGTGATAGGAAGCCTAGTTTGCATTTGAATATCTTGTACCTGATTATGTTTTATGACTCATCACTTTGGGAGTGTTTAGTACACATATCAAAGAACCTATGTTTAATATTTCAAGTCATTTTGGTATGTTTTGAGTAGGTTTTGAATCTCCCAAATTCGGTTGTTTACTATTGTCATGCTGATGCATATTTCTCAGAATTCCAGGAAGCCCTGTTTGACTAGTTGTAACTTTGACCCAATTGACCAAAATGAGAAAGTTCCTTTTGTATTGAATTCTAAAGGTTAGACACTTGCTATGTTTCAGATTTGAACCTATGAAAAATCCATTTGACTAGTTTTCAAATGCGATTCCAAATGCAATTTATGATGTTTTAATGGTGTCAAGCAATGTGGATTGATTGGTAGCCATGTTTAGGATGTCATAACTCTCAATATATGATTGATGAGACTAAATGGATTGTACAAATTTGTTCTACTCTAAAAATTTTTAAGTGTGCTGGTTTTCAAATCTTGACAATTCTATCTACACACTTTCCCAAGCCCATTCTGTTTGCAAAAATCAATGTCCTGCTAGTGTTCCCATTTCTGCAAATTTGAATACCCCACTTTGACTACTTTCCAAATGCACCTAGTTATTTTTCATGAGCCCAAATCATAGATTTATACTCTCCTCATGATAACAAACCAATGCCCCAATTTTCAAGCCTTCAAGTGTCAGTTTGTCCTTTTTTTGAAGCCAAAACTGAACACACTTTATTATTCTCTGACATGTTTGTTTGCGGGTAGTTTCAAATGAGCAACTTTGACAGTCAATAAATTTTGACCTAGATGTCATAATGACATGAAATCTGGTAGGGTATAGTAATATGGAACAAAGAATCAATATGTTTGATTTCATAGCTCAATTAGGTGTCTCAATCAGTTTTTAAAGCCAAACTATAGGCCTTCCTGTCAGAAAGTCATAGTTTGTATAAAGTGTTGAGATACATTTTAAATGATGTTTCAATGGTCAAAATTGATTTTAATTAGGGCTAGATAATTAATCGATCAATTTGAAGGGTCATAGTTTGAATTTTTTTTAGCCATACCCACTTTGGGGCTTGATTGACTTCATCAAGAAGATAAGGTGGTGTGTGAAGATGTTAAAGGATGTTGTAATGATTTAAATCATTATAATACATCACATAATGCATTTGATGTCAAACAATTTGTGACATCATGAAGAGGCATCCAAGCTTTTTGTAGCTTATAGGATAAAAGGTGTGACAAAATTTTGTGCAAGTGGGCTAAAAGATCTTTGTACTGTAAGGAAACTCAGGTGTGAAAACAACTTCCTACACTAATATCTTAAGAGAACTATGGTGCAAATCCTATTAAAATCTTTTACACTTACAAATTCAATATCATGTAAACAAAAATATTTCATCCAATAAAGCATAAAGAAAATAGATAGAGAAAGAAACACTTAAAACAAAGATTTTTCGGAAGGGAAAAACCTTTCGGTAAAACAACCCCACCCCTCAAAAACCTACACAATGTATTATCTTCAACACAAGGTTACAATACACTTGCAATGCAAGTTCAACAACGACAATAGAAGACACTAGTAGCAACTCATAGTAGCAACAATACACTATCTCGCATCCACCTCTTCGCAACCCTAAAAATGCTTATAACATGCACTTCACTTTTAGGGCTACTCCCAAAGGTAACCGTATTAGGGTTTTACCATTCTCCAAGAAAATAGGAACCCCGAACCCCACTATTGGGGTAGAGTGTACAGTACTCAAATTTATCAGTTGCCACATGTCTTCTCCTTTCATTGAATCTTCCTAACATAGCTCTTACATGTCATAGGAATCCTTCATAACTATTTTAGCAATGATCTCCTTATACACAATTCAAGATGCCGACACATCAACATTATTTGCAAGAAATACATTTTACAAAACAAATAATAAGAATAAGAATTATCCAAGGTTAAGACACCTTATTCCTAACATTCTCCCACTCATCTAACACCTTGTAAGAGAAATAGGAACATAACAAGAACTAACTGCTATAGGCCAAAAGGCCCATAGACTCTGAACACCATCTAAACTTCTCAGTGCCCATTGGTTTCATTAATGAATCTACAACATTCTTCACAGTATCTACCTTTTCCAAATTTACCTTTCCATCTTCCACCATATCTCTCACAAAGTGAAACTGCACATCTATGTGCTTCATTCTGGCATGGAAAGTTGGATTCTTCGCAAGGCAAATAGCACTCTAACTATCACACCAAATAGTAATATGTTCTGCATCAACACCAACATCAGAACACAATCTCTTAGGACAAATGGCTTCCTTACAAGCATGAGTAGCAGCCATATACTCAGCTTCTGTAGTGGACAAAGCAACTGCAGGTTGTTTCTTGCTCATCCAACTAATTGCACCACCAAACATAGTGAACACATAAGCACTAGTGGATCTCCTACGATCAATATCACCTGCCCAATCTGAATCCACAAACCCATGAATACAAACTAAATGCGAAAATATAGAAGAGTTACCATGATAACATATGGAGTAATTTGATGTACCCCTCAAATATTTGAATACTCGTTTAGCTACATCCCAATGTACCCATCCAGGATTAGCCATAAACTGACTCAGGACTCCCACTACTTAGGTAATGTCTGGTCTAGTACAGACCATAGCATACATAAGACTGCCAACTACACTAGCATAAGGTACTCTACTCATTTCCTCCACCTCACTAGGAGATTTTGGACAATCATCTATAGATAACTTTGTTCCCACAAAAATAGGAACACATAGTGGTCTACAATCTTCCATGCTAAACCTATCCAACACAGACTTCACATACTTACTCTGACTCAACCAAAGTTTTCTATTAGACCTGTCTCTACTGATTTCCATACCCAAGATGTATCTAGCTGCCTCAAGATCTTTCATTTGAAATTTTGCTAACAACTGAGATTTAAAATCAGAAATCATACCCTTACCCTTCCCAAACAGCAACATAACATCAACATATAATGCAACAATAAGAAGGTGATCATTTTCAACTCTGAAATAAACACAATGATATAATTTTGATCTTACAAATCCAATTGACAACACAAAGGCATCAAATTTAAGGTACCACATCCTAGGAGATTGCTTCAAACCATATAGAGATTTCTTTAATCTACAAACTAAGGATTCTTTACCTTTAACAATGTAGTGCTTAGGCTGTGACATATAAATCTCTTCCTCCAAATCACCATGAAGGAAAGTTGTCTTCACATCCATTTGTTCTATCTCTAAATCATATGATGCAGCAAGAGATAACAAAAATCTAATGGATGTCAACTTTGCAACAGGAGAGAATATTTCACCATAATCTATTCCCTCTACCTGTGAATACCCCTTTGCAACCAATCTAGCTTTGTACCTTTCAACACTGCCATCTGCTCAAAATTTCTTCTTGAACACTCATTTATAGCCAATAGATTTTCTCCCTTTAGGAAAAGGTACAAGGTCCCATGTTTTTTTTTTCTCTAATGAAGCCATCTCATCATCCATAGCCTCAATCCAGGAACTTGCATCTTCCATTCCCAAAGCCTCTTTCACATATCTAGGCTCATCAGTGTTAGTAATCAAAGAAAAAGCACAACTGGAATCTAACATAGAATAACCAAACCTTTTTGGTTGCTTTCTTTCTCTCATGGATCTCCTCAAGGGCTGTTGTTGAGGTTGTTCTTCCTCTTCTTCTGAACTATCAGAGTTGTTAGAGCTCTCCTCATCATTAGACCCAACATGGTCTCTCTGTTCAGTCTTCTCAGGGGTAGGAGGCAACTGAACAACATCTTTTTCCTTTTCTTTTTCATCTGGTTGTAGCACAATAGGAGAGGATGTTAGCTCTCTTAAAATAACATTTCTACTATACAACACCTTACTAGTCACAAGATCCCAAAGCTTGTATTCTTTCACACTAGCACTGTATCCAATGAAAATACATTTAACAAATTTATTTTCCAACTTAGATATTTTCTCCTTTGGAACATGTGCATAAGCTTCACAACCAAATTGTCTAATTGAAGGCTTCTTACTTGACCACACCTCCATGGGTGTCTTACCAACAAGGGCTGATGTAGGAGATCTGTTAACTAGATAGCAAGCAGTAGCCATAGCTTCAGCCCAAAACCTTTGTTCTAAACCAGCTCCACTAAGCATACTCCTAGCCTTCTCCATCAGTGTCCTATTCATTCTCTCTGCAACTCCATTTTTCTGTGGAGTATAAGGATTTGTCTTATGCCTCTTGATACCTTGTTCTTTACAGAATTGTTCAAACTCTACTGAGAAAAACTCACCACCATTGTTAGTTCTCACACACTTAATCTTCTTACTAGTCTGATTCTCTACAAGGGCTTTAAATTTCTTGAATTGACTAAAGACTTGTGTCTTACTTTTAAGGAAATAAATCCATGTCCTTCTACTGTAATCATCTATGAAAGATACAAAAAATATAGACTTAGAGATTGAAGGAACTTTTACAAGACCAAATACATCAGAATGAATAAGATCCAAAACATTAGAAGATTGATGAGAACTAGAGTAAAACTGAACACGATTTTGTTTACCATAGACACAATGTTCACAGAAGTTGAACTCGTGATTGCAATCATTTAACCCCTTAATGAGATTTTTATTTTTTAGGGTTTTGAGACCCTTTTCACCAATGTGACCAAATCTCATATGCCACAACATTGTCTTTTCAGCAAGAAGCTTTCCTTCCAAAGTGTTTGCATTGCCATCAGAACCAATAACCACATAATTCTTCACTGCTCATTCAGATGGTGAGGATGAAGAACTATTACATAGAGGAATACATGCATCTAGTTGAAATAAGGTACCTCTCCTAGTACCCCTTCCAAGCACTATCAATCCTCTCATCATCTTACATCCTTCTTTCGAAAAAACAACATGCACACCTACATCATTCAGCATACTTATAGATAATAGGTTTTATTCCAAACTTGGAATGTGCATAACTCCATTGATTCCCTTTACTCGTCCATTAGAAAATTTGATAGTGACCCTTCTACGTCCAACTATCTTTAGGTGAGAATCATCACCCAAGTACACCTTTCCACCATCAAATTCTTCATATTTTTAGAACCAATTTCGATGAGAGGTCATGTAAAAAGATGCACTTGAGTCAATAAACCACACATCATTAGATGCATGGGCTGCCAAAGCTACAATGAATGCATCGCCATCTTCTTGAGATCTTTTTGAAGCTTAATCTGAACCTTTCTTCTTTTTCTTCGTCTCTTTGCAATCTTTATGGAAGTGCCCAAGTTTATCATAGTTCCAACATTTTTCCTTATACTTATTGGAATTTTTTGACTTCCCACAAGATTTGGATCCACCCTTATTGTCAAACTTGTTGTCATTTTTCTTCCCTCTTTTTGTGGATCTCCCACGAACAGCAAGGGCTTCTTTTTCTAAAATGGAAGCCTTTCTCTGCAACTCCTCTGATAGCAGTGAAGACACCACATCATCCATTTTGAAAGTGACTAAAATGCTTCCAAGATCCATCACAAGATGGTCCCATGAATCCAGTAAAGAACACAAAAGTGTGTAACAACGATCCTCCTCCTCTAACTTGACACCAGCTGATGTCAACTATGCAGCCATCAGATTAAATGCATTTAAATGATCCGTTAAGGATCCACCTTCCTCCATTCATAGAGTGTACAAATTCTTCCTTAGGAATAACTTTTTCACCAAAGATTTGGCCTGATACATGACCCCAAGTCTTTCCCACAAACTATATGCGGTTTTCTTATCTAGAACATTCAGAAGAACTGCATCAGTTAAATAGAGTCTTATGAGACCCTTAGCTTTATGATCTTTGATATCCCAATCTATGTGAGCTATATTTTTTGGTCTTGTAGTGCTTGAAGTTCCTTCCCATAGGTCACGATCTTCCAACATGTCTTCCATCTTGAGTTTCCACAACTCAAAATTAGTGCCATTAAATTTCTCCACCTCCATTCTTCCATATGATGAACTTGCCATCTCAATCTGCAAATAAGATTTAGGATGCTCTACACAAGACTCCCACTCAACTTGAGATTAGCTCAAAAAACCCTACCCAACAAGTAGGATCAAAAGTTGATCGGGCTTTGATACCACTTGTAAGGAAACTCAGGTGCGGAAACAACTTCCTACACTAATCTCTTAAGAGAAGTATGGTGCAAATCCTATTAAAATCGTTTACACTTATAGATTCAATATCATGTAAACAAAAATATTTCAGCCAAGCCATCATAAAGAAAATAGACAGAGAAAGAAACATATAACACAAAGATTTTTTGGTGGGGAAAAACCTTTCGGTAAAACAACCCCACCCCTCCAGAACCTACACAATGTATTATCTTCAACATAAGGTTACAATACACTTGCAATGCAAGTTCAATAGCGACAATAGAAGACACCAGTAGCAACTCACAATACCAAAAATACACTATCTCACATCCACCTCTTCGCAACCCTAAAAATTCTTATAACATGCGCTTCACTTTTAGGGCTACTCCCAAAGGTAACCGTATTAGGGTTTTACCATTCTCTGAGAAAATAGGAACCCCGAACCCCACTATTGGGGTAGAGTGTATAGTACTCAAATTTATTAGTTGCCACATGTCTTCACCTATCATTGAATCTTCCTAACATAGCTCTTACGTGTCATAGGAATCCTTTATAACCGTTTTAGCAATGATCTCCTTATACATAATTCAAGATGCCAACACATCAACATTATTTGCAAGAAATACATTTTACAAAACAAACAATAAGAATAGGAATTATCCAAGGTTGAGACACCTTATTCCTAACATGTACTAGTATTCTTTTATTTTTAAAGAGTTCAAAGGTTGTCATTCTAGCATGCTAGCTCTGATTGTCAACTTTTAGATTTTTGGGTTACATGGACCATGATATTTCTGAATGTAAATTGGAACACAAAGATCTCCATACTGAACATAAGTATGATTGAATCCTTTACCATTTGCAATATAAAAATGAAGCCCAATCTGGAACATGGAGATGACACCTCATTAGAAGATTCAATATTACCAAATTGTGAATATCAAAGATTTTTGTAATGTGCTACTATGTATCATCTACAAACTAACTTGATACATGGAAGACACATGTTCCTAGCCCTAGTTTGGACAAAATTATAAACAAATAAAATTGACAAGAAATAGGTGGAGTAGCATAGAAAACAATTGGGGCTTTTGAACCATTATAACAATGGAGTACTTTGAAGATTCTCAAAGTTAATAAAAGGTTTTATATCGATGTCTCTAGAAGGTTCTAGGACTAAAGAAAGAAAAGAAGCCAAGCATGACAATTTGAACAAAAGAGACCCATAGATGGAGATCCCAAAGTTTTGTAGGAGCAACATTCCATTGGACAACTTGGTTGAGAATGTCAGAAGGTAGAAAGTGCATAGAACTCCATACAAACTAGCTCTTAGTCAATGTTAATTCTAAGGGGTTTAATGTTATCATCTTCTTGCAATATTTATTCCATTTTGTGAATTGATTGACCCAACTGGTGGACGATGGTTGCCATTTTAGACTAGAGAGCATGGGAAGTGGAGGAGGGGAGTGGTCACTGTGAGTGCCATAATGTCTTTTTTAGAGGCTTGATGCTTTCCCAAAGGCCCTTGCATGTGGAAGTACAAGCTCAAACCCAAGTTCATTAATGATCATGTTATAGTGCACAAAGAAATGATCAAGGTCTACTTTTGAATGCATCATTGCATATTTTCTTATAGCTTCTTTCTTGTAACTGAATAAATGAATAATCTTTGTTAAACGTAATGCTCACAAGAATTTTATACCATATAGGGTAATTCATCTAGTTCTCCTCATTCCAATTTAGGTTTTTGGATGATATACTACCAAAATCATTGCATGACAAGAGAAAACTAGACCTATTGCGTGATAAGAGAAAAAAATCACCATTGCCAATTTGGCCATTTACTTTGACGGAGGTGTCCAATGATGGCATGAATATTCTATGATATGATACACTAAAAGAGTGGAAAAGGGTGAGTTTTAAGAATGCATAGAAGAAGCACCTCTATTGTTATGAGTGTCACCTTTGACATGCTGAAAAGAGAAGACCACAAATTGATCTTTGCAAATTGCTATAATGGTATTTTGCAGAAGGGTAAGTGCACCAAGTTGTGGTGCCAAAAGGGGGGTATAAGTGGCTACCTTTTTTCTAAAATCAGCAGTTTCTAAAATTTGACAAGAATTTGAAGATAGTTATGCTCAAAATTTTAAGATATGATAAAATAAAAAGTAGTAGTCCTTTGAATCTAGTTTCTAAACTACTAATTTTTTTTCCAAAATGGTTTAGTCTTAGGTCCTCAAAAAAGGGGGCTATAGAAACTCGTACTATTTTTTTAGAAAAAACATAACATAGTGCAAAGTGTGGCCCCCCTAAAATTTTAACTTTTTTTTTTTTGAAATTATTAATCACTGTGGTCAAAAGTTACCTAACATTGTGTAGTTTATTGCAGATTTTTTGGGTAATTTTATAATGTGTATTTTTTTAATGAATTTTTTAATTGGACACATCCCAAAAATGTGTAACATCTATGTGCTTCCCCTAGAAATGATTGAAAACCAATCTAAAATCAAAACTTCTTTTTTTCAAAGTGAGCAGAATGGAGTCTAGTTTCTAAAAACTTAGTTGTTGCAAAATTCGATGAATGAGCTAAAATCTATAGCCCAATTGGTACACATTGGTTTTTTTTTAATAGAAAATGGACATACATTCAAAAGAAATTATAAGCTAAAGGCTTGAAATAGTTCAAATTAAAAATAAATTATATGGTTATATAGCTAACATAGAGATCTACAATGTCATGTAACCTAATTTTATTGATGCTCAACCACGAAGAAACTTGAAGGGGAGAACACAAGAAAAATAAATCATTTTTTGTATGTTTCTAACAAAACACATCTCAGACCAGTTTAGAGACTCCAAACATTTGGGTTGGATCCCCAAAGCTAAACAAAGCCTTAGGATTGGTAGAATCCAAAGTTCTAAATAGTTTTTGCATGCTATAGTGCATGCACACTATTTAAAGAATTTTTTAAAATTCAAGCTTGCGTAGCACATATGCACTTTAGTGCTCACACACTCTTAAAGCATCAATTTAGGGAGAGAGGTTAGAGAATGAGAGAGAGTAGAGGATGGGGAGAGAGTAAAAGGTGGGATAGGGAGAGAGGAAGGGAGAAATAGAGAGAGTAGGGGATCAGAGAAGGTGGGATAGGGGGAGAGGGATGGAGGGAGAGAGAGAGAGAGAGAGAGAGAGAGAGAGAGAGAGAGAGAGAGATGGGGGAGTGTGTGTGTGAGAGAGAGAGAGTAGGGGATGGGAGAGAGAGTAGAGATTGGGAGTGAGAGAGAGAGAGAGAGTAGTGGATGGGGGAGAGGGAGAGTAGGGGTGGGAGATTGGAAGAGAGAGAAGGGGATGGATGTGTGTGTGTGTCTGTGTGTCTGTGTGAGAGAGAGAGAGTAGGAGATGGGGGAGAGAGAGTGAGAGAGAGAAAGTAGGAGGTGGGAGAGGGAGAGCAAGAGAGAGAAGGATGGGAGTGTGTGTGAGTGAGAGAGGGTAGGGGATGAGAGAGAGTAGAGGGTGGGAGAGAGAAAGTAGGGGATGGGCGTGAGACAGAGAGAAGGGGATGGGAGTGTGTGTCTGAGAGAGAGAGAGAGGGAGTAGGGGATGGGAGGGAGAGTAGGGGGAGAGCGAGAGGGAGGGAGAGAGGGAGGGAGGGAGAGAGAGAGAGTATGAGATTGGAGTGTGTGTGTGTGAGAGATAATAGGGGATGAGAGTGTGTGAGAGAGAGATAGAGAGTAGGAGATGGGAGAGAGAGAGTAGGGGGTGAGAGAGAGAGAGAGAGAGAGAGAGAGAGAGAGAGTAGGGGATGGGAGAGTGGGAGAGGGAGGGAGGGAGGGAAAGAGAGAAGGGGATGGCTGTGTGTGTGTGAGAGAGAGAAAATAGGGGATGGGAGAGAGAGTAGGGGGTGGGAGAGAGAGTAGGAGATGGGAGAGAGTGAGTGAGTGAGAGAGAGTGAGAGAAAGTGTGTGAGTAAAGAGGGAGAGAGAGAGAGGTAGGGAGAGGTAGAGAGAGAGAGAGTAGGGGATGGGAGTGGGTGGGATATGGAGAGATAGATTTTTCACATAGTGTGTATGCACTATAGTGTGCACATGCTTTAGAGGGTGTGCATGCTTTAGTGTGTATGCACTATAGTGTACACATAGTTTAGAGGGTGTGCATGCTTTAGTGCATATGAACTATATGAAAACACCAAAAAATGGTCATAACAAAAGTTTGGGTCCCTATTGATCCATATTCTATTTTTTGTCTATTGTGTATTCTATTGTTCTGACGAAAAGCATGGGTTTCATGTTGTTGGAAGATAGCAAGCACAATATTCAATAATTGGATATGTTGGTGTTTTTAAACTACCAAGAAACAAAATACCTAATACCAAAATGGTAAAGATCAAAATAACCTAAAGATTAGCTATTTCCTATGCTCAACTAAATAGTCTTTAGATCTAGACCCAACTTCAACAAAATCATAAATAGTTTCTACTCTTTTGGCTCTACAAAACCAAGGTAGGTGCATGTGAGGGATAAAAGATTCAAAACTTAATAGTATCTTCACTTTTCATTCATTGAATTTCATCCTATTACAATACTAACACTTTATAGCAAATGTTTGGTCATAATTCTTCTCAAATTTATAGGTAATTTTGGGTAATAGAAACTAACTAAAACACAAAGATTAAATACAAACAAGTATTGACCAGCTATGATACTCTTGATACATTTGAAATAAAAATTATTTTGATTTTGCTTGATATTTATCCATGATGTCTTCATATGCTAATTGAAATAAATGATCACTGCCTCATCCATTGGGATTTAGAGTTTGCCCAACTATTTGGACCTAATTGATATCATCGCAATCAACATTTATCAACAATTTTCCCTAAATTGCATTCTTATGCATATCCTTTTTAGTACCCAGAAATGCTATCATATCACTAAAGCATTTACTTAATTCATTGAATTAAAAGCAATAGTGAGTTGATATACAACTTATCCTATTTGTATTAAATTGAACAAGCTTTTCCCATACAACCTCAAAATAACTAGTCAATAAGAATGGAGACAAGATTTAGAGAAAATAGATAGGGTGGTGATTCATCTTTGTATTAATTCTCTTTGAAAATTATGTAACATTGGGATAATACTCAAAACAACTCAAGACAAGACACCATGATCCTAAAAAATTAATGTATTCTCAGACTTGTAGAGAAAATACATCAAAAAATTTGCATCAAGGAAACTGGACCAAAAAAACTACCAAACTAAAAGTTGTACAATAGTTTGGACCCCTTCTCTAGCCTTGGAATCTCATTTATATAGTTTGAGATGCAACAAACTTTAGGCCTAGAGAGTACTAACAACTATTTTTAAGATAGAAAGATATTTACAAAAGTTAGTCATAAAAGACAAAAAATTGTGCAACAGAATGATTTACATCATGAATATTCTTTTGTGAGACCACTTCTATTGTAACTTCTTTACCGCTAAGAATTTTTTTTGATTGAGACTAATTATGATGCTTGTGATTGACCTATTTTTGGTACTTGAAAACTAAGCTTAACTTGTGGTTCTCCATCCAAGTCATCATTGACTAACAAAATGACAACTACAATTGATTCTCCTGCTACCATGTCATCAATTTGGAGCTTTGTGCTTGTTATTTTAGTTGATTATTCCTCTTTTTCTTCTTCTTCTTTAACTGATGCATTAGTTGTTTGCAACTCATCTTGGTCCAACCTTTCTTCATCAATTTCCTCAATTTCTAACTACTTTGAATGTGTATCACCTAATCTAGTTAGTGTAAAAGGAATACTAATCTAATATGACCATTCACATAACTAAACAAGCTAACACTTAAGATAGGACCAAGGTTATGACCCCAAAAGGAAAGTAAACCAAGAATGGTAGGCTACTTATGGCATAACCTATAATGAAGTGGATATGTCCCTAATGGATGGAGATGTATGCTCACAGTGTGCTCAACCTTCAAGTGGATGGATGATTATCAAGTGTGTGTATGGATGAGGGTTTCAGCAATGCAGGTATGGAGGGATTTCAACATTATGATTGTATTTTGGTAGTTTTTAGGCTCTCAAAATAGCATTATAATTTTGTATGAAAAGTGGATGATTATTGTGAAGGGAGAGGGTTTCATTTATAGGCCAAGGTGATCTGGGGATACTTTTGTCAAAATTGAAGTATCTCCAAAACTCCAACAATCAGCATCAGATTAAACTCCTTGAAATTCTGGACTCAACGCAATTTGAACGGGTGAGAAAGGAGTCCGTACACAAAAGTTATGACCAGTCAAAGGTTGGTCAAATTCAGGTGTAGAGGCTATTAAAAAGGCAAAAAAAATCAAGCTCTCCAAATTTGGTCAAATTTAGCATCAAATTGAAGGTCTCGTCAAGAGCTCTCCAATGATGTTCGTTTTGTCAAAAATGAAGATCGTATGTGAAAATGGTGCTCGATTGAAGTCCAAGGTGGTGTGGCATTAAATATATATATATTTAAAAAAAAAATTTAAATGGCATCCAAAAATATAGCTGATGGTCGGGGGGGGTCGAACCCATGACCTCCTAGCCCTAAGACTCCACCAATGACCGTTGGAGCATTCGTTGCTTTTGAAATATATGAAGCACAGTTTGTATATAACCCCTTCCCGCCGAAAATTGGAGAGAAAGGAAGCCGCCGGCAGGGTTGGAACCCCTGACTAGCACCTCTTCTAAAATACTCAATTGCCAATGCGCTATTTTGGCACTTTAAGATATATTTAGCGTAGTTTTATTTTATCCTTTAAACCGATAGCCTAACCTTAGTAAAATAAGGTTATTATCTATTTTGACCCCAAAATTAACATAAGCCAAATCTTTCAAAAATGGCTAAAGGTTAATTCGAAGGGAGGAATTAATTGAAGGGTCTAATATTACATCATTTTGTTATAGCCTTATTTTGGCTAATTTCATGTATAAAAAGGGGGTTTAGGAGACTCTTGGGGCATTCAGAAAAAGGAGAGAACGTCGAAGTGCTGAGAGTAAGGGAGATTTTTTTAAAGTTTTTATTCCTATACTTTGAAACAGCGTGATGTTGTTGTACTTCAAAGGAATGACTTTGTAAACATTTGTACATGATTTTTGGAGATAATCGGATCGGTCCCCCTATTGGAGCTGGACCCGGAGATGTAGTCCATACGGATGAACTCCGAGATCAAAATTGTTTGCATCTTCTTCCTCTCATTGTCTCTTTTATCAGCTTAATCTTGTTGTTCTCTTATTTCATTTACGTTAATTTGATTCGTTAAAAGTTTTAAATTAATTCTATGTGATAAATTAGCATTCCTCTATAATAGTCCTAGATCCTAATCAGATCACAAGGGGTAGTAGAATGGATGGTCAAGATGCAAGGATGGATAGATGGTGAGGGAGGGATGAGGTGCACTCAAAGGAAAGCACATGTATTGTGCTTCTTTGGGGCCAATAGGGAAGTGACACTTGTCACAAGGAGGATGTGTGTGAGAAGATAGGATGAGGGTTGGTCAAGGGAGTAGTGAGGGAGGTTGAGTATATAAGAGGGATGTAAGAGTCATAAATGTTGGAGGGTGAGGGTGAGGATGAGTTTTTTGACTTTAGCTTGGGTTAGCAAGTCTTAAACCTTGCTTAAAGTTGTGCACATGCTTAGGAAGGGGATTAGGATTAGCTTAGAAAGGGGGTTAGGGTTTACGTGGTTTAGCTTTGATGGGATGGGTTAGTTAGGTGGCTAAGTGAGGTTAGTATGGGTAGATGGGTTGGATTAGGGATAAAGGTAGGTCTTAGGGGTTTAAATATTTTATTAAATGATTTATTTAATAAAAATGGAGATATGGGATTAAATTAAATAGATTTGAGGATTTATTTAATTTAATAGAGGAATAGGGATTTAATTGATAATTTAATTTTGAGTTATCATTTGATTTTATCAATTGGACTATAATTAATTAAATACATTAATTAACTAGGGGATGATGATTAGTTAATTAAATAATAAATATTTAATCAATAATGTCCTAGGAGATGACTAAATACAATTACTTAGTGGTGTAATTAGATTTAGGTGTTTACATTTTGCCCCTCTTTGACATAGTGTTGAAACAACAATATTTCAAAGAAGTTTGAATATAAATGACATAAGAAGAATTTTTAAAGCAACATGATTGCCCCAGTTTTGAGTAGAATAGGAGAGAATGGACTAAGTGATGCCCCCTCAAGAAGGTGGTGGGGAAGGAAAATGAGGCACGACAGCTTCTTGAAAAAAATTGCAGTAAGCCGGGGGGGACAAGAGGACAGGGAAGGGAAAAAAGAAGGTAGAAAGGATAGTAAATGGTAGTAAGAAATAAAGTGGGGGGAAAAAGGAGGTTATGGGAGGAGTTGTAAAGGAAGATAGGGCAGCTTGAGGGGCCTATAAAGGGCCAGAAAGGCGCTAGAAAGGTTTATTTGCGCTCAGACAGATGACGAGATATTGCTGTGAGGAGCTCTTCTTTGGACAAGATAATGGTGGCTATTAGATGACTGGAACATCGATCAAACATGGTGTGATGAGTATAAGTGCGACAGAGACCTGATCATTCAGTAGGGTCAAAATTCTATCTTGCATGTTTTCTTTTGGTTAGGTTATAGCATTCCCACAAAGGCAAAAATGTGAATTCATGAATGCGGGTCTAACTGGATTGTGATCTCGCAAAAATTGCCAGGGGAAAGGTATAACATAGGTGGAACAATAGAATTTTGCAGGATCACTAACTTGGGGGAACAGTTTATGCAAGATGGTGGGTATGATAGCAGGATCGTGATCCCACCAGGAAAAATGCAAATATGGCAATGGGAATGTGATCCCACATCAGTGATTAGGTCAACGCATGAACGTGATAGGGTTTGACCAAGAGGGGAAGGGGAAAATGTGATCCCATGAGAACATGGGTCCACAGGATCACTAGGATGAGCTTCCCAGAGGTGGATGAGCTCACAAGAAGCACCTAATTTAGTGGAACTAAAGATGAATCATGGATTTAAAAAAAATACAAGCTAAATATGAATCACAGATTTAAAATGAACACAAACTAAAGACAAATCATAGATTTTAAAATGAACACAAACTAAAGATGAATCATAGATTTAAAATGAATGCAAACTAAAGATGAATCACAGATTTTAAAATGAACACAAACTAAAGAAGAATCATAGATTTAAAATGAACACAAACTAAAGATGAATCATAGATTTTAAAATGAAAACAAACTAAAGATGAATCACGGATTTAAAATGAACACAAACTAAAGATGATCACAAATTTTAAAGTGAACACAAACTAAAGATGAATTATAGATTTTAAAATGAACAAAAACTAAAGATGAATCACAGATTTTAAAATAAAGACAAACTAAAGATGAATCATGGATTTTAAAATGAACACAAACTAAAGATGAATCACGAATTTTAAAATGAACACAAAATAAAGATGAAAATGATAACTAATCTAGACATTGTGAGAATAACATGTGTGGACTGAATTACAGAGTATGAGGATATCTATCAGTGGAAAAAAAAGATCTAAATCTTATGATGGGGATGTATGGTAAGAGAAATCCCAAATTGTGATAAGAGTAAATGAACGCAATCTATGATAATTCAACATGCTAAAGTCTAGGATGTAGGGATACGACAAAAAAATAACTAATAAGGGTGACAATGAGAGATAGGAAAATTTATGATGATGGGATAGGATAACCAAAAAAACTAAAACTAGGATAATGATTAATGATAAAAAAATGATCGTATAACATAGGGGATACTGACTCTAAGGAGAATGATGTTAGAAAATGATTGACCAACAAACTCAGAGTCATGAGGATAGTGGAGATAGAGCTAGGATAGTAACTTATCATAAGGAGCATATGAAAGTGAATGGGTAGTGCATATCACTAATCAGTAATGACTGTAGGCAAGGGATAGGAGCAATATGCACAACTTTAGATGGGACATGCGTAGATGGATCAAGTAAATGGTATTGAGGAGGGAATCAAGATGATGGGGAAAGGTTAGGTTGGGGGGGATAAGAGTTATGAGGGAGCGGGAAGGAGAGGGTAGGAGGATAAGAGAATGTGTAGGAGGGGGTGAGGATGGTGGTGTCTAGGGGGGATATGATCATGTAAGTCTTTGTATGGGAGAAAGTGGTGAGAGTGAGGGGATATATTGGAATCCTTGAGAGAGGGGTACTTCATGAAGAAGTACCACCATGTAGTGTGAGCACTTTATTTGATATAGGAATATTAGGGATCTACCAAGGTTACTAAGAATGTCAAGGCCTTTTCCCCAATATTACATAGGAATGATTCAAACAAGCACGCAAGGATTGCCCCGACATCAAACATGAATTCAATAGAATTTAGCATGGAAATGATGCTAGGTAATCCACAAGCAAATGATAGTCCCCCACTACATCATGTGATCATAAATGAAAATGTGTTTGGATATGCAAGGGTGATATCTGACTGACTCACAAACAGAAAAAGACCTTGGTCAAAACCATGTTGGTGAGTTGCCTCAATCAAAGCACACCATCATATGAAAAGACCATGGCAATCGTCAAGAGAGAACAACTAAAATCACGTGGAAGTGACCAATCAAAATACATAAAAACCAAAGATTTAGAACAAAGAGAAAATGTGTGAAAAAGTAACCTTTTGCTAAAGAGATTGGGATGATTGGATACGGACGGGCTGAAAATAAGGAAGAAACAATTGGAAAGGACTTTAATGATAGGATAGATGATGGACTAGGGACACAAGGTGTCATAAAAAGACTTGAACAATATGTACAAGCATGACTATACAATGAATGGGGACTCTAGATTATATGATAAAATACAGTAGTGGGTATGTGTACGTAGGGTGAAAGCTCAGGATGAGGGGATAGCATTATTGTAATACAATTATTTTTATAGGGGCATGATATGTAAAGCACAATTATCGCTACAAGGTTTAGGATATTGCTATATTTACAAGATTATGATACATACAGTATTATTGTTGGTACAAGGATATGGTACATAGGATATGACTATTGTTACAAGAATGTGGTATATGTGCCATTACTATTGTCACAAGGATATGATACATAGGAGTGATACAAAGGATAATTTGCCCCTAATAGGATATGTAGAGTACAAGGATAAAATACATCTGAGATGATACATGTGGTAGAGTACAAAAACATGATACAAATGAAACTACTTTTTGGTACAAGTATAAGATAAATATGATACTGTGGTTGGTACAAGGATAGGATAGTTATGCCATAATATGGTAGAATACATGATCAAGGTGGGGTGCTAGAAAATATGGCAAGAGGTCATGGAGGGTGAGGGTGAAATGTTCTTGGAACACCTTGAAGAATAGGAAGATGGGTGAGGAGGTGTGAAGGGGTGATGGGGAAGATGTAGGTCATTGATAGATAATAGAATAGCTAAGTACACCCGATGCCTATTTGCTAGGTTTTCACCAGGGTACCTATCCAAGGCACTTGAATGGCCAAGTTTCCACCTTTGGACACTTATTTCTCTTTACTATTTTTATTTTTGCTCCTTGAGGGGGTAAAATTAATCGATGATTTTTAGGTGTGGAATTTCTTGAGGTGAATGATGTTGGTGAGATCATTTAAGACTTCACCTTCAAGTGTAGATAACTGATAAGCCCCTAATCCAAAAGAGGCTATGACCACATACGGACCAAGCTATGTGGGCTCAAACTACCTTTCTTTTCCTGGTCAGCTTATACCTTCATGTTTTCTTTGAGGACCATGTCTCCTTGAAATTGGCATGGATGGACCTTCCTATTGAAGTTACACTTGAGGTGATTCTAGTAGACCATGAGGTGGTCATAGGCCTATTGTCATTTTTCATCAAGTAAATTGAGCTAGGTAAGTCGAGCCACTCTATAATCCTCATCTGATATCTAGCCTCACAAAGAAATGCATAGCGATGGGTGTTCAACCTCAATAGGTAATACTACTTCAGCACCATAAACCAGGGACTATGGGGTTGTCTTGGTGGATGTACGAAATGAGGTGCGGTAGGCCCATAAGACGGGATTGATTTGTAAATGCCAATCATAGCTAGAATCATTGATAACTTTCTTTATGAATTTGAGTAGGGTTTTATTAGTTGGCTCCACTTGACCATTACCTTGTGGGAAGTATGGGATAGAAAAATAGGGATGGATATGAAGGGAAGTGAACAATTCCACCATATTGAGATTTTCAAAATTACCTCCATGGTTAGTAAAAATGGTAGTTGGGATACTAAAGCGGCATATGATATGATACAGGATAAATTTGGACACCAGAACTCCTATGGAAATGACAAGGGGAATTGCTTCTAGCCACTTGGTGAAATAATTGGTGGTGGTGATTATCCACTTGTGTCCTTTTGAAGAGAGAGGTGCAATAACACCAACAAGGTCAAACCCCCAATAGGCAAAAGGCCATGGTGGTGTGATAGGTTCTAGTTCTTGAGCTAAGGCTTGGATTAGATTAGCATGTTGTTGACAGGGTAAACATCATTTCACAAATGCACATGCGTTATGCTCTAGAGTAGGCCAATAATACCCAACTCGAAGGATTTTCTTAGCTAGAAGTATCCCCCTCATGTGAGCATCACAAAGTCTAGTGTGTATACCTCCTTGAGAGCCATTACAACCTCATTTTGGTCTAGACATCAAGAGAGAGTATCATGATAACCATGACAATATAGGGTTTGGGCAATGATAGTATAATGGGAAGCTCTGTGAATAAGGTTTTGGCATTGGGTTCATGTGAGATGGGGAGATATGATACCATTTAGGAGGTAAGCATGAATTTCATGGTACCATGGGGAATGAGGGCCAACCAAGATGCATACCCGTGTTGATTCATCATTTTCATATGTGGGCTTGTGTAGGTGCTCGACCAAGAATTCATAGTGTGTAGCCTCACACAGTATCTCTAAAAGTGAGCCAATGGTGGTCATGGCATCCATAGCTTTGTTTTTCAATCTAGGGATTTGTGTGAACTGTATTTGAGTAAAATGTTTCCTTAATTGATTGAACAACTCTTTGTAAGGTTGTAGCTTGTCATCTTTGGTTTGATATTCATCTAGAACCTATTTGATAATGAGTTGTGAATCTCCATAGACCTGTAGCCCCATGATATTCCATTCAAATGCTATTTTGAGCCCTGCAATAAGGGCCTCATACTCTGAGATGTTATTAGTACACTAAAACTATAGTTTGAAAGATTTAGGAATGTAATCTCCTTGAGGTGTGACCAAGAGTATGCCAGCACCAAAGCCATGGGATGTGTAAGATCCATCAAAGTATAACTTCCAAGATGGTTGTTCCTCTATCAAACAAAGGTGCTCATCTAGGAATTCCATAATGAGAGGGTGGTCTACAACCAAGGGTGCATCTACCAAGTGATCTGCAATAGCTTGGCCTTTGATGGCCTTTCTATCAACATATTGGATGTCAAATTAATTGAGAAGCATGACCCATTTAGCTAGGCACCTTGTGAGTACTATGCAAGACAACGTATATTTTAATGGATCAATTTTGGATATTAGTTGCATAGTGTGGCTCAACATGTAATGACACAACTTCTAAGTGGTAAATACCATAGCTAAGCAAGCCTTTTTCCATTTTTGTGTAATTGAGCTCATATCCCACTAAGGTACGATTGATGTAGTAAATAGCCCTTTCCTTTCTTATATCATGAAGTCGTGCTAGAAGAGCACTTGGTGCTATGGGAGTAGCTATAATGTATAATATTAGCAGATGCCCTACAACTAGAGGAACTAAAATAGGTAGGTTAGCCAAGCATTTCTTGATGAGTTCAAAGTTGTGTTGGAAAGTGGGGTCCCACCTATGTTCTAATCCTTTTTGAGTAGATGTATAAACGGTTGGCATTTATCAGCAAGTTGGAAGATGAATCATCTAACTGATTGTAGTTTACCCTAAAGAGAACGAAGGTGCTTGAGTGTCTTAGGAGGATCCATATCCATAATGCCTTTTACCTTTTTAGGATCAATCTCGATACCACATCATGATACAGTGAATCCTAGGAGCTTTCCTAAGGTAATGCCAAAGACATATTTCTTAGGATTGAGCATGAGACGATATTTAGCCAATCGATCAAACACTTCCTTGAGATGAGATAGGTGATCAAGGGCATTAAGAGATTTGACTAAAATATCATCTACATAATCTTCAAGGGTCTTATGGATTAGGTCATGGAAGATGACTATCATGGTGTGCTAATATGTTGCCCCAACATTCTTTAGCCCAAATGGCATTATGTTATAATAGAATGTTCCCCAATGTGTGGTAAATTTTGTCTTATGTTGGTCTACCTCTGCTATCTGATTCTACTTGTATTCGAAGAAACCATCCATGAGTGATAAGAGCTCATGGCCTATGGTCAGATCAACAATCATTTCTATATTTGGTAATGGGAAATCATCCTTTGAACAAGCTTTGTTGAGATCTCTGAAGTCTATGCAAATTCTAATATCACTAGAAGGTTTTGTAACAAGTACCATGTTGGAAATCCATTCAACATAGTCAATTAGGTGAATGATTTTTGCCTCTAGCAATTTTACTAACTCCGCTTTAACCAAAAAAGTAACTTTGGGGTGCATCTTATGGAGCTTTTGCTTGATAGGTTTGGCCCTTGAATCCACAGCCAAATGGTGCATTACTAACTTGGGTTCCAACCCTGACATGTCTTGATAGGACCATGCAAAATGACTAACATTTTCATGGAGGAATTCAATGAGAAGATCCACCTACTTAGGTGGTAGAGATGCTGCAATATATGTGATATGTGGTATCTCAGTCAGACTGATATTGACTAGTCTAATTTCTTTTATCAAGACTGAAGATATGAGAGGCCTATGCTCCTATGGGGGAAGGATGAAATCCCCATCTTTGGGTGCCTCTAAGAGGTTTTCACCATCAGATATTTCCTTTCTTTTCATGTCATTTTTTGAGTCATCCAATGGTGCCCCAGAGGAGTTTTCACCAGAGGATGTTTTGCTTTTTCTTTTTTTCTTTTTTGTTTCCTTTTTTAACTCAATTTTGTGACTAGAGATGTCCTCCTCCCCAAAGTAACCTACTAGATCTAGTTTGTAGACATATGCTGATGGTGGTAGTGGTTGTTTATGTAGTGTTTTTTCCCCCATGAATTTAAGGAGTGCATGCTCGATAGAGAATTTGTCAACATGGGCAACACTTGGTTGGTCCCAATCAATGAGTTCGGGGTGAGCGAGTGGTAGGTCTATAACATTTAGGGATAATTAGTAGAGCATAGAGGCTCTTAAGATAATTGTATCAAGGAAAATATCATCATAATATTTCTTTTCTACTTCCTCGAGAATGTCTTTGACCTTAATGAGACTGTTTTGGATGTTTGTGAAGGCATGGCCTTCTTTTGTAGTGCCCCCAATCATGGGGAGTCCATAGCCTAAGACCTTCTTTTTCTTTTCTGGGTATGCTTCTATAGGCTACCTAATACCTGATTCTAGACTTCCTAGACTGCCTCCTTGATAATCCCCTTGTTCAATGGCCAGGTGATGTGACCATGGGTACTTTTTTTTAAGGTGATCAAGCAATTCTTCACTTTTTGGAGGTGGCTCTTTGTATAGCCATGTGTTAATATTTGGAGCAATTTCCTCTCCATCAAGGATACCATTGGTGATAAATGTGATAGGGCCTATCTTTTTAAGTTGAGAGGTGGTATCTGGCCTTGGCCCTTGATGTGTCAGACACCCTTGAGTATGCAGATCAAGTGGTAGAGCACCAACAACAAAAGCATCTATGAGACTCTATTTTCCACAACGTTGGTAGTTGATCTTAACTATGGAAAGAGTGGAGGCTAAAATGGTATCTAGATTGTGGCAGGTGCCAGAGGAACTAGCTATGGTGTGGCCAATTTCAATTCTAGGACAATGGTTGGTGTATGAAGCTTTGACCGCATTGCAATAAGCAAAGGGCTCAAGATCGGCATGGATGGTTACATCAGTGCCATTATGCAAAAAATTGATGCATTGATGATATGTGGATGGAATGGCCTTCATGGAATGAATCCATGGTTAGCCAAGGAGGATGTTGTAGGGAAGGTTAAGATCAACTATGTGGAAAACTATTTCTTGAATGGCGGGGCCGACTCGAAGAGGGAGCAAGATGGTTCCTTTAATGGTGTGCTCCAAGTTGTCATATGCTTTGATGGTGATTACCTCATTAATGATATCTTCCTCAGTGTATCCTGCCTTTTTTGATAAATTTTAAAGGACATAGATTTAAAGAATATCCATTATCTATCATGACCCATTTGACTACAAAGTTAGAAACCACGATAGCTATGCGAAGTGGAAGGATATGATCAGGTTCAACTACTAGGATGTCATAGGTTTTGAAGGATAAAGCACATGATGCAAAAAGATGGCCAACCAAGTTGTGGAACTCAATGGCATTGATATTAGTGGGGATGTATCACTCATGAAGAGTACTATCGAGGATCTCTTGATAAAGTGGGCTTGTTCATAAGAGATCTAGAATGGAAATCTGAATAGGCATGTTTCCAAGGTGTTCCAAGATATTATATTGTGCTCCTAATGATGGTGATCCTGATGAAGGTACTTTGGATAGAGGTGGTCTTGATGGTGTAGAAATAGGTGATCCATCTATATTGAGTTGATCTCAGTGAGTAGTAACCACACATTGGGTATCTGGGCCTTTGATGTTTATAACATTGATAGATGGCTCAACTTGTGATATGTATCTGATAAGGCTCCCATAGTCCAAATATGTTGACGTATAGTTTTGAGTTTTATCTTAGTTATCACCTTATTTATTTTGAGCATTGTTTGGTTTGTTGGTAGGATTATTTGTGGGTGCTTTTCTTTTGTTTGTGTTATGAGGAGGAAAAGTGTTTTGATATATCATCAACCCTACATTGGGTGAAGCTTGTGCCCCCACTGTGATCTCTTTATGGTCAATAAGCTCTTGGAAATAATCTTTGAGTTGCATGCACTTAAGGGTGGTATGTCCTTTAACATGATGGAATTTGTAGAACTCATTATCCTTATACTAGGATGCTCTAGACTTATTAGGTTCCAAGGGTTGTGTCTGCAGATATTGAACAAGATTATCCTTGGCTAGTTTTTTAAATATTGCATCAAGGGGCTCTCCTAATAGGGTGTCTATGAGTGGTTGTCTCTGAACATGTGGTTTAGGTCTAGCTGAAAGTGTGATGGTATTAGTTTTATTGTGATGGGTGGTTAGTTGTTGATTTTTTTGCATAGGTGGTTGTTGATATATAGGGGGTTTTTGTTGATAAGGTTGTTGTTGGCAAAATGTGGTGGGAATGTTGGCAGTTGCTCCAACGATATGAACATGTTGGGTGTTAGTGATGCCATCAATAACTATGTTTTTGTTTTTATTCCAATATCGTGGTTTGTCATTACTTAGACCTTAGTCTTGAGTGTTTTCTTTGTAAAGTTTGATAACACCATCTTTGATAAGCCCTTGCTCAAGTCCCATCCCTTTCTCTTTGATGTCTTTATATGTTTGTAAATAGTTCATAACCATGTGATGGGCTAGACTAGGATGTGCATTGTTAATGAACATTTTGACAAGGTGGTGTTCTGGGATAGTACATGAAATTCTAGTTGTGAGGGTTTGCCAACATTGTAAGTATTCTGCAAGGCTTTCCCCTCCCTTTTGTTTGGTATGAATGAGGTCTACTACATATAACTCTGTTTTGACTAGATGAGCATATTGAGCCACAAAGGTTTCAAAAAGATCAAAAAAAGTTTTAATGGTGCCCTGGGGTATCCAACAAAACCATTCAAGGGCAAGGCCCCCTAAGCTTTTTGGAAAAAGGTGCATGAGGAGCACATCATTATAGGTCACTTCTTGGTAGTACATATAGAATTCTTTGACATGTGTAATTGGGTCACTTTTCCCTCTAAATTTATCAAACTTGGGGATCTCAAAGTGTTTAGGGAAAGGTATCATCGTGATGGTTTTGTCAAATGGATATGGGAAATTGTTTTCAAATTTGGAAGTTTTCGAGTTCATCCCATCCTTGAGGGCCTTAAGAAAATTCTTCATCTCTTCCCATTTAGAGTATATAGGCAGGGAAATAGGTACCCCTGGCCCAAATGCCCCCAGTGTAGGATATGTGGTAGACATCTAGGCTGAGATTGGAATCCTTGACTAGCAAAGGGTGGTGTTTGAAATATGGTTTGTAACACTAGTGGAATAGATGTTATGGTTTGTTGGAATGGGTTTTGAGCATACTAATATATTTTCTAGGTAGATTGTTGTTGAGGGAGATAGATGTGAGGTTGATGCCGTACGAGAAAATTTGGCAGGGATACCTAGGCATACTATTGGTGTGATGATTGTGGTTGAAAAGGTGGTAACATAGGTAATACCTAAGCCATCCTTTGGGAGTGTGTACCTTGCCCAATATATATGGGTTTCACTCTAGCTTGTGAAAACAACTGAGTATTAATAGGTGCTAGGTAGTTGATGTGAGGAAAGGTATTTACAACTGGGTATTTTGGTGGAGTAGTGTTCTAGCGATTACCTAAGTGTGGCATAGAAAAATAGTTGGTAATGGGTGGTAATGAATAGACTTAAGAAGGAAGGGATGAATGTGACTGAGGTGTGGGCATGGATGTGGTGCTAAAGGGGATACTAGTGGCAAGCCCTCGGGTCATACCAAAACTCCAAGGTCCTAAAGGAAATGAGGTAGAAGTACTTTGGCTCTAGCAATAAATGGATTCATAATGATGTTGGGGGGATGGAAGATGAAGTGTTTGACCCTAATGGAGGCATTCCTATAGTGTATTAGGAAGTAGCTTGGATGTTTAGAGTACTAGTAAATGGATTGGATGTATTTTGATATGGAAGAGGAAATATCATGCTATTAAGTGGTAAAGGAATAAACTATGAATCAGGGATATGGGTGATGGTAGTAGATGCAGACAGTATACTTGTGGTTGATTGAGATGTGGTATGAACTAAGGATTGATTGAGGATGGGTTGAGTGTTTTTTGGAATGGGAGTAGTGACCTGTGTTGAAGGAATATTTGGGTTTGTAATTAGTTTAGCTTGTGTTGGTTGATTCCCATAGTTTGGTGAAAATTGATCATGAGGGGTAAACAACCTTGTGGATGGTGGTTGCCATCTGAATAGAGGGTGTGTAGGATCTATGATGTTGGTGGGTAGTGGTCTTCCAAAATTGAAGGCACCAACATTGTCACATAAGAAGTTTGCCATGATGGTTTTTCTATTTTGATCTATGATAGCTTTAACAATGGTTGTGTGTCCAGGTTGGTTCATGAAAGTATCAATATCTATGGAGGAACCTATTTCTTCAAGAGTCTATGGGGGTGGGTCTGGTGGTGTTGCCAAAACTATGGGGTATGGCTGAGCCTGAGTTGTGCTACTATTAGGACTAGGATCAATTTCTTTCTTCTTCCATTTGTTCTTACCAAGGTGTGTGGTTGGTGGCATGAAATGTTGACTTTTCTAAGGATGGAATGCAAAAGTGAAAGTGACGAGTGTATGTGACAAGATGATTTACCTAGGTATGACTAGGGTGGAAGGATTTAATAAGATGCAAAGAATGATGTGTGAGAATGTTTTTGAATGATACCTAGGAAGACTAAATGGTACTAAGAAAAGGAGATTGTGTTTCCCTTAAGTGTGAACTTTGTGGAATGTGGAGAGGTATCAAAACCCTAAGGTAGTTTCTAAATTATGGGAGGACAAATAGAATCAAGTGTGTAACCCAACCTTTTACTTAAGGTGATGTGGGACATGAATGATATTTTATCCTAAATAATGCTTAGTTTTGAGGACAACCTATGATAGTGAGATAGATGGAGATTTATTTAGGGAAAAAAAGCTTTAAAATGGGTGATGCTAAATGCTTTTAAGTGTGGAGCAACTAATGGAGGATACTAGGGTTTAATGATGCTTAACTTGGAGGATTTTTGAAAACCTAAGGTGGATGACAAAAAGTAGAGGAGATGATTCTACCAAATGAGTAGGTGGGATTGAGAGCTAACTGAGAGACTAAACCAATGAAGAGACAAGTGCATATGTGTCTGTGGAAGAGAAAGGGACCTTAATTAGAGTAAGTAACACTAGAGTTATTGATAACGTTATGGTTGACACCTTTTCAAAGAGTGAGGTTCTAAATTTTGTAGTCCCACTTGGTTTGTAGTACAACTTATACATCGTCTTTCTCAATTTGGTCTAGTTTGGCAATTCTTGGGTTGGGGATACACTTCTTGTGTTCTATTTCTATTTCCTTTTAAACTGGTATTTGTGGAAGTTTAGGTTTCTTGAACTTGGTTTTGGTTTTTCCTAACATGAGATAACCCTACGAGATTTGATCACAACTACTGATTTCTTAGAGGTAGTGACTAGACTAAGTATACCTTTGAACCTTGGGTTGATAACCTAAATTAGTTTGAGAAATAACCAATTTTTTGAGAATGGTAAAGTTGAATGAAGTGGGACAAACAAGACTTTTTGGATTTTTTGCGAATGAACTTGCTACTTTTAGTCAAGAGTAAGGAGCATCTATTTCGAAGAAAAAAGTGTTGTTTGTGATCAATTAGGGTAAGTAACAATGATACTTTGGAAAGAGAGAAATTTTTGTTTTGAGGAAAGAAGGTTTGTTTACAACTAGATTTTGGTGGATAGTATGGTTTTGAGATAACAAGTATAGTTTTGGAAAAGGTAAGGATAAACCAAGGAGACAAAATGTTGTTGTGAATGGACTTGCTAAAAACCATTTGTATATGAAAAGATGTGGTCTTTCAAAGATAAAATGTCTTGTTTTTGGTCAAGCAGGATAGGTAACAAGGATATTTTGGAAAGGAAAAAATATTTGGACTAAGGAGAGAGGGGATTTGTAATTGAGACTTTCTTAGTGGTTTGTTTGTTTTGAGGGAACAAGTATAATTTTTGACAAGGGAAAGTTGAACCAATGAAACAACAGTTGTTGCGAATGCACTTGCTGACAATTGCTTCCTTTTTTTTGAAGTAAAAAAGATGGGATTTTTCTAATGTGAGGGATTTATGAGCAAATAGTTCCTCAAAGGACAAAGCAACTTTGAGAAAGACAAATATATGATCTCTTTAGCAAAAGGATTTGATAACAACCATATAATTGTGCATGTTTTTACAAATGTTTTTCACGGGTCTTGAGCACAAGTAAGACAATTCAAACACACGCTTTATCCCTAAGGTCAAATTTTTTTGTTGTAATATGCTATTCAACAATCCACGACTTGATGTCTCCTAATTCTAGTGCAATATGTC
Source organism: Cupressus sempervirens (assembly GCA_028749045.1). Taxonomy (NCBI): domain Eukaryota; kingdom Viridiplantae; phylum Streptophyta; class Pinopsida; order Cupressales; family Cupressaceae; genus Cupressus; species Cupressus sempervirens. The sequence continues at coordinate 435,210,790 of CM053791.1, read as the reverse complement.
CCTCTCATCGAAGAGGTGAGTTGATGCAAGATTCAATTGGCAAATGATACACATCAAAGAATCTCCAAGGCATGGCAAATAGAAGTCCCCCTTCTATGGGAATAATGACCCTTGGCAATGAAACTGAATTGGCCTTATGCCTCTACCAAGGGAGCACAATGGTGAGTAATCTTGAGGGATGTTGTTTCCCTTGCATCATGAATGAATATACCATGGATATAAGCAAAAAAATTTGACTAAAGGGTTGTAAATGGG